>JAZKJV010001462.1:1110470-1710470 GCA_037367405.1 Ottelia alismoides | reverse complement strand
GAAAGGTGGAGGCGCGCCAAGGAGAGGTTGATGCATAGGGGGCCATCACCATCGCCTGTAGCGATCGCCCTGGAGCTGACGGTTTTGCTGTAATGATCTTGTAGATGATGTAAGGAGTGCGTCAGCTCGAGGTTCCTTGTAAGTTGGGTGTGCATGAGGCTCCGTCGTAGCGGAGTTGTGTAGAGGGCAATGCGAGTGCTTCTTCCTCCTTTTATGGGAAATAGTGGTGAAGCAAGGACCAGAGTCGTGCAAAGACGACGGAGGCTGGAAGGTGGTCATGTACTTGGGATCTTGCATCTGGTAGTAGGATGGTGTGCGGTTGGAGGTAGGTTGCGTGCGTAGGTCACTGTCACCGCCTCAAATTGGGATCCTCCTCCTCATATCGTCACCATGATGTTGGGGAGGTCCGATTGCCAAATTGGAGTTTGAGCACGCATAGTGGTTTGCAAGGAGGTGCATCATGGCACCATCATAGGTTCTCTTCTTCTTTGACGAGTTGGGCATGAAGCTAGTATGTGTTACCACCGCTTGGAAGATTTGGTCAACATGTGCCTGGAGATTAGTAGTGGAACAAGGAAGATCTACCGATATGGAAGCCTGGATGTTGATGTCGTATCACCTCGTAGAATTAGGGTTTTAGGAAGAAACCCTGAACTCCAAGTGATCGATGGTGTCGTAAGGAATGGGAGAGGAGGCGAGATCGCCATTATCTGTTGTCACGCTGCCAGATTTAGGATTCTATGAACCTTAGAATATTCTCAGAACTCTGTGGCAAGATCTTCGTAATATAATCAAGAATACATAATAATATCTGAACTGGAATAAAAAAACAAATCTCCCAAAACTGACTTGCTTTGATACCATGTTGAAATATATGAAATGCGGAAGCAAAATCAATAATCAGAGACAACATCAAACATAAGCATATTGTTTTATGTAAGAACCCTATTCCATGAGGAGCGGGATGAAACCATGAGAGAAGGCCTATAGGGTCGGATCGTCTATTGTAATCTCTCAATGAGTCCAGAGGCATGGGACCCCTTATATAGCCCCACAGACAGACTAGAGTCCCACAAATGTTAGACATGGGACTAAACATGACCGGGGATAATTGGATCTCCAAAATCCAATTATCTCTCTATTACATACTCCAACAACTTTCGATGACCACCACATGCCTTTTCCCATGTCAATAAATACATGTCACCTGGCTTCAAAAAAAAATACATGTCACCTAATACCCCAACAACAAACACTGTCAATGATCCCCTCCTTTTTCCCACATCAACTTAAATCAAATACGTGGATAATATGTCCAAACATATATACTTCAGGTACAGTCAAGCATTGATCTACATAAACCAGACCACTTAATCAATCAGGAACAATAATTTTTCAGCTGAAAAAATATTTTTTTAGCATTTCTAACCCACTTCATAGAGCAATGTGTCATCCAAAAAATCTGGGTTTAAATCCCCCTTAAGGAGGGTTGCATTAGGTAACCAACGGTTAACGTAAAAAATAGTCGGATGTTTCAACATAAATTTGATAAAAATCCATATGGCCAACCCTACATAAAGTGGGGGAAGGCTTTTCCATTTTTTATTTACAGAAAAATAACTAGAGTTTTAGACTTATCCTCGGGGATTATTCTTACAATTGGTAAAAAAACAATAATCTCGAGAAAGGTGAATAAGTTGCCAAGGGGAGTAAAAGACAAACATAAACTGTAGAATAATTGAAAAGGCTGGATATTTTATAGGGATTTTATCACTTGTGCCCCTCCGAGATGTTGCAATATCAGTTATACCCCTATCTTTTTGGTAATATCAGTTGTGCCCCTCAAAACTTGCTCCGTCATCAGTTGTGCCCTTCCGTCAGATAGACCGTCAAAAAATTAAAATAACCATGGTTTATTCAAACCATGGTGTGGTTAAGAAGGGTATTATGGTCCATACCCTTCTTCATCTTCTTCCTCCTCCATTTGCTCTTCTTCCTTGTATTCATAATTTCTCTCTCTTACTAAAACCTTCATGCATCCATCGAATCTCTAAAATTTTTACATTTCCACGGACATATCACTCGTTATGGATCAAATGATGAATTTTATTGAATTTTTGGATGACTTTTTATGAATCAATTAGTCAAAAATTTATCAAAATTTAACAAAAAAATATGAATCTTGGGGGTGACCTGGGAAGAACATGAGTTACTGGAGGAGACACGAGGTAGGTCGCGGCGGCGCGGGGCGCAGGGACGGGGGAGAAGGGAGGGGGCGCAGGCGTCGCGGGGGAGCGGGTCGCGGCGGTGCGGGAGGGGCGCAGGGGGAGGAGGGAGGGGGCGCAGGGGTCGCGGGCGAGGGGAGGTCGGGGCGAGGGCGCAGGGACGGGCGCGGAGGGAGGTCGGGGGCTGCGGTGGGAGGGCGGGGGCGGTGGGAGGTCGGGGGCGGTGGAAGGGCGGGGGCGATGGGAGGTCAGGGGCGGTGGGAGGTCGGGTGGGGCGCAGGGGCGGGGGCGGTGGGAGGTCGGGGGCGGTGGGAGGGCGGGGGCGATGGGAGGTCGGGGCGAGGGCGCAGGGGCGGGCGCGGAGGGAGGTCGGGGGCTGCGGTGGGAGGGCGGGGGCGGTGGGAGGTCGGGTGGGGCGCAGGGGGCGGGGGCGGTGGGAGGTCGGGGGCGGTGGGAGGGCGGGGGCGATGGGAGGTCGGGAGGGGCGCAGGGGCGGGGGTGGTGGGAGGGCGGGGGCGGTGGGAGGTCGGGAGGGGCGCAGGGGTGGGGGGAGGCAGGGCGACGGTGCAGGGGCGGTGGGTGGTCGGGGCTGCACGGGGCGGTGGGAGGTCTGGGCTGCACGGGGCGGGGCTGGGAGGGGGGTGCGGGAGGTCGGCGCTGGGAGGGAGCTCGGGGCGGAGGGGGGTGCGGGGTTGGGCGGCGCGGGCCAGGGGCGGGGGCAGAGAGGGAGGAGGAGGAGGTGGAGGAGGAGGAAGAAGAGGATGGGGAGGAGGAGGAAGAAGAAGAAGAAGATGAGGAGGGTGTAAAATGACCTCCTAACCTTTTTTTAAAAAGTAATTCCGCCTATGTCCTCAAAGTTAACGGTCGTTTACACTGTGGATGGACGGTCATTAACCCGAGGGGCACAAGTGATAAATTATCAAGTTTTGAGGGGCACAACTGATATTACCAAAAAGATAGGGGTATAACTGATATTGCGATATCTCGGAGGGGCACAAGTGATAAAATCCCTATTTGTATATATATATAAAAAGATAAACTTAAAGGATCAACAGCGAAGCCTAATGACATTACCGAAAAATGTTTAATGAACCACACAGATTTAGCACTTAACCATATTTTGGACTGAACTAACTCAGGATGTGCCAATTAAGACCCACCAATAAAGTGTTATTAACCAAGTACCTTGCACTGAATGAATTGGATTATATAGAAATGCAATAAGGGCGCTACCTGCTTTCAACAAATTTATTTGTAGGCATCTCGACAAACCTGTACAGAAGTAGCCTGTAAGGAAAATGTTCTGAAACAAAACAATGGCGAATTGGAGAAATGGCACTTACCCCAGCTCAAGGAAGATTGACTTAATTTGTTGCCGCACCTGTGACAAGACGAAGTTTCAAACAATCATGGCATGCAAGATTAGCAATCCAAGTAAAACAATGAGCATAGAGTCAACAAGCACCCCGTTAGAAATTAAAAGAATACAAAAAGTAATTTACAAGTATCAATTATTAGTTCATCATTCCAAGCAAGAGACACTTTCATATAGACACCGTACCAACCACATGTAATGTCATTGATATTAATTGACCTCAAAATCACAATCCAATTAATCAAGATGCATGACATGGCTTTCAACGATTAGAAGCTCGTATCATAAAAATCAACAAATCCTAAGCCATTCTTAGATTCATCTAAATCAAGTAAAAATTAAAGTGGTATATTAGATTTAGAGTGACTAAGCACGTCAATAGAAAAAAAATAAACTGAACTAACTGGATAATATAGGATATATGAGAAATCATGTAGTATCAATTACCCTAAATTAAGAATAAAAATAAAGGGAAGCTTCTATATTAAGAAAATGGCAGAGAAGTAGTGGGAAATTACCCAATATAAATGGTGATGGCACCGCCACTAGTAATTTTAGAAATCTAAGGGCCTATACAAGATAAAATATAGGCTGAAATCTGTCTTGACCTTTATAGGATACTTGGCAGCTCAAATACATGAAAGAAAAACCTATAAAAGATTAATTCTCTTTTGTTGGAAGCATTTAAATTGTTCCGGCAATTCAAAGAGGACCCACATATTTCCCTTAGAATTTCACCAAACAGTGTTGAAGATATAAAAACTGCACCTTGGCGTTAGATTAGCAAGAGGTGGAGTTACAAAGAAGCTACTTCAGTTCCTTCAATCGGTATGATGTCCCAAATCACTTCATACGAGAAAACATGATTTATGCATAGGAAATAGATGCATGCATGAGGGACTTGATCCAAATTTGCATATAGGATTTCAATTCAGATTGAGAGTTGCATGTTAGCTTTGGGACATTATTTCAGACGGGGAATGCTAGCGTAGCATAAGGGCCTTTAGACTGCAATAGAGGTAAGACCTCGTCCATCTTCCTTGGCTATTTGCTTTGCAAATTCTATGATTGAATAAGCCATGAGTTAAGAACCGACGTGTAGCTCTTTGATATGTGTGTGTTTATATTGTCATGGTGTTATAAAGAATGATATTATAAAGGATGCATGATGAATCTATGAAATCTAGTGCTACAATTGCTTTAGAATACATGCATATAAAATTTAAATGGAATAAGATTGTTATTGTATTGCGTGCTCATTTAAATGGATATTTAATTAAAAGATCTCCGTATATTTTAATACTTTATTATACTTCGACTATTACTTTGCAAAAAATAACAGATTTTGTAATGTTACTATTATTGGAATGAGACCCAATGAGAGTGATGAACTAAGAGGGACTTGGCCAAAGTATATGTGGTTAAGTTGGATTGCATACGATTTATATGAAAAAATCCCGTTGGACTACTAATGGAATGCGAGATGGATTGCCCTTAAAAGGTCCTATCTATAGACCGTCACACTTGTTGAATGTTGAAATGGGGATGATAACCTACTTAGTTCCCTTAGCTAAGGATGTAAGTATGTTATGATCCCAAATTGACTTCATAACAAGGGTAAATTTGTTGAGATATTAGTTATCTTCTATCCTTTTTATGTATTCTCTTTTTTTCTATCTACACTATGTAATTTGCCCAACAGGTTTCTCCTCTATATAAGAGAATCATAGGGCATCATGAATCGATAACTTATTGCATTTTCTCATCTCTCTCATGGTATCAGATCAACGGTCCTACATCAGGGCTTATACTAAAAAGCCACCGCCACCGCCAGCATTTGTCCTCCCTGAGCCTTGCGCAGACCCTTCTTCCTCGTCTAAGGGTCCTGCACAAGGCCTAAGTGGGTTCCCAACCCAACATCGCCCAGACGCTACCTAATGCCGCCCAGCTGCTACCCAGTGCTACCCTAGCACTAGTCAATCTACCCAACGTCACCCAGGCGCTACCCATAAGGCTCGTTTGGTTACCGAGTTGAGGTAGGTCGGGGTAACCTCCTGTGAATAGATGTTTGGATGGTTATGAGGGTTGGTAGAAGGTTGGAATAAAGGAATGTGATGTCATGTCATATTGATTTGTGATGGAATTACAATCCAGGAATACATGGGATAAACCGGTAACCCGGTAACCAAACAAGCCCATAGAACAGACGAGTATACTTAGGGTCCGGCGTGATATGAGTATGCACACACAACCATCCCCGTTGATATCTGTGTAGACACCTTATCACATGTCTATGGTCCCAGTCGTGTACCAATCCAGCACTAAGTCAGAAAACAGAGTTGATATTCCATCCACAGGTGCTTTTGAAGTGTCCGGTACCTGTTGTCAAAATGGATGGCACAAACTATGAGTTGTGGGCGATGTAGTTCATGAATCTCTTGCAGAACCATGGTAAGAAGCATATGCTAACGCATGATGAGCCGGTCGACAAGACTGGGACAATACCTCATGGGAGGTCGATGATGCCTATGCAAAAGTTTGGCTATATGGTACAATTTATATGGAAATAACCCAGAGTCAGCCCACAATGAAGGCAATGTTGGACATCCTCGCAACGACGTACTCTCAAGCGAGGAATGAATCGAAGATCTTGCAACTCCAACACGATATTTTAACGACGAAACAATGTGATTGTCCTTTTCATGTTGTATACACATCTCTGAGGAGTATGTTTGAGCGATTCCAAAGCTACATATCTCTGACGGCTTCACCTGAGCAATACAAAGTTTATCGTGATTTTGTTATAATTGAGGTCTTTTTGGCATCCCTTAACCTCGAGTATGACTCAACCTACTCTCAGTTACTCACAGATGCTAATATACCTTCTATGGATGAGATGTACCACGGACTGGGCAGATTGAGCATCCCCTCTGTTGCATCTTCATAGACGTTATCGGTTATGGTAGCTTCCCACGGGAGAGGCGATTTGCCTCAATTAAGAGGATGGGGTACACATGATAGAGGAGGCTCATGCCCATGCCAATTCTATTCAAATTATCATCGGTTCGGTCAGAGGACATGTGCGATTCCAAGCACGGCTTTCCACCATCAGCTCGTGCTGTTGAGCAGATCCAGACTGTCCCCGATTTTACCGATCATCGCTTTGATAACTTTGTTGCTCAACTGAGAAGATATCATGACCCTTATTTTCAGATCTTCTAGTATTTCTACTGGTCCATCAGATGTTGTTGCTCCAGCCTCCACCAGCACTTCAAGTATTACTCGTGCATTTACTAGCCACACCTTCAGAATGGATCATAAACTCTTGATCTTCTCATCATCTACGTGGAGATCATTCACAGTTCGGTTTTTATAGCATGTACAGTCTGGTAGATGGTACACATTCTCCCATTATCGAACAAGGTTAGGTCCATTTGACTCCCTTAATGCGTGTACAGAGTGTTCTTCATGCACCAAAATTCTCAATGAATTTATTGTCTATCAAGGTTCAGGAAAGCGGTATGCGTATGCGTTCGGACAGGTCCCCGAATACTGAATAAGCGGTATGCGGGGGCATATGCGGGGTATATGCGGTTTTACGCGGTTTTCTAATTTTTAATTTAAAAATAAATAAATATCTATGAATATCATTACCACTGAATTTATGTATCCAAGTGGAGTTAAAGATCTAAGAAAAATGGTTCATATTAGATGGTTGTGTATATGCTTTTAATTACCTTATATTCAATCACAAAAAACATCTACCATAAAAACTTTACATATTAGATGATTCGTAATAACAAAACTTCGATAAATGTACATGCACAATATGAGCAAAACCTCAATTGGCATATATAAAAATATTCGATTATACATTGCATATACTCGTGAAAACAATACATGAGAAAAACATAAAATATTGCATATAGATAATGGTATAATGCATTGCAATTGTATACAAATGCATACCATATTCTTACAAATGAATGAGGGAAGAGATAGAGCTACGAAATTAAGGATCTGAATGAGAAGAATGAAAAGTTGGAGCTGTTGGAGAAGTGTGCGGGGCACATGCGGGATATGTGGGGCATATGCGGGCCGCATATGCGGGGAGGGCGCATAATGCACTGATTCAAGAAATCGACGCGGTCTGCATGCCGCATGGGCATATACGGTCGTATATGCGGCCCGTGCGACCGATTTCATGAACACTATTGTCTATCAGTCACATTACAAAAGATTTACACTGTCATGCCATATTTCACCTTACTTCCCTTATTTTTCAGGATATATTCACGACAGGATGATTGGATGTGCTTGTGGCATGTAGGCATTGAGGGTTTTACATGTTGTTCAATCTCCTTACGTCGGTGCTATATCTTGTTCTTCCAGATCGATTTTTCCATACACTTGGCATCTCCATTTTGATTAATTTTCATTGTAGAAGATCTCTCATCTCATACCTGACAATTCTATTAAGTTCACATTTCAATGTGAACCATGTCAACTAGGAAACCATCACCGATTGGCTTTCCAAGTCGCCAAGGTCATAGTAGTCGGAGTCGCCAAGGTCATAGTAGTCGGAGTCCTTTTGAGATTTTTCATTTTGCTATGTGGGGTCACTGGAAAGCATTGCCGGTTTTGGCTCCTCCGTCTGGGCTGCTCCTCCGTCATCTTCTTCTCCTCCGCCAATTTTGCTGATTGCTCTATGTAGTACTAAATCTCTCTATTTTTTAAATTATGCAGCAGCAACTCTCTATTTTGTAGATTATCTCAGAACTGCATGACTATAGAACAAATTACATATGTTTATCTGAGGTCTTTTAGGATAAAATGAACATAGAAATAAGATTTGCATGGAATTTTATAGCTGCATAGAACATATTACATATGTTTAATTTAAATGGTTGAATTTTTTAATATCTGATTTCAAGTAGACAAATACACCATTTACTAAAGTATGAAAGTTCGTGGTTGGGTTTACTAATCAGGTTACCCTTCATATTTCTTCCATGTCATATTTTTTTAAACATAAATATCTAAGTTTTGAATTTCTTATATATTTTTAATCATTTTTAATTAAAATAATAGAAAGCACGTAATCTGCATATACTTCTGCATGCACGCTTACTCGCTCCAAACCGTCTGATAAAACGACCCATATTGTTTGTTAGTAGGACTTAGCAGTCTTGGTAGGGCTATATGAGCTCTACACCCCTTATAAACATTATTTTGAAAGAAAGAAGGGCCTCCACCATATAGGTGTGTGTCCAAAAATTCACCATTTATCACATTGAAAACATGTTTACAATCCGGCTTTCGACGGCAACATGAGACAAAAGATTACATCATCCAACACTCAGCAAGTACCTTAGCATGCGCCAGTACATTCTCACCATGCATTTTGTCCCCTCAAAAACACCATTCCTGGCAATCCAAATTGCCCAGAGAACTGCAGAGCACCCAGAACGTTCTCTTTCCGTGCCTCTCCAATTTCTCCAATGGAGTCCCATAAGTCATCCATATTATCACATCGCACCGCGTGATTCCCAAAGAGGGACCAAGTCTCCGCAGAGCTCATGTACCAGAAGAACATGTGATCCGCAACCTCCACCCCTATAAGACACCGCGAACACGAGGAAGTGGCCTTTGTGAAGAAGCTCACAACTCGATCCCCTGTCAAGAGCCTACCTCTTCTACACAGCCACAGAAATATCTTCACGTGTATTGACACTTTCCAATCCCAAAGCATTCTACAGTCCACCATCGGCCCTTTCGGGTCATAAGCATGGGGCCCTTTTAAGACCTTGTAAGCTTTCCCAACCAAGAAACTCACATCCTGCCAACACCAATGGACTCTGTCCTCGGTGAGCGCTACCACGTTTTCCAGAGGCTCCAACAGCCACACCAGCTCCTCAACTCTCTGGTCCAAGAGGTTAGAGCGGAAAAATGGGAAGAAGCAGTGATCGTCCCACACCACAGCCACTCGAGCACCCGGATTTGTAGCAAGGGCCATCAGCCGCGGAAAATGTTCACCCAGAACACCATCTTCGAACCAATCGTCGAGCCAAAATCGAAAACACGATCCATCCCCCAAAATCAGCCTCAATGATGGGTGAATCTTCTACCCCATATAGCAGATACCTCTTCAAAAAAAGGAAGGAGCAAGACCCAGATCATTAGGGTTGGGAAAGATGGCCCCCACCTCGTAAACCCTACAGAGAAAGGTACAAACCAAACTGTCGCAATCACCCTAAATACGAGCAATCCACTTGCACAGAAGAGCCTTCTTCATCTCTTTGAGACTTCAGATGCCAAGACCCTCATCCTCCTTGGCACAGGCCACACCACCAGTCTTCTAGTCAATAAGGGCCACACCACCAGTCTTCCCCATTGCAACCCAGAAGAACCTCCTCGTTATGCCTTCAAGTCTCTTCCTCGCCCCTACCGACAACAGTTTTGATGATAGAAAGAAAATCAGAATGGCAGAAGGGGACAACTTCAACAGTACCATGCTACCAGCCTTCCACCCCTGCATAGACACGGCTTTTCCATCCTGCTAATCTCTGCTCCACCTTCTCAATCACAGAACCCAGTCCTCCAACCTCATCTTGCATGCCACCAAAGGAACATCGAGGTACCTAATAGGCAGAGGACCATGGGACAAACGAAGCCAGCCCCCACAAGTCACGGCATCCACCTCCGACATCCTAAAGGTGACTAACTCCGATTTCTCTCTATTAATCATCAATCCTGACACCATCTCGAACAAATCAAGAACCGAAGATACACCTTGGCAACTCTCTAAATCTCCCTTCACAAAGGCGATCGTATCATTAGCGTACTGGAGGACTAGTATAGAAATCCCCTCCTTCGAATAGCCCCAGAAGAAACCACCTGTTACAGCTCGATCCACTATGATCGTCAAGGCATCTGACGCAAGTATGAAAAGCAGTGGTACGAGAGGGAAACCTTGTCGGACAACACATTATGGTTGGAAAAAGTCACCCTAGGCTGCACGTTCACCAACACCGCATAAGACGTAGTAGTGGTGCACCTTTTCATCCATGCGATCCATCTGTCAGGGGAACCACGCCTGTGCAAGGAAGCCCAAATGAAGCATCAATCCACACAAACATAGGCCTTAGAAAAGTCCACCTTCCAAAGGACGTCTTTAGTCTTGCACCTGCGCCAATCCACCACAATCTCCGAAGCCAGCACCACGCTATCCAACAACTACCTACCCAGAAGGAAAGCAATGGGGAAACGATCTTGTTCAAGACATTCTTCAACCGATAGCGAGTGACTTGGTCAAGATCAAATAGATCACGTTTGACAAATCAAAAGGTTGGAAATCCTCTACTCTGGATGCGCCTTCCTTCTTAGGGAGTACGAAGATGGAGTGGTTGCGTCTCTCAAATCCCATGTTCTCCTCCAAGAACTCAATGTTTCAAATTTTGTGAAATTTAGATGAAATTTCATCGAAATTTCAGTCCCGACACCCCACCGAAATCGAAATCAAAATCTCGATATGGACCCCTCCTTCACAAATCTAGGCTGAAACTGATGAAATTCGAAATTGTTTCTTTTTTTGCCATCTTGAAACGAAATAGATATTTAAAACCTTGCAAGAAATGAGCTCCCAAAATTCTCTGTAAAAGCAAACTGGGAAGCCATCCGGACTAGGGCACTTATCCAGATTAAGAGAGAATAGTGCATCATAGATCTCCCCCACAAGCGGCTCGCCTGGTCATGGGCTTGAAATAGCCCATGACAGCCCTCACGATCTCCACCTCATCTTGAACACTGCCCCCCCCCCAACCTCAATCGAGTGAATGAGGTTGCGCCTCCTTCCATTTGTCATCGCATGGAAAAATCGAGTATTTGTATCACCTTCCCTCAACCATCTCACTCTCGACCTTTGTCTCCATTCGACCTCCCTCATCTTGTCCTCTTCCTCCAGAACCTTCTGCACTACACCTCAGTTGAGGATCTCCTCCTCATCCAGGTCTTTGACATCCTCTAACGAGTCCAGTCTTGATATCTCCTCCTGAGCATGTGTCCTTCTGAACCCCCGCTCAACTTTAGAAACCTTCCTAAATTCCAGCAACTTGCAAAGCAAAGCCGACAACTTGGTTGCAAAGATCACCGTTGTCGACCCCTCAAACACATGGCTTCTCCAAAAAAAAGTTATGAGATTGTAGAAGCCATCCTCCAACGTCCAGTTTCTCTTGAACCTGAAGTAGGATGAGGTGCCCCTGTCTGAGGTCATGAGCACATATCCAAGCAGATGGGAGTATGATCTAATCTCAACTTAAGAAGCAATGTGAAAGCCGTCAAGTTGAACATCTCCACTGTCTTTATCGATAGGAGAAACCTGTCAATACAGGATCTAGAAGAGGAGCTCCTCCAGGTATACATGCAGTTTGTTGCATCAGCCACCTCTAAACACAGATCCGCAATTGCCTCCGAGAAAGGGTCAGAGCCAGGATCGCGTATGCCCCTCCCCCCAGGTCAGTCATCCGTAAAAAGTGTGACATTGAAATCACCGCCAACCACCCAAGCCACCTCCACGAATCTCTCCATGGTGTCCCACAGCTCAACCCAAGCGGTAATGTTCTGCGAGCCACCCGAGACACCATACATCGAAGTGATAGCACAGAGCGATCGGTCAACCTTACTGCGCAAAAGCACTGTGATCGAGTGCACCAGACTCACGTCTCCATCAATCAAATAAACTCTCATTCCACGTAACCACAACGCCCCTAACACTACCCTCAGCCAACACAACACAGAACTCCGTGAGACGAGGGATCGACACGAAATCCTATCTCACATCATCCCACGAGTCAATCTTGCTCTCTTGAAAATAGGCCACGTCGATTCCCCAATCCAACACCACGGCACTGATTGCCAACCTCTTGTCCGGTTGACCCAGTCCTCAAGCGTTCCATGAGAGCAATCTCATTGAGGACTCAAGGGGAGGGTCTCGTAAGATGAATATCAATGCATTCTCCAATTGTCATATTCGAAAGCGTTTCCGAACACAGATCCAGACACCATCGTTGGTTGAGGCCGCGGGCCTTCCGAAATAGCTTCCTCTCAGTATCTACCTCCGTCGATTCCAAACAATCAATCATGACCATGTTCCTGACATCGGTCTCCAAACCACCCACTTGTTCAGGCACCCCTTCCTTCACCATCTCCACCCTTCTCTTCTCCCATTCTGATTCATCGACCCGCCTAATTTCCCTGGAAAAACATCGCAGTTGCTGCTTCCCACCCCTTAAAGCATCATGGCAGCCTCAGAAACCCCGATACCTCCTATATGTTCTATATTGATCGATGTCGACACGCACCTTATTGTGCCTTGGCGCCATCCCTTGCTTGGGCTCTTTGCTCAACAAATCATTACACCGCTGCAAATCGATGCCGCTCACAAGAAGCTCGTGACACGAGGGTCACAAACCCCACCACATCGTAGAGGATAATCCTCCCCACCCAGCAAACCCACAAGGTCGGATTCTCTGCCACCCCTGGAGGATCCCTGTTACTTCGCAAACACAAAATCCGAGAGAAACTGCAACTGATCACCCCCGGTGACGCTCTTCCGAAACAGAGGTGAGGCGTCGCCCACATCAGAGACAGCGAGGACCGACTTCACCCCAACGACCCGGGTCACTGGGTCTTCACCACCCAAGGTTCAGGAAAGCGGTATGTGTATGCGTTCGGAAAGGTCACTAAATAGTGCTTAAGCGGTATACGGGGGCATATGCGGCGTATATGCGGTTCTATGCGGTTTCCTAATTTTTTATTTAAAAATAAATAAATATATAAAAGTGACTACAACAGAATTAAATTTATGTATTATTGTGGTCCAACAGAAAATCTAAGAAAAATAACTTTCATATAGAGTTCAAAACCATCTCTATCAATCAAATATCAATACTTCAATAGAACGGTTAGCACACAAAATAAGTGACAACAATCAACAAAATAGAAAAGTTGGCACACAAAATGCCTCTATTGTTGAATATAATATCATTTATCTATGTGCTTATATTTATAATTGATCTTCCATCAAAAGTACCAAACTTTACATATAATATATTGCATTCATAATAACTATTAGTTGACTAAATTAGTTTGCTAAATTATTGGTACATTATTCTTTTTCTTCCCCGCATGTTTACTTCAATCTCGCATTACAACAAAATACTTTGATGATGGATTTAAATGGTCATGGAATGCTTGGTTGGCATACATGTAAAAGCAAGGAAAAACGTGGCACAAATAACACAATAAAAACATGTCACAATTAAAAAAATAAAAATAAAATAAAAAAATGTGTATGCGGCCACACAGGCCGTATATGTGATCGCACATCCAGCATATGTGGCCCGCAGAAGCGCACAAGGCGCATAATGCAAGGCTTCAGGAAAGCGGTGCGTTGAAGGCACCGCATATGCATATGTGGCTGCATATGCAGCTGCATATGCGGCCGCACGAGACGCTTCCGTGAACACTGTCACCACCAACCTCAGATCCGAGCAGGTCGTCCATCGGGTCAAAGAACTCCTCGAGTTCTGACACCTCGGATCCGAGGATCATGGGCTCGAGAGGGTCCGCTCTAAGGTCTTGAATAGTCAACCCGAACCTGAGCAGACAACCAGGTCAATTGAAGCCCAAATGGTCAGTTGGATTCCAAGAATCGGGTCGTACTGGCCCCGTATTCGTCGGGTCTCCAACGACTGCCTCGGGAAGAGGGCTCGAAGAAAGGGCCACCGCTTCGACTCCTCTAGAAGTCTTCGGAGCAATCTCGAACGTGGGCGAAGAGGCAGCAGTTATCAGACAGCCGCAATCCACCTTGGAAGCCATGTCATCATCGAACGTTGAAGTAACGTTCGGATAATAAGGAACCCCAACGATCGTCTTCCCCAATGTACGCATTACCACTACCACCCACGGGAGCACCCCCGTGCAGTCCATCCTCCATCGCGACCAACCAGATACAGATGGGTCTCCTTCCAGGCCAGATAGCAAACTTCAGTAGGATCAGAGGCTTCGCCCCTCGCATCTTGACCACCGTTTTCGATTCCTCACTCGACCCTAAGCTGGAAGAGCAAATCTACAAGCTCACCATCGAATTTGATCACCTCGCGAATGACAGCATACCTTTTGTACCTAAATGGAACACCGAAAATCTTTACCTTCCAA
The DNA here is from genome assembly GCA_037367405.1 of Ottelia alismoides. NCBI lineage: Eukaryota > Viridiplantae > Streptophyta > Magnoliopsida > Alismatales > Hydrocharitaceae > Ottelia > Ottelia alismoides. The sequence goes on along the minus strand of JAZKJV010001462.1, from coordinate 1,695,653 downwards.
AAAGCAAGCGAGGCATAAGGAGCCCCATCCAACATCCTTGGCCCCCTCCACTAGGTTCGACCACGCATCTTCGAAGGTAGGCACCTATCGAGAGAGCCCCCCCCCCCCACCATGACATCCTCCGGCCTCTTGACTGATAGCATGATGTCCTCTTTCGCCCCGACAAACCTCATAGAATGCACCCCTTCCTGAACCTCCAGGAGGACCTCCTTGTCCCCTTCGCCAATCACGAGCCCGAGCAAGGATTGCTCCTGCATTACACCAATAGCAAGCGCAACAACAAGTTGTTCCATATCCAAGGTTCAGAAAGTCGGTATGCAGTATTCGTTCGGTCGGGTGGCCTGGAACGAGTAAGCGGGTAGGCGGTGCGGATTATGTAGTTTCTATTATTTTAATTTAAATATTATTAAAAATATAATAATAATTTCAAATATTAGATAGTTATGTTTAAAAAATATAACATGGAAGAAATATGAAGTGAAGACTTTTTAGACAATGTGATATCAACCAAAGCATTTCTAAAAGTCATCCATTTTCAAACGATAAAGATATTAAGTTCGGTAGAGAGGGTAAAAAATGTTGCAAATTGATTGAAGATAGAAAAAATGGTAGATATCCTTGTCCAAATTGGAAGGTAACCTTTTTTGAAAGTGTAACCTGGTTAGTAAACATAATCATGAATCTCCGTACTTTAGTAAATGGTGTATGTCTACTCAAAGTCAAATATTAAAAAATCAAACATTTAAATTAAATATATGCTATTTGTTATGTACAGTTATAAAAGTCCATGCAAATCCGACATCTATATTCATTTTATCACATAAAAGATCTTAGATAAACAAATGTAATTTATTCTATATTCATACAGTTATGAGATAATGTAAAAAATAGAGTTGTTGCTGGAGAATCTAAAAAAATAGAGTTGTTGCTGCCGAATCTAAAAATAGAAAATTTAGGGCTAAATAGAGTAATCAGCAAACCTTGGTAGAGGAGAAAAAGATGATGGAGGAGCAACTCATGTGGACGTCAAGAAGGTAGCGGAGGAGCAAAGTTACCTCTATTACATATGTGGCCGCATATGCGGATTGCTCAGCCGAGTATACCCCATAACCCACATATTGAGCGAGTATAGCATACTCGGTGCGGTATGGGGGTCGCCTCTACATATGTGGTATACCCATAACCCTTTCTGAACACAGTCTATATCATTCGCTAGCGAGTCTTTTTACAGACTCTGTCGATCGTTGGCTTTTTCCGTTGCGATGGTCTTCTCCTTGCTCAACCTCACCGCCTTGCAATCCATCCTTCGATGGCCAGGAGCACCACATCAGAAGCACAAGGGCTCTAGAGCGGGGCAAGTCTTTGACAGGTGGTTCAACGCCCCACATCGGAAACACCACTCGTCCTTCACCTCGCCACCCTTTTCCTTCAACCACAACTCCCAGCACCAGAGTCGACCCGCATTCTAAGAGGCATCCCTGAGAGGGCCTCCTCCGACAGTAGGGGACGCCTCCGACTTCTCGCTCCCTTTCCCTCTCACGCTCACCGCATTCCTCTCACTCACCTTCGTGTTGGTGGCCCTCTGCTCCCTGGGGTCCCCGATGCACCTGACCCAGAGCCCCACTCTCTCTTCCCCTCGCTCATCTTACCCCCTGTCGATTCCGACTTATAAACATAGAAAAGAATAATAGAAAATTACAACCTTAGTGGCTTCCTCCCATGGTTTCATCCTGCTCCTTATGGAGTATAATTCCACATAAATCTAAGATTTCTCATTATTTTGGCTCTGCATTTTATCTTTTATATTTTTCACATCTAATTGTGTACTTCTTCGAAAACATGTGGCACATGTGCACCTTTCCATCTTTTCTCATTCTACGCCACCTCTGCATCAGTTGGTCTACTTTCTAGCCTCTCCTAGAGGCTGCACACAGAAATCTGCACATGAAGACTTGTTTTTAGTGATTTTATGACTTCCACGATTTTATATTTAATCTTGTTAAGATGGCTCGATATAATTGCTCAAACTTGATTGCGCCAGCTTGATTCGAGATATTTTAATTGTAGTTGAGCTAAGGCCACGTTCCTCACAACCACATGCCCCAATCATATCCATCCCTCAACGTAACAATTATACACGGAGAATAGAATCAATTGCATACCAAGTCAAAGTACTTTTTACCATTGTAACAAATAGGCATTGTATGTAGCAATAACAAATTGCCCATTATTGCACAACATCGAACAATTACACCCAAAGCTAATCTCTTTTCCTACAACTTCCCAAACTGCTGATATGCCACATGCGACCATCTGCACTTCTCCCACTATTTGATGCATATCCTCGATTTACAGAAATCACAGATGAGATTGAAGGCCACTACACCTATCTATGGTACATAAACCAACAAGCATGCCACCTTCTCCCTAAGAAGTCAGATAACAAATGGATCGATTCTCAAATAAACAAAAGTACCGGACATCCAAACTTGATTAATATCCTACTATTAAATAAAATAGATAAACTGATAGAACTATTCAATTACAACATTATGCATCAAGCTGTAATTCATTTTAATTGAATCAATATATTTGATATCTCAAATGAGCGGCATGGGTCATCCTGCCAATATTCCTCCAGAAATGCTTCTATTAACTAAGAAGCTAATAAAAAGGAACATGGTGGTGAATTACATTAGTAATAGATTAAGAGTGATTTTTTTTGAAGCCAAGATTAAGAGTGATATTAAGGTAATTTTGCAAATGTATTCAACTTGCTATCCGAGGCCAGGCCCATTAATAATAAGCTAAAGGAGATGCAACATTGTTCCTCTTCACATTTTGCTTCGTCAGAATCTTGGTGGTTTTTACATGTACTTTTTCTATATAGGAGAAGTATACACTAGTAAAAGTTGTCCATGCTTTAGGTACGAGTTCCTTTGCAACACATGAATATCTAAGAAAGAAAGAGATGCCCTGAGATGTTACGTTTGAGCAAAGAATTGAAGAAACTATTGCTATGGTAAGCATTATGTTAGGATTAGTTTATGCATAAATATAAGCATGCTGCAACATTGCAATACTAAGTCTCGCATTCTTTACAAAACATAAACTTCCATGTACAAAAATACCAGTTAAACTAGATTCCGTGTCAGCCTCTGAATTCACCATGGACCATGGTGAACTTAAAAGAAGCAATAATAGTAAATAAACGCAACAAGAGATCATTTCATGTGAAACAGTAGCAATTAACTGTCCATGCTTTAGGTGCGAGTTCCTTTGCAGCACACGAATCTCTAAGAAAGAAACAGATGCCCTGAGATATTACGTTTGAGCAAAGAATTGAAGAAATTATTGCTACAGTAAGCATAAGTTTAGGATTAGTTTATGCATAAATATAAGCATGGTGCAACATTGCAATACTAAGCCTCGCTCTCTACCAAACATAAACTTCCAAGTACTAAAATCCTAGTTAAACTAGATTCGATATCAGCCTCTGAATTCACCATGGTGAACTTAAAAAGAAGTAACAATAGTAAATAAACACAACAAGAGATCATTTCATGTGAAACAGTAACAATTAATGCATCTGCTAACCAAGGGGAATATCCCTACATTTTCTGACAACAAAATAAGCATAAATAACATAAATATTAAACAAACTGAACTAGGAAAAGGCACCTTAAGTAGAGGATGGAAACAGCCAGTCTCAATAGGTTGTGCACGAGCTGTCAGGTTATACTCCTTAAACTCTAGATCCTTCCAATCTCCCCTGAAATTCATGTAAAATACAAGACTCTACATCACCATTGACAAAATATTTATCAAAAAATACAGTTGGCACTACTGCATACTTCAGCAAAATTACAATATTACCAAACAAAAATAATTAAAAGACGGTTTATTTCAAGTTCTTTGCTGTCATAGTATGAAAATACATACCAAAGGTAAGTTGCTTGCACAATCATTTTCAGATTATACAAAACTAAAGAAGTAATACAAATAAAAGAACTTCAAAATCCAAGCAAAAACAAGAGAGGAAGTGTTACATCAACTTGATTTGATTAGACGATTTGCACAGACAAAGCTCACTTTTTTATAATTAAACTAGTACACGAGATACAAGAAATCTGCTTTGCTCATCAACTTAGCCACCACAGAATGTCTCAAATAAATCAAAGCATCATGGCCATGAGATATCAAACCTAAACCAATCCTCTAAGTAGATTGTACAGAGCTTTAAAATTTCAGGTTCGAAAACCATATCAACATGGAGAGATTGGTCCAGCACCTTTACAAATGGATCTTTTCTGAAATGATAAGATGTCTGTATGTGAACCAAATATCATGCAACAAGTTGTAGCCCAACGACGAAATACCTAATCAGAAATCTGCAAAATATAACCTCTGCGTGATGAGGAATTCTCCGTTGAGCTCCACTCATAAGTAGATAAAAGCACCAATGTCACAGCATCCCTCATTGAGCTATGGCCATAAGCATGTTAACTAATGCCCAGATTAAAAATGTCTGCCTTTATTTCCCAAGTCTGAAAGATAATAGGATCCCATTTGGAGCTCACGCATCAAGTCTCAAGGTAAGTCAATCAGTGCAGCATAATCACTTTATCAGATTATCACAGAAGAATTTCAAAAATAGATTTTCCAAATCCGAAAGTCCCACTATAAGAGGCATGGTGCCTGTCATTCAAGAATAAATCCACCCAAAACGATTTGTTGGTTGTTGATATGAAAGATGGGAAAGTTCGAGTAGAATTTAACCTATGTCTCAGCCTCCCGTAAAATCTAAAATCGCTCCTTTGAAGCTATTACCCGGCCTTGCAACTGGAATTAACAGAGCCTTATAAAATTTTGGCATCAAGAAGTCTCCCCACCTCAATCTGTAACCATCTGCTGTCCACAGACTAGAGCTGAGTATTGGAAAGCTCGACAGAATTTTAACCATATGCGCCGCCAACTTCAGGCAAACTCTACAATCCCAACTTTGAAATAATTACTCAGTCTTACAAATAAAAGAACACCCCCCCCCCAATTCCCCCCACATCAATCTGTAAGCATTTGCTATCCTCACCCTAGGACTGAGTATTAGGAACAAAAGCTTGATGGAAATTTAACCTCTATATGCAAACCCTTGGCGAAATCTACTATCCTAAAGGTTATTCTCCAGGCTCAAACTTGAATTAACAGACTATAATAAGCTTATTGCACAAAAGAGCCTCCCCACCTCAATCTGTAGTCGATTGTTGTCCTCCCATTAGTAATTGTTCAGCCCAACATCTGTTCTGCAGTTGACACGAATTTGTGTCAGCTCCAAGAGATATAACAAGAAAAGGAAGTGCAACTTGTTTGAAAGCCACACAAATAAGAGAAATGTGCAACTATCAAAGAAAGTTGCTTGAGAAGAATAAGTATCCCTTTCTGAAAAAAAGAATGAGAAAAAAATACATGCAGTACAATACAACATCCTACATCATTTTGTCTTTTATTAGCTTCCAAGGTTTACCACTATCTCCTCATTTGGGCTTTCCGCATAGCAATAGAAACGATGATTCTTCATGTTGAGGTTATAGGCATACCAATAAATGAATTTGTCGGCAAGAGTTATATTCAGTTTTATTCTACACCCCAAGATGTGAATGTTGATCTTTTCAGTGGTAGGCACACTGCACTACCAACAGACCATTGAAGTGGGTTCTTATATTGTACTTTATCAGAATATAACAAGTAATAATCACTATATACAGATATTCTCATATTCTACGTAGAAGGAAAATATCACTATCTCAGATGTTTGTGTGTGTCTATATTAAAACCAAACCTAAAAAAGCCTAAACAAACATACATTGATACTAAACCAGGGTTAGTGGTAAAACATTATTGATGCTAAAGAAAATCCATAACTTGAAGTAATGTACATGACTATTTAAAGCTAAAACTGTGGACAAGGAGACGACAACATTACCTTTGGAGATGTTCCCGGGTTAAGTCTGTTGCAGCCTTGACTCTTTTCACTGTGTATTTAGGACCTTTCGTTAAAGAGTACCCTTTCCAAGCCCTGAATAGGATATTTAAAGAAAGTCAAATATAAGACAAGTTTTTTAGAATTAAAAATACACATACATGCAAAGGCTACCATTTTTTCCAACAACAATAACAACAAAGCCTTTTCCCACATTAAGTAGGGTCGGCTACATGGATTCTTCGACTTCATTCAGATCTATCTTGGATCATTCTCGGGCTTAGATCCAAAAGGCTAAGATCCCAGCATATAGTCTCATTCCAACACTTCTTGGACCTTCATCGCCCTCTCTTAGCCGGCTCAACATGTTAAAACCCGCATCTCCTAACTTATGCATCAAATGATCTCCTTTGCAAATGGTCAAACCACCTTAAGCGATTTTCTCACATCTTATCCCCAATCGGGGTTACATCAACTTTCCTTATGATTGTATCATTCCGAAACTGATCTTTACGTAGGTGTCCACACATCCACCTTAACAAGGGATGCAAATGGATACGGTAATATTCGTATTCGCTCGTATTTGTATTCGTTTTTAAGAGGATATGGTTCTTGTTTTTTTAAAACAGGTGAATACGAATGTGAATATTCTAAACAAATTTTTTGTGGATACGAATACGAATCCTGAGTTATCAAATGTGAATACGAATACGAAAAAAACGAATCCAATTACAAATACGAATATTCGTATTAAATATTCTAAACAAATTTAGGGTTAATATGCCCCCTCCCCCTAAATCCCCTCCCCAATCCCCACCCCCGACGCCCTCTTCCCCCCACCCCCCAGGTCGACACCCTCGCTTCCCCCTGACCTCCTCCTCGTGTTGGTTGCCGCCCACCGCCTTCCCCTAGGCCCTCCGCCTCCCTCGCCACCCAGTCTTCTACGTCCTCCGCCCCCAACCACCCATGTCTCCCCCTGCACCATCCACCACCCCATGTCGCCCCGCATCCCCTGATCCCACCGCCCTTCACCTCCCTATGCTGACCACTGCCTCCCCCGCCCCCTACCACCCCCTACGCCCTTTGCCTCCTCACCTCCCCCTACCAACCACCGTCTCCCCGTTGCACACCCCCCCCCCCCGTGCCGACCATCTCCTCTCCCTCCGCTGCAGCCGCTACCTCACCTCGCACGCCCTCTTCCCTATGTTGTAGCCGACCACGCTCGCCTACCCCAACCTCTACCGCAATTGATGCATCAACTGCTTTACCCTCTGTAGCAGCCGCAACGAACTCCACTCCCCCCTCCCTTGCAGTCGCAGCCAACCTCCCTCATCTTTCCTCGCAGTCGCCCTCCCTCACCACCCTCGCCCTCCCTCAGAGGTAGGCGCATCCCTCGTCTCCCTCGCCCTCCCTCACAACTGCAGCCGATCTGGTATAGCATTTTAATCTTCTAATGTCCATTCCATTCTACCATTTTCTTATGTGATTGCACAAAAGGATCTCTTATATTATGGCATATAATGTAGATTTTATACACCATATGTTGCTTGTTTGAATCATGGAATGTGGTTAAACAAAAGATGGAAGTTATGCGGAAGTGGTCACCAAATAATCTAGGTACATTTTTATTTATAATTTAATGATCATGTTAATGTTAACATTTGTTTGAATATTCATATTCGTTCGTAAAAGATTCGTCTCGTATTCGTATTTTGACGATACGGATCTTGATTTTTACATTCGTGTAACATTCGTATTCGTATTCATAAAATAATATGGATATAATTATGGTATGATCGGAATTCGCATTCATATTCGTTTGTTTGCATCCCTAACCTTAACACTTTCATTTCTCCTATTGCCATTCTCTGCACATGTCTATGTTCACATGCCAACATTCAAATACATAGAGAATAGCAAGTCTCACAGCTGCTTTGTAAAATTTTCCTTTGATTTTCAAAGAAAAATTCTTATCACAGAGAACAATAGAGACTCCTCTCCACTTTAGCCAACCTGCATTTATTCTATTAGTAACATCTCCATCAATTTCCCTATCATGTTGTAAAATAGATCCCAAGTATCTAAAAGAATCTCTATTCCGAATGTTATTGTCACCAATCCTCACCTCAATTCCTCCACCATTGCTTCCATCAAAAGTGCACTCCATATGTTCAGTCTTAATCATACTTATACGAAAACATATAGTCTCCAATGCACATCAAGCTTCTCATTTACTCCATCTCTAGTTTCATCAGTCAACACGATATCATCAGAGAATAACATACACCAAGGAATCTCATCATGAATGTGACTTGTCAACTCATCCATAGTCAAAGTAAAAATGAATGAACTCAAAGATGAACCTTTTTATAGATCAATGTTGATGCCAAATTAGTCCGCCTTCCCAGATTGTGTCCTTATACAAGATGAAGCCCAATCATATATGAAGTTAATGTATAGAACAGGTACTTGTCTCTTCTTCAAAACTGTCCACACTATCTCCCTTGGGACAGAATCAAAAAATCTTCTCCAAATCTATAAAAAATCATATGGAGGTTCTTCCTTTTAGCTATATAAATCTCTGTTGTTCTCCTCGGCAAGTGAATGGATTCATTAGTTGAGCGACCTGGCATGAATCCGAAATGATTTTTTTTTACTTTGGAAACTTGCCTCAACCTTCTTTCGATCACATGTTCCCAAATTTTAAGAGTATGATTCATCAGCTTGATAACTTTGTAATTTGAGCAAATTTTGAATGCAACCTTTATTTTTATAAAGAGGCACAACGATGCTTCTCCTCCAATCTTCAGGCATTTTCTTACTTTGCCCATAACATTGAATAAATTTGTAAGCCAAGTCAAACCGAGCTCACTTAAAACTATCCAAACTTCTATAGGAATGACATCAGGTCCTACACATTTCCTAGGTCTCATAACCTTCAAAGCCTCCTCTACTCCCATCCTTCGTATTCGTCCATAGCTTGCACGATTCAAATAACTTTCATTACTAGCTAGATCTCCTAAAGTGATCTCTTTATTTCGTTCCCCAATAAAAAGTTTATGAAAATACTGCTTCCATCTAGTTTATATATCCTTCTGAAGAACAAGCGTGTGACCTTCCCCATCCTTAATGCATCTCACTTGAGAAAGTTCTTTGATCTTTCTTTCTCTTGTTTTGTCCAACCTGGATATATCATTCCAGTCCTCCTTAAAGTCGAGCTTTTTCTACAAAACTTCATAAGCTTTTGACATAGCTTCGCTTATAGCCTTCTTTGCTTCCTTTTTCACTATTTTGTAGTTTGTGATAGTTTCCTCTATTATATCCTTAAACATAGCTTTAAAGCGTGCTCTTTTAATTTTGAGCTTCTCTTGCATTCCTCCATTCCACCACCAAGCATCCTTTTGGAATGGAGCTCCTCCATTGGACTCGCCTAGCATCTCTTTGGCTATCCTTCGGATACAAAATGATGCTACCGCCTCCCACGTCTCATTTGAACTTCCGTTACCATCTCGGTATAAGTCTTCTAAAACCTTATCCCTGAAGTTGATTGCTTTGATTGAATATTCCACCCTCTAGTTCTAGTGATCTTGGAAACCCTCCTTTTCTTTACCAGCTCTTTTATTTGTGCATTCATGATTACCAAGCGACGTCGGGTTGTCAAACTCTCTCTCTCCTATTACTTTACAATCTTTGCAACACAATCGGTCTCTTCTCCTCAACACAAAGTAATCTATATGTGTTCTAGTCGGCCACTCTAATAAGTAATTAGATGTTCCTCCTTCTTGAAGAGAGTGTTTGCTATAAATAGATCATAAGCCGTTACAAAGTCCAAGATGACTTTTCCGGGTTTTCCCTCTTCATTTCTATCCCCGAAGCCATGGCCTCCATGAACACTAACATACCTTGAAGCATCATTTCCCAAATGTCTATTAAGATCTCTACCTAGGAAAATCATTTCTCTTTGTGGGATTCCTTACATAATCTTATATAAATCCAAAAGATTGTTTAATCCTTTCATATAAATCGGTTTATGGTTCATAAACTGTGATGATATTCAGAATTTCTTCTTCAAGCACCAATTTTAGAAAAATAATCCGATCCCCGAATCATTGCACCTCAGCCACACAATCCTTTAAATTCTTATGAACAACCACTCCAACATCATTTATCTCCTATATTTACCTTAATACCAAAGTTTAAAGCATGTCCTCTCAATCTCTCTTGCTTTCTCTCCAACCATGTTTGTTTATTGGGGACATAATATCCGAATCTTCCTTCTTTCCATCGTATCTACTATCTCCATTGACTTGTCAGTCAAAGTGTCAATATACCAACTACCTATCCGCAACTTCCTTTGCAACATCCTTTGAACTAACTTCTTTAGCCGCATACACCCATCATGTGAGAATCCTTGCAAATTTTTAACTGCATGCAGGCAGCGATGCAGCGGAACTAGTTTATTTACTGACATATGTTCCTCATGCGAAAATCCTTGCAAATTGTGAACTACATTCACACAGTGATGTAGCGACCCTTGCCAACTTCTCATTTCATTCGGGTAATGTAATGCATCGCTAGTAGGGAACGTCATAACGAATCTAAAAGTTTGCTTAAATCCATGTTGAAAATATCCGAACTATTCAAACTTCTAAAGAACACTATTTAGGAATTTGTCTCTCATGCGCTGGATGTCGACTACTTAATGTGCAAGCCTCAATTTACCCGAGCTTGGAACCGGTCGTGGCTGAGTTAGGCTAACATATTTTTTCACAGAAAATAAATCAGAATCAAATAAACCCATCCCCACCTTACGGGACTCACTGGATGAATTCTTGTAACATACTTAAATGAAACATTTTGAGTCGGAAACTTCTAATTATAATAACGATTGACACAACCAAATTCAAAGTCATCCTCACTGAAAGAAAGATGTATAGCACCATGTGCCCATATATTCGTATTTGATAAAGTTAAAAAGGAATCATAATCCAGAATATGATGGTTCTGATGAGTAAGAACCTTGCTCAATGCCAAGAATCCAATTAAAAATCTCCATGTTAGCTAGGAAGAGAGCAGTTATCCCTCCAAACAAAAAAACCACCTCCAATTCCAACTATGACTCACAACATGGACAAATCCAAGGCATAACTGCTCTTACCCTTCCATGGAATTGAAGACCATCTACCTAAGATCAACTCTGAATCCCAGTTTACAGATCTCCCACAGTATACTGTTATGACCAGATATCAGAAGCAATTTCCCACTCACATATCTGAATAATCAACACGAAACTTAAAGCATCAATTGTAGATCGCACGATCGAAACCCTGGACCCCTTCCAAAAAAATTTACATTTTATCTCAAGTCTTTCAAGTCTACAGAATGTCTAGCATGAGGCTCGGATGTTTAGCCAAAACCTCTTTGATAAAGAATCAATTAAATACTCAATGTTGGTGTTAAAAAAAACGGAGAAATTTCTATTAAAGAAAAAAGGTGCGCACTTATACGTGTGCTCGCCCACGAACTACATTAATATATCAATTAATAATTACAAGTGTGAGATCCGGGATTTGTATTAGAACTCTGTGTGTGCAACATTTTCACTGTACAAACACCCCCCCTAGAACCCAACGCGTTTCCGGCAAGAAAAATAATCCACATGAATGCAAATTTTTTTGCCCTTTCACTGCCCCGTGTCAGCACAGAAATCCCCCAACCTCATCCCATTTGGCCATTCAAAGTAGAATTCACAAAAGCATATGGTTGTCTTGACTGGACTCACTGCATAAGATGAAAGTTCCAAGCATGTTAATCACATGGATGAATAGATGTGTCACAATCCCACTCCCACCTTCTAAATGTTTATAAATGGAAGGTCTATGCAGGGGCTCCTCCCATCCATCCGAGGATGAGAGAAGGGTACATCCTTGCACCTTTATTGTTCATATTAGTGAATTTGTGACAGATGCCTTGATTGTTCGGCGTCCCTACAAGGTTGGTTGTGTATAGCAGTTTCTTCAGAGGATTTACTGTTGATGAGTGCTTCATCCCTATTTTGTAGTATGTTGATGACCCCCTTTTCTTCATGGAGGGAAGGTCCTCGGGAGGATGATGCTCTAGCTGCACTTGATGCAAACGAGATTTTGGCGCGTCATTGATAAATAGAATAATTTGGGCGGTGGATTTCGGTGGAGAAGAAGAGGGGTTGAGAAGGAGAAACTCGTCGGAAACGAGGGGTTGAGGGAGAAGAACACGCCTGTTGCGCGAGATTGAAAGATAGGAACGCGGAGATCGCGGGAGGAGAGAGGAGAAAGAGGGATCGATAGAGAATAATTCTCAATTAATTATCAAACTGGACTGTCTAAAACAATGGACCCTTCATCCCTTTATATAGGAGGGATGAGATTACAAAAATAGCAAATTAATTTAAATTGACAACTAATTATCCTAAATGGACTCTAACTAATTAACCGACAAATTTGAAATTCAAATCGACCACTAATTGAGATCACAGGCGATCCCAATTATTTTAATTAAAAATTCGACAACTTAAATAAACGTAAATAAAATTGACGGCTACAATTTAAATAAATAGACGGCCCTATAATTCGAGTCCACGCTGCATCAACTCTCCTCCACTTTAAAAAATTCGTCTCCCGACGAATTGCTTGATGTAGATGCGTTGTTGGAGAAATCGTCTTTGAAATTGGAGCCTGCAATTAGATCTTTTTCAACATTACGTTTGTAGTTCTTTCCAATTGGAGGGCGTCCCTGCAATTTTCGTACCCCTTCATTCTTCTTTACTTTCCTATTCCTTTTGGACTTTCTGCAAATATGGGGTTTAGGGGATTTTCTCTTGCAATTTTTCCCAATCAACCTCAACTCCCGAAAGTTGAGGGATTCGGTTCCTTTAGCCCCCGATAGGATTTCTCCCCTACGTCTTGAGCAGTGCCCATCGTTAGGGCTCTGCTTCCTCTGGCGGCGCGGAAGGGAGACATCGACGGCATGGTGAACGGCGGCCCTGGAATCGCAAGGGGCTTGTTTGGCTCTAGGCGGCAACAGCCGAGGTGATCGGTGGTAGTAGGGGCTGCGGGAAGGGAAGGGCGAGAGGGTACGCGAGCGTGAGGCGAGAGGGAGGCGATGCGGGGAAGGGCGGCGACGAGGGGGGTCGGGTCGCGGGGGGCCTGCGCGTGGGAGAGGCACGGGCTGTGCGGGGCACCACCAAGGTGATCGCGGGGGGGAGGGGAGGACGGGGCGAGCGGAAGGAGGCGGGGGGTCCTGGGGAAGGTGGTGAGAGGGAGAGGGAAGGGTGGCGATACACGAGCGAGGGCGGGGGTGGAATGGAGGCGCGAGAGAGGCAGCGGGGCGGGAAGGCGTTGGGGAAGAGGGGGCGCAGGCGGGAGGGCTGGGGGGTCGTTAATGGGCCGATGGAGGTGTGGGGGTGGGGAAAGCGGCCGCGAGGGCTGGGAACTGTACCTCAACGGATGCCAGGGCGGAGGCGTCCAGCGAGGGAGCTGCGGGCGGTGTTCGGGTCGACTTCGGAGGGGCTTTCAAGTCTGAGATCGCTGGGACAGCAAGCAGATCGGCATTTCTTTCTTCCGGGATGATCTGGACAGCAACCGAATCTTCCTCCACAGCGGGGTTTTTTTCTTCGCCAAAACTCGTGACAACGGCTTCGAGGGTTGGAAACTTTGATTGGGCGGCGCGGAAGGCTTCGAAGTTAGCCATAAAAGCTTGAAGCTCGGAGTGGAATGTGGCTTGTAAATCACGTAGCATGCTCATCGTCTCTTTGTTGTAGGCGTTGAGGGCTCGCCATTTTCGTTCGGACGAACGATGGTCCCTTGATGCATGTCGGTGCGAGCGTCTGGACGGATCGTCAGATTCGTGAAGACGATCTGTAGGCCATGCTCTGATACCAAATGATGCAAACGAGATTTTGGCGCGTCGTTGATAAATAGAATAATTTGGGCGGTGGATTTCGGTGGAGAAGAAGAGGGCTTGAGAAGGAGAAACTCGTCGGAAACGAGGGGTTGAGGGAGAAGAACACGCCTGTTGCGCGAGGTTGAAGGAGAAGAACGCGGAGATCGCGGGAGGAGAGAGGAGAAAGAGGGATCGATAGAGAATAATTCTCAATTAATTATCAAACTGGATTGTCTAAAACAATGGACCCTTCATCCCTTTATATAAGAGGGATGAGATTACAAAAAAAGCAAATTAATTTAAATTAACAACTAATTATCCTAAATGGACTCTAACTAATTAACCGACAAATTTGAAATTCAAATCGACCACTAATTGAGATCACAGGCGATCTCATTTATTTTAGTTAAAAATTCGACAACTTAAATAAACGTAAATAAAATTGACGGCTACAATTTAAATAAATAGGCGGCCCTATAATTCGAGTCCAACGCTGCATCAGCACTGGTCAAGATTTTTAGTAATTTCTCAAGACTGCATAAATGGGGGTAAATCTTCTTATATATCGTTTGGGTTAAGGATGAATCGATAAGGTGTTGTGATCTATTGGGGATGCCCAAATATCAACTATCACTACAACTTAGACATCTCGTTGATGGCAGGTAAGTTGCATGACAAGTATTGAATACCCTTGATTGAGAAGATGGAATGCACACTTGCTGGAAAATCTATATGTCTTCTAGACAACTTTTGATCATAATAATAGGGGGTTGCTTCGGTATCCTAGTTCCCGATGGCAAGACCAATGGAGAAGGTGTATTACGGATTTACAAGTTTATCAAACTGGGAGTTGTAGATATGGGGAAGTGGCGATGACCTGACGAGCAAGCTTTTGCAATCCATTTCTAGGGATATTATGTGTCTGAACATATAAGCCATCTTAAGGAGAAAATCGTCGAGGAATGGCAATTATGGCATCCATGCAAGTATGCAACAAGGTAGGGAATTCCTTCACAATTGTGCCCCATTATTGGGGATGGAAGGTATTTTCCCTTCTGATTAGACAACTGGACTGAGATTGAACTGGGCTCTTTACACTGGTTGTAGACAACTAGTTATTGTGGAATATTGGTCGTCGTCCTAGGAAGCAAAAGGTTATAGGTTCCCACGCTTAAGGTCAACTGTTTCGGAGGAGCAAACGATGGATTTAGCCCAAATGATGGAAGAACGGTGGATTGGGGAAGGCCTAAGGGCCCTAAGGGCCATCATCATGTAGTCGGGATGGGGAGTATTCAATGAAGGGAGCTTATTAATGGTTGGCAGACGGTACTATGGTTACAAATATAGCGTTGTCTAAATACTGTAAAATAATTTTGAAGGCGCGTGTGCCCCTAAAAGCGATTGTCTTTATGTGGATGCTCAGGAGAAAAAAGCTAGTAATAAAGGCATTCGGGCATGCTTTGTTCCGAATTTGTCCATCATAAACCTAGTGTATGAGATGGGAAAAAAGACATTGACTACCCATCCGATTGTAACAGCATTTCAGATGTCTAGAGGAAATTGAGGCGAATTGGTTAGACACTTATTGCCATGCACAGTTTTCAACATGGCTCTAAATATCGGTTTCGATCACCATATCAGTGACCGATCGAAACGAAATTTCGTTCAGACGAAATTCAACCAAAATTTCAGCCAATTCAGTCACCATTTCTTATATAGACCACCCTAAAAGCCTGAATATCGTTCATTTCAGTAGAATTTTAGTCAGTTGTCAAAACCAAAATTTGGCTGAATTTCAAATTTTGGTGAAATTTGAGAACATGGTACTAAAAAGTTTTGGGGGCTTAACTTCTCTTCTATAGAAGTAGAATAAGAGCCCTTGTGTTTGAGAATTTGGTTTCCCGTAAATGTTCTAATTTTCAATGGAGAGAGACACTATTCGGAGAATATTGTAGCGCATGCGTTATATTTGTCTAACTCTTGGATGACACAATTGCAAGGTTTAAAAAACGTGATGCAGTCTGAGGTGTTTTCTCAAAATGTGAGATGAGGCGTAGGCCTTAATTTATAGAAAGAAGAATTAAAATTAAGCATAATACATTTAAATATATATATATATTATATGTTGCCAAAAACACATTTAAAAACAATTTCACATGAGTAGGATACAACACATAAGCGACGAATGCATTTCAAAAAACTAATATTAGGCCACTAATTTGCGGAATATCAAGTTCCAACTCCAACTTCCATGATTATATGAGTATTGAAACATACTCGACACTTAATACTAAAAGTACAATACTAAAAACCATAATTCTCTGTGTTCAAAGTTAAAATGTGTTGATATGCCTTGAATCATAACCAATTTTCTTGTTGTACCCAGTTGGAAAATAGTCGTATGCACCCCATCATGCCATACCATATACCCCAACGAGGGGGGTTAAGGAAAGAGCAGTTCCACCTCCCCCTCCCTGTGGGGGTATAGGGGCAGCAACCCCCGACGAAAAATTTTATTAGCGATAATATTTATGTTCGACTATATGGATCCGTCCGTACTGGAGTACTATATAGAATCCCCTAGGTCTAGGGCTCTCTGTATCCCAATCCATCTGAACCTCGTAAATCTGAGTGTCTTCGTGCTAGCTTTGTTGATCGTCTTTGTGTGTGATTGCTTCTGTTATTCACAATAAAATGTAATAATTATTTTACTGTGTTTCTTTTTAATCGTGCTTCTTCATACATGTAATAATTATTTTAAGAACAACCAAATAACAACATCAAGTTGAAAACTTGAAACTATTATTACAATTTAAACACAATCAATACGTTGTGTACACTAGAACTAGTATGTGTGAACGCAATATGATAAATTGAATATGATTTATACAAAATCATCGAGCTCCATTTGTTTCAGGCAATCTCTTCTCTTTGTATGGACCTATTCATAAAAATATGCAAGGTTTAACATGAAAATTAAAATGCTAGCATAGAAATATACAATGCTTAGGGCCTCACAACACCCTGAGGCTTACGCCTCACAACTTTTAGACGAGGCTTAAGCCTCGAGGTGCTTTTTGTCAAAAAAATGCCTCGTGGCTTACGCCTCACTGCCTCGGGCACACTTTTTAAAACAATGCACACTTGTAATTATTTTTGTTAGAATAAATGAAGTTTTGTAGGTGACTACCTACTAAAGGTGATTCACCCCCTTTCAATTTCAAGAAAAAAGTCATCCTCTCTACAAATTTCTTTTACGTGACAGCTTCTCCTCCACACATAGAGGACAACTCACATCTAAGCCTTAAGTGAATCTTGCTTTAAAAGTCGTTATCAATCTTCCCCTCTGTAACAACTACAAGAAAATCTTCATTCTAAAAGGAGCTCTGCTTCTTCCGATCAACTATAAATCCCTCACCATCCCAGCATTTCAACATGCCTTTCTAAGGAATTGTATGTCCTCCGAAACGAGAAGATCCCATCCTCCACACCCAATGATTGTGCCCCTCGTAGTAGTCATCCATAAAATCAAGCTCTTTAGTCATCTTGATGAAATGTGCTATCCTTTAGTCTAAAAGAAATTAAGGTAACCTCGACGTCCAAATGTCACCTAAGTCTCTCAACCTTGACCAGCACTTAAACCTTGTCATGTCCTTATTGAGAGGTCAAAGCAAAAAGTCTAGCAAATCAGATACACTTCACCTTTCTCATTCTGATCATCGGTCTAAAAACAAAAGGAACATTTCTTTCCAACCACCAGTCAGAGAAACAGTGCAACATCATGCACTATCAAGCACGGAAGCATGTAACAAAACAGCAGACAACACATCTCCAGCCCAACAACATTGAGATCAGACAAGATCCATAAATCTCTCTCACCACTCGATATAGGAGATCATCATCATCTCCCCAAATTCAATAGCCCACTTCATCGTCAACATCCGGTTAACATCTCTGAGCAAAAAACTTCCAGGTCATATGTATCTATATATCTCAATAAGGTATCACATCCCTCAAGGGCAGCACATCTTTTATCTTGTCTGAAAGTAGTCAGAAGAACAATATAGTAAGGCTTTCCAATTTCCTCTGAATTTCCGCCAACTAGTGGACAGAAACACTGGAATTGTCAACATAATTAACTTTAGAAACACAGATGCACACCTCGGCAAGCACTTTGCCACACAACCAGCCAACTTTCTCTCCATCTTCACCAGTAATCAGGGGACTGTAGATTACCTGTCGACAAGGGGATTCCCAAGTAGGACAACAAAAGCACACTCATGTCCCCACGGTTCTTGCACAAGTTGTAGCAATTTCGTCAGACATCCCAGAAGAAAAGCAGGTAGACTAGTCTTTATTGATCTGCATGCCTGAAAACCTGCTGAATATACAAATCGTCACCTGCAGTTATCTGCCCCACTACCTACCCTCCATAAAGAACAATTTATCATCCAGATATCCACTAATTCGGAGAATCCTGCTTGGGCATGAGGAAGACGAAAAAATGTGTGATTGCTCCAAATCAGAACTTCCCTACCTAAAATCAGCTATTAAGCATAGAGTTTTGCAGGTATTAAATAACCAATCAGACTATCTAAAACCAATAAGCTTCTTTTAAACTAGTCTCGTGGAAAGACTGAATAGCACTTCATAGACCAACAGACAAACTAAATATTTGAAAATCATTTCTAAGCACTGCATATCCATGGTTTAAAAAAAGGCAAATACAATCATCCAGGACTCTGAAAGAAACATCATGTGAAAAACCATTAACACTACTGCAAAACTTGTGTCACAATGCAAATATCTGCTGGAATGGAATAGTTATTCTTTTATAAGAAAACGTGAGTTAATGGTCATTAATAACAAACACGTACATAAAGAGAAAAGAGAAGCTAACTTACTGCAGCAGAATCAGCTTTCTTTTCTTCAAATCATTGACATCCCCTGCATCAATGGCCTGTGAATCCCTAGAACAGATGAAACTTCCAAAAAAGATGCACATTGAATGCAATGGTAGGCCATTCCTCTTAACCGATAAAAAAGTGATAATTTAATCCCCATTAAACTCAGTGGAAGAACAGGAAGTCGTGATTCAGCTCTTAACTTCTTCTGATCAATAATAGACGAAATATAAGATCATTTCTAACTGTTGAATATTTCAAGTTATGAAGAAATAATTGTAGATGACATATATGGGTCCCCATGGTGCATATTGTTTGCAGATGACATTGTTTTAGTGGACATGATAGAAACGGAGTCAACGAGAAACTTAAGCTTTGGAGGAGGGCGTTGTACATACGAGTAACTAGTTAAGTAGAACAAAGACAGGGTAGGTGGAATGTAAGTTCGTTGAAAAGGAACTTAGAGATATGACATACAAAAAACTTAGAACACATTTTTTTATTTCTAAGTCATATACTTTTAAATACTTAGGTTCGATAATTCAAAAGGGCGGACGAACTGAGGGAGATGTTACTCACGGAATTAACGCAAGGTGGATATAGAGAGAAGCTTCAGATTTTTATAAAAAAGAAATGCAGGTGAAGCTCAAGGGGAAATACTATAAAACACTAGTGAAACTTGCAATGCTTTATGGCAGTAAATTGAATCAATATATAGATATATGCAAAGAATCTTTGTAATTGCGGAGAAGTTGCTCTGCTTGATGCGTAGCTAACATAAAGAAGGATCCAATTCGCAAAGGCAGTATCAAAAAAAGGTTAGTGTCACACGGATAAAAGATAAAATGAGAGAATCTCGGATAAGGAGTGTGTAATGTTCAAAGGATGCCATCTAATGCACCAATTTGAATATGTGAAAAGTTACAAAAAGAGCCTTGTGAAAGGGGCCGAAAAACACCAAAGAATTGTTGGAAAGGCATTGTTAAGACGAATGTGCATTTTTTGGATTTAAGTCGAAATACGACCCAAATTAGATATGTTTAGAAGCAAAGAATTGTAGTTAACTCCACTTATAGTGAGAAAAGACGTCATTATTGCTGTATGAAAGAAATATTAATAGAAATGGTATTTAGTTACACTCATGCCAATAGATATATGTCCAAGAATGATCCAAAATAGATCTGAATGAGGCAAAGAATCCATGTAGCTGGCTTTATTTAATGTGGAAAAAGGCTTTGTTGTTATCATGCCGAAATGAAATATACCATGAGTAGAACTAGGATAAGTTGGATAAAAGATGAAGATCACAGTGATTTTTAAGCCCAAGAAATCATTGTAGTGATTTTTTTTGTAAACCAAAGGATGAAAGGTTAACTATCATCATACATTAATTACATAGAAGCACAAAGAGAAAAATAAGCACTACAAGTGTCATAGTAAAAAAAGTACTACAAATATTGGCAACCATGTCGACATTTAAAATACTTGCTCAAGAAACTATCTTTAGTTTTTTCATTTAGACATAATCCATCTAGTTGACCCTACTTAATGTGGGAAAAGGCTTTGTTGTTGTTGTGTTGTTGTTGTTGTTGCAACACTAGTGTATAAAAAGGGAAGATAGAAAACACAAGTGTCAGAAATATCAGTGGTATTGAATGTGATGTGAGCTCCATCAGACAAGCCTCGAGTAGTAATAGAACAATACCTCGCCTTGTTCAATTCTATTGAGTAGATCTTTAACTCGGTCTTCTACATTCTCAACCTACATAAAGCAAGAAAAATTACTTCATGAGATATGAACCTAAGATAAAACTAGGTATCCCTCTAAGCAATTGTTATATAATTGACGAAATAGAATGAGGAAAAGAAGAGTTACATTCTGAGATGATGTCTTCCAATATTATTTGTATCTGTATTGGTAACGCCCACTATAAAATTAGTTCGCAAAAATAATCTTGATGGTGTCGTTTTGTGCACGTGTGAGTGCAATGAACACTAGGGCAAACCAAAGTTGGTAATTTATTAGAATGTGATA
This sequence comes from Ottelia alismoides, assembly GCA_037367405.1. Classification (NCBI taxonomy): domain Eukaryota; kingdom Viridiplantae; phylum Streptophyta; class Magnoliopsida; order Alismatales; family Hydrocharitaceae; genus Ottelia; species Ottelia alismoides. The sequence continues at coordinate 1,674,817 of JAZKJV010001462.1, read as the reverse complement.
TCAATTAAAAAGTTGATAATTTTCAAATAAATACAAGAATCAAGTGCAATTCATTCTTTCTAAAAATATATTAATGGGGTTAAAAACAATTATATAGTCTTATCTGGGTGGGGGTATTTCTACTAAATATAATATAAGGAATTATCTTTTAAATTATAGCTTAAAAAGACAAAAGAAGCACTCAGCTAACAGCCTGTTGAGATTTACTTTAAGAGTTTACTGTAAATGTGGTCAATACACTCTCTTAAGCACGTGCATTTATATTAAACCTTGGAGCTAAAGCCATATGAAACAAACATTCCAGACAAGAATTTGCATGCATGACTATGGAACTATGTAGTGCATTGCATGATAAGTCTATGTAGCTTATGATAATGTAGCACAAAAGTGAAATTATTATTTTGTAACGATCGAGCTGCTGATTTTTTTTGAAAGAAATCGAGCAGCTGATATACCAAATATTATGAAGCATGAATTAAGAAAACAACACAAAACAGATTCTATCAATACTTTGTTGAACATGAGATGGATGTAAAGATCAAGGAGGAGCCAGAAAAATAAATCCAAACAACTTGATATCTGGATTTTTGGAGATTTAAAATCACTGAACCGAGATCAAACTATTGGATTCGGAATTTTCTCATTTTTCCACCACTAAAATCTTATCTTTAGCATGTGCACTATATATGCTGCACCACAATCCTTAAAAAGCACTTGTGTATATCATATACAGTGTCTTCATGTTTATAAGCATAATATGCATGCAATTTTGCATCTGTAATTTTTCCACTGCAAATAAACATATACTAATATATCAACTAATGATTTTAAAGGTTTTTCAGTAAGTCAACAAAAGTTCTCTTCACAAATCACATTATAGAAGATAGATTACGGATTCCCCATTCTCGATATCTTTTTTAGATAAAATGTAGGAATGATACTCTCCCTCTCCATGAAGAGTTGAATTAGACACAAGTTGTCAGATGGTGTAACAGCATTCGATTACCCTAGATATAGGGGCTAAGTTGTCCCCACAGGGATAAGTATTAATTTGAGGGGACTGTGAATTTCGTCCTTGATTGCTTCAAGAATATGAATAGTTCTTAAATAAAGGGGGATTCGGATCGATAATTTTGTTCAATGGGGTTCATTGTTGCAGGCTTTAATGAATTGTGAAACCGTCTGCAGCAATCTAGCAGTTTTATGAACGGCTTGGTCAGTTGGATTTGTTTTTGCCGGCATTTGTCAAAGTAAAATTTAAGTCAGTACTGTTCGTCAGATTAGTTCAAATGTCACATTGGATTGCCCTTGAGGTTAAACCTCTCCTAAATTCATATTCTTAACTTTTAACCGAGAGAGGGAGAGAGAAACAGATACCTTCCTTGTGACCAACTGCTTCCCAATCTCCACCCACTTGTTCTTCACGGCCTGAGAAGATCCGATCTTGAACAGCGCGTCGCCCAATTTCCTCTAAATTACGCAACATAAAAATTAGAAAGTATAGCTTTCACTCAATGAAATCCGAAGTCATCGTCAGCGACTCCACACCTGAAGGTCGGGGCGGGGGATGCCGTCAGGAGGGACGGCGGCGTGGAGCTGAGCCTCCGGGGATCCGTCGCGGGCGTAGGCCTTGCCCTCATCGGTGAGGATCCACTTCTCGCGCTTGACGTCCTCGGCAACAACGATCTGGAAGCCGTGGAGGCTCTTGATTACGTTCTCGATGTCGATGTGGGGGATGCCGACGGAGGCCGCGAATTGGTGAGAGTCCGAGATGAGGTCATGGGCGTTGAGGTGCCCGAGAATGGCGTCTTCCGCCATGGGAAGGGCGGAAGGCGGAGGTGGTGGCGGCGGAGGGAGGGTGAGCAAGAGAAACCCTGGCGGGGATTTGCAGGTGCCGGCGATAGCGTATTGCTATTCGGATTTTCGAGATCCGAGTAGCGTGGCCATTTAAATTGCACTTCTCAATGATCATGGACGGAAATTGACTTAGGTCGAAATATCGGTTTCGACGGGTCCGGACTTTCGAAATCACTATATATATATATATTTCCACGGTTTCGGATGAAATATCGCGAGATATTGGCGATATTTCGGCTCGACTTGAGATATCGGTCGACATGTGGAATCTTTCATTAAAAAATACATCGATATGTCGAGATCTGCCGAAATTTGGTCGAAAGCACCCCATTTCGACCAACTTCGGGCAGAACTAACTCTTTCCTCTTCCAAGGTCTTCTTCCTTCGAAGTAAGCCAAATTAGGCTAATTCTTCTTCAAATTCATAAATTTTTTGGGGGTTTCACTGTTAGGATGGTTATATAGCTTGCCATGGTTTTTTTTAGAGATTTCCCAAACATAGCTTCTTATTTGGATACGAAAATTAGGGCTTTTGTTTTTTTATTGCACAATAGTGTTAGCTATGAACATCGTATCTCGAATATGAAATTAACATGAACTAAAACATAGTCGGAGAACATTTTGTTGGATCTATGTTGGGGCTTTTAAGGTTTAATGTGAAACGATAATGAGTTGGGGTATTATATATTCGGATCTTAAGTTTTGGAAGTAGAAATCATAATCAGGATTTTTTATTAATAAAATTTAAAAATATAGAAAATCCGAAAATCATTTGTTAAATATTTAGGTTTTTGTTCATATATTGTGTCGCTTAGATCGTCTTTCTTGAAAATGGTCCCCTAATTTGGTAGATTTAAGACCCTGATGTATAGATCTAAGGTATTTTTTTCTTTAAATCAGAATAGTAGATGTTACAAAAATTAAATATATAATAATTCCGAAATTTAAAACATAAAACAATTTAATATTCTTAAGCGGACGCATTGTATGCCAAGTTAATGATCGTTCTTGAATTTCCTCGCAGATTTCGACGATCATCACCATGGCACATTCTGGTTTCGATTCTGAATCTGACAGTTCTGATGATCAGAGGGACGATTTCAGTGAGGACATTAGCTGGAGGTATTCCTCCACTCATGATGGAAATAAGGTGAAGCCACAATGCAATTTCTGTGCGAAGAAGTTGGGAGGAGGCGATCACAAGGATGAAGCAACATCTTGTTGGCAACAACAAGAATGTTGCCAAGTGCACAAGTCGTCCCAGAGATGTGAGGGACAAGGTCAAGGCGAACTTGGATGGAAAGAAGGAAAAGGAGACGGAGAGGGCAAGAAGGGAAGAACAAATGAAGGGAGAAGGTCGGAGAAGTGGTTGGAAAGGGATCGAAAGCATGGTTGGACATCATAGACGAGCGATGGTCCAAGATGCTCTCACATCCTCTTCACAAGACCGGTATGTTTTTATGTAAAAATGGATTTTTTTTCCATTTTTAAAATTTCTATGGTTGGACATCATAAATGAGCTTGTTCGTGACTTTGTGTGCAACTTATTACTTCAATCCTAAGTACCAATACAAGAATGAACTTGGTACAAATGCTGACCATCTAGCAGCCATATAGATTGTGGTGGAGAAGCTCGTCAAGGACGAGAAGTTATAGATCATGTGCATGAACGAGGTAATCCTCAATTTCTAGCCAAATTTGGATTCACAAGAAATTTCGTAAAGATGTAGTACGACTTAAACCTATGTGTGCACTGTGTAGGTTAAGTATTTCCGAGATGCATTGGGTTCCTTCGGTCGGATTACTGCAGTCAACGGACGGGGCAATACTCTTCCTGGTAGGGACGAAGGCAAATAAAACCATTACTTATGTGTTCATCTATTCCTACTATTGATTTCTCTCTTTTTCTTTTTTTGCAGCCGAATGGTGGTTGTTATGCGGGATGGAAGCTCCCAACCTTCGAAGTGTGGCAATGAAAGTATTATCTCAAACCGCATCTGCTGGCGGTTGTGAGAGGAACTGGAGCACGTTCAATTTCATGCATTCCAAGAGATCGAATAGGTTGGGAGAAAAGAAGCTCAACGACCTTGTCTACGTGCATTACAACTTGAGGCTAAAGTTGAAACATACAAGGGAGGGACAAGACAAAGATGACTATACAGACCCTATTGATCTTGCATACATTTTCAAGATGCACGATGACGATGTTGATGAAGACGTTCTCCAGAGGTGGATGGATTCTAATGGTGCCCTCGTTCTCGATCAGCCAGGTGGAAGACAAAATGAGAACATAAGCCAGCAAATGGGAGCAGATGTTGTTGACTATTTGGCAAGATCCGGGCGGATTACAGACCTTGTTGGAGGGTTGGAGGGCGAGATTGATGCGATTGTTGATGAAATTCTCTCGAATAGCTCCAAATCCAAATCAAAGTCAAAGAATGACAGTGGAGATGATGATGATGACGATGTTGGTCGTGGTGGACCTGGTGGTGTTGGGGAGTCAAACTCAGGTGGGTCAGGAGGGAGTGGTCGTGGACCACAAGATACCAGACTTGAGGAAGGGCTACAAGCAGGACGTGAATATATGGAGCGACAACAGAACACACAGACAATTTGTTCCAAATCCGAGTCCAGGGCCTACGGATTACGAGTATTGTCGAGGCCATCGTCCAACCAACAACTACATGTAAGATTTGACATCATCTGTAGGTTCTTTGAGCTTCATGGACATTGACAACCCATATCGTGGAGGAGCACCACGTCCGTTAGGCGGATATGGATCGTCGCACGATGAGAGATCATTTGGCATCTTCCTGGAATACTTTCAAGCTCCTCCTCCAGGACCTCCTTCTCCTCCTCCTCAGTATGCACCTCCATCATATTCATATGATTATAGTGGGTATGGGGGATACAATAGCTACAGTGGAGACAACTACCAAGGTAGCCAACCTGAGCAGAGCCAGGGCAGCTTCTTTGGGGGTGACAGCTACGGTTTCTTCCCTGAGTACACGCCAATTCCTCCTCCTCCTCCATAGAGATCTTCTCCTACTCCGTCGTCGTCGTCTCAAGGATCTCAGGGTAGTAGTTCGCAGCCTCGTCATGCCACTCGTGATACCGGATCCAGTGTTGCTTATCCTCGTCTCGGGATACTCATAGGCATCGATGACCACCAATACATGCAGTATGTGATGGATTACAAGGCCATGTACTCGTACATGGTATGGGAGAACTACTGCGAGTTCATTGAATCTGCGATGCGTTATGAGAGACAACAAGGAAGGGGGCCATTCAGATCCACTACGGAACTCTTGGTTCTGAACAAAACATGTCACCAGGTACTATATTTTAATCTTTTATTGCATTGATCATTAATATGCACGTTCTTAATAATTTTCACTTGTTATAACTTGTATTGTATTTGTAAGACTATTACTCTATTTTATTATGTATTAACAATGTTACAACAATATCACCGATATGACCGATACGACCGATATGACCGATATGGTCGATATGTCTATATAAGGGGTATAGATGACCAATATGTGTGAAATAATTGTGTATTTGTATGTTATTTATTTTTCTAATAACTTGGAATATCGAAAATTTCAATAAAATTGGGGAAAATCAGATTTTTGAGCCTTTTCCGACTTTTCCACCGAAATTGTCGAAATTTCCCGAAATTTCGGCGAAATTTCGATCTTATATGTCACCGAAACGAGATCGAAATCTAGATTTCGAACCTTGCTTCTCATCACCCAAGCCCGCTTACTCATCGAATATGATCACTCTCGAGATATCTAACTACGATACTTATCATGATAAAAAGAGAATATATATCCATGTTGAAGGAACGTCAAAGGTACGTCGTATTTGACCTACTTGTTGAGAGAACGACAGGAAGATAGAGGAAGGGATGCTCTCGTGGGTGAGGTTTCGATCGTGAGATCGATGCGTTTCCCTTCCTTATGGGCAGGTTTATATAGGACGTATAGCATCACCACGTCCACTCCCTTCTCATGCCCTTGCGATTAGGATCTCCGTGAGACCCGACCCTGTGCAACCGTCGGCGGTGATTTTGACCACTCGATCATTCCGCGAGAATCGTTCTAACATCTCCCACTTGACCGAAATGGTCAAAATATATATGCTCCCTCTATTCGCGTAGTATATATACGGAGATTTATCCTGTGAGGATCATTATCTACGAAACATCTTCCTTGACTCAAATGTTCCCGAGTCCCATTAAACCAACATGTTTAATGTATATTCTTGTTGCTATTCTCATGGTTAGGGAATCAGCCAACATGTCATTAGTTGGTATGTAGGTTACCGTGATTTCTTACTTCTCCACTATATCTTGTATATAGTAATATTAGATCTCAATGTATTTTCCTTTAGAACTATTAGCCCCATTATTGATCAAGCTTATTGATGACCGGCCAAATGACAGAGGTAAAGGTACAGAAATTAGGTCATTGCGACCTCCATCACTCGACTAAGTCAATCAAGAAAAATGAACCACTCGAAAAATACGTAAAATCGAAACAAAGCGGTCCTGCTATGATATTAACCTGGTATAGCACCCAGGCTCGAACACAAGGAGCACGGATTGGCCAAAGGCCTACGAAGTAGTCAAAATGAGTAAAGTAAAAGGCAAAATAGTTTTTTGGTGGTTTTAATGATTTTTATAATTTTTTGGAATTTTTAATATATAGAGAAAATAAGGAAAGCAAAAGCAAACACACTTCAACAAATTATTTAATGCATCAAGAAGCAATCAAAAATTCAGACAAAAATATTTTTGTGTGTTTTATATTTTTTTATATTTTTGGTGAATTTTTGGGATTTTTCTGATATTTATTTTAATTTCTAAAAATCAAACAGTAAGAAAACCAAGGGGTACTGTCCAGCCAAGCCTAAAGTCCCTAAATAAAATACCTAGGAACCTTAAAAAGACCTGGAGGTAATTTTCCTGTAAAATAGGAAAAACAAGGAAAATTTGAGTACCAAAATTATTGTTTTTGGATTTTTAATGCATTTATTAGAATTTTTATGAGTTTTTAGGTGTTTTTGAATTTTTAGGGTTTTTAAGTAATGAAAAATAGCCAAAATTGGCTAGCAACTCAAAGAACACACAAGAAACAGAACCTAATTTTTATAGAATTTTTAGGGGGGTTTTTATATTTTTTGTGATTTTTCAAGTGAAACAGTGCCAAAAATAAACGTTTTTGAATTTTTAAAATAACAAATAAACTCAAAAATGTCCTCCAAAATTCTCAAAAATCCTACAACATGGCAGGAGCCATGTGTCAAATTTTCATCGAATTTGGAGGTGATTTGATATTTTATTCAAAAATAACAAGGGGGGACTGTGCACAGGGACCAAAGTGCAAATACCCGAAATTCTGGGGGTCCTGGTGCAAAATACCCAGCAAGTCACGCGCGAGGCGCGTGCCTGGGGCACTCAGGGACCCAAATGTGATAAAAATAGGTTCCGAGGGCTTATTGGTAACAAGTACCAAAAGTCCAGGGGCTTATCTGCAAAATACCCAAAATATAACGCACATGTGGAAATAAATCACGCACTGGGGTATAAATGCAAATAGAATAAAGTTTTCATTCATTCGAGAACAACCAGAACTACAGGGGTCTCTATTGCAAATAACCCAGATAAACACGTGACGAAGCACGTGGCATACAACGCAAAGGGGTATAAGTGCAAATATTGAAAAGCTAGATGTCCAATGTGCAAATATCCCAAAGTGAATAAAAGACGCAAAATATTTACAGGACTGAAACGTAAAGCATAAACTAAGAGGGGGCCTACGGTAAATTACCCCTTTATTACACCGACGACCGGATGTGCGCCACGTAGCAGATCCAACGAACGAGAGCGGTGGCGCCTGTGACCTTGAAAGGCTCGGCCTGATCGAACGGTGGAGGGTCCTCCACGTGGAGATCGGACGGTCCTCGTACGTAGTGGCCGAACCCTCGGTGAACCAACGGCGGGGATCACACCTCAACTGATCTGACGCTATCTGCAGCTCCGCAAATGGACGGTCGTGATCTGGTCTGGAGCTCTAAGGCTGATCTGACGGTCGGGGAAGATGGTGAAAGAACACTTCGCCGGCGAGCTTCACCGGCTCGATGCACCAGCTAAGATCCTCCCCTGCTGCTCCTGAAGAGCGGAAAAGCTTCTCCGTGAAGCCCCGCACCCAATGCTCCACTCCGATGAAGGCTGGAAGCTCAGAAGAGCTCCGGCGACGTGAACCACCTGGAGCTGTTGTGCCAAGAAGCTCCGACCTCCAGATGAGGTCGATAGACCTGGAAACCTGCACAGGAAGCAAGAGGGGTCGAGGGCAAACTGCCTCGACCCGTCAGAGCGGGCGAAAGGTGAACGGTGATGCGATGCGATGGCTCTCTGGCGAGCGGCGGAGGTAAAACTACTGAAATGCGAAAAATCGAAAACTAAGCTAATCTATGGCCTAACTAAGCTACCTGATGGCTGCTGTCGACTGGGCTGAAGCTCGGCGAGCTTCTGGTCATTGACTGCAAGGGGGCGTCGCTTCCCCGAGGCTGAGCGCGCTCGCGGCGGCGCACGGTGGTGATTTCCACCGGATCAGTGACTCCCGGCTGCCCGGGCCTCGCTGCGACTCCACTGGCCACGGCTGTCACTCAGGGATGGTGGAGGAGCTCACAGGCGCCGAGGGGAAGATCAAAGATGGCGTGAATAGGTCGCCGGTGACGACGTTAAATATGGTGGAAGATCCGAGAAGAAGCAGGTCGGGCGGGTGGAACGAAGCTCGGATCCTCCAAACCCACCCCGGACGAGGATCCTGGATATGCAGTAATCAATCGGAGCCCGGGGTTTGGGTCAATGGCGGTCGGGTCAGGCGGGTAAAAATTGGAGAAGACGGGTCGGTCGCCAGATCCGCAAAAGGGAAGGGTCCGCGGGGGAAGTTGACCGCGGTCAACAAACCCCCGTGGACCAATCAGGAGCCGCCAAGCAAATAAAACTTGATTTATTTATTTATGCTAGGAAATGATCGAATTAGCAAAAACTTAAAACACAAAATATTTTTATTTTATTTTTTCCTATTTTTTGGTGATTTTTAATTAATTTTTGGAAATAAAAATAAGGTATTTACATAGTATGTACCATATATAGGTATATATACAATGTGTAGGGTTTTAATTTTTGATTTTTAATTATTATTTTTATACAATTTTATCCTTATTTTATATTTTATTTATTTCCATTATAAAATAAGGAATAAAAGGGTGTTTTTATTTTATTTTTATTATTTATATACATAGGTGAAATAAATAGTTATGTACAACTATATACATGGCATATGTACAATATATTTTTGTAATTTTAGCTTTTGATATTTTTATTTGAATTTTTTGTTTTTTTTTGTTTCTTTTTATTTATTTTATTTACAACATAAAATATTTACAAAAAGTTTTGAAAATAAATAAATTTATTTACAAGGTTAAATACATGTAGAAGCATGGTCTATATACATGGTGAAAGGGCATTTTTTTGGATTTTTGATTTTTAGATTTTTATTTTGTTTTTAATAGCTTCTAAATATATACAAAATATGTACAAGCATATTTTTGGTTGAGGAAAATATAATTTTATTTATTTACATAAATATTTACACATGAGCTCCTATCTCCCTCTACGGTGGCTTTTATGCGGTCAGGCCCATGCTGAGCCCTCCCTTGGGTTAGGTTGCTCAATATTTATTCTAAATATTTCCCTCTTTTTCTTTTTAATCTTTATTCTTTTATTTTTTCACCAAAAACATGCTAATTATAGGTTTTTACACAATGCATGCTTTTGGTAATTATTGATATTTACATATATCTACATGTATTTGCAAAGGTTTTTGTAGCTAAAATATAAGAATAAAGAGTGATGAATGGGTATTCATCACTTATCGCAGCTTGATTGTCACAATACATTTCAATTGGCTCTTTGACCATTTGAAGCTTGGGTTCTCTAGAAAATGCCTGATCCACACAGCATCAGTGGTGGTCATGCTACATGCAATGTACTCAACGCCTCCTGTGTATGTTGAGATACACATCCTTTTTCTTGTTGCCACAAGAAACGGCTGCACCACCAAACATGAACAGGTAACCTGATGTGGATTTTCTATCATCCACATCTCCTCCAAAATCGGCATCGGAGTATCCTATCACTTCAAGCGATTCTGCTTAATACATAAGTTTTAGATGTATCATCCCTTTCAAATATCGAAGAATCCTCTTCACAGCTTTCTAATGTGTTGGACTAGGATTGCTTTGATATCCACTAATTAAGATTATTGGATAGACTACAAGTCGAGTACACATTATTGCATACATTAGACTTCCCACTATTTGTGCATATAATACATTTAAAGGTTTCTGCCCCTTTTCGGGACACTGGCTCTTACTGAGTCTCTTTCTCATCACAAGTGGTGTTGGAGATGGAGTGCTATTCTGCATTCCAAATCTCCTTAATATAGTATACAAATATCTTTTTCGACTAAGGCTCAATGTCCTTGAGTCATTTCTCTTGTTATTTGAATTCCAAGAACATAGGATGCTTCGCTCATGTCCTTCATCTCAAATTCATTGCAGAATTCCTATTTAATTTCATTGAGCATTTGTATGTCATTATATGTAAGAAGATTGTCATCCACATACAATGATATGATTGCAAACATACTCCCACTCTTCATGACATACACACAGTTATCCAATTTATTTGCAATAAATCCAAATTGGATAACTTTCTGATGAAATTTGAGATACCATTGTCGTTAAGACTGCTTCAAGCCATGTAATGACTTTCTTAATTTGTAAACCATTTTCTTATGACCTCTAATCTGAAAGCCATCAGGTTATCGCATCATGTAAACATCCTCTCTTAATGTGAAATCCCGAATTTTTTCTTTAAAAAATCTGGAGTATTCTTGGCATCCAAAAATTTTAATAAATCACACCATTACGTGGATCTCGTCGAGATCTTTCCAACGAGCCCAAGAACACCCAATTCCGACATTCCTAGCTCAAGTTATCATTGTTTTACGTATCATAATCGGGACCCATATATGGATCCGAACCGGATCCGAATCGAGATCCAAATCCACCTCTCCTTCTATAAATAAGAGATGGTAGGCTGCTCTCTCAAAGCCCTAGCCACCACCATCTTTCCCTCTCCTTGGAGCACCACCATCTTGATCGATTTTATCGTCGGAGGGCTGCCGTCGAAATCGGAAGAGCTCCGATCGAAGATCCGCGAACACCATCACGTAGGAAAGCTCGAGGTCACCTCCGCACACGCATTCGCGCTACCATCGAGATACGGAAAAATCTTTTCCGTGTGAGAGGAGATCCCGAGGGAACATCCTCGGAGGTAACGATTAACCCCCCTTTTGCTGTTGGGTTCCACGCATTTTTCCCTATACACTAAAATACCTCTAAAGCCTTAGGTGTTTGTAACGATAAATACCCTCCTTTTGTTGTTGGTTTCCACGTACTTTTGTCCCTATATTATTGAACATCTCTAGAGCCTTATGTGTTTCTTGTAGCATGATCAATATATTTTTTTGGTGATAAAATTCATGAACTTTACGGCGTCAACAATACTATCTCGATTTGTTTTTGTGCCTTGATACATAGGCAAATAAAACAAGAGTTCATAACGATATCTATTTCCCTCCCTGTTGGTTTTACATATTTTTTAATGGTTCAAATATCAAACCTTATAGGAAGATCAATCCTTCGTTAGGTTTACGTCTTCTAAAATTTATTGCGGAATTTCTTGAGAGTTTAGAGTCTTCCGAACTCGTTCTTGCTAAATTAGATATTTCCTTTGATACATATTGCTGTGACGATCGTTGATTCGATGATTTGATGTCTTCGCATTCTCTTATCTCGAGAGAGATATAAACGGTGGACAGTTATATATGAAATGGGATGTGTCATTGTTATAAAATCTTTTAATTGATGAATTGTCCACGCATACATATCCTCATTAATGTGCATAATGTCTCTGCATAAACTAGATATAGCAACTAAACTTTGCCAAAAACCGTACTGTTTATCTAATTCAACCAGAAAGAATCAAAGCCTAACATATGCATCGATAGGAATGGAGAGAGGCTATCACGTCTAACCCATAAAAGCCATTGATTTTTGTTAAATGTTCCATTTCATATTAACTCTATATAACGTATTGGCATATAGCATGTTAACCTTTTAATTCCTAAGTTTTCCGTTAGGATGCAATAATGACAAGATAGATAAATGATCCATGACCTTTTAATTTGTAACATCCGTTTCTTTTTCTTAGTGAGATTAATACACCCACATTTACATGGTCATAAATTAGTAATAAAGGAAAGTTATGAAACTCTGTGAACAAAATACCATGGGTTTATGATACGATAGGTCTTCACTAAAGGCAATCGGAGTAAGGTTTAGGAGGGAAACGATAATTATTAGGTAAATTCAACCTAATTCTAGCTTCATTAAACTTGATGTGTACAAATCCAAGGAGAGACGTCCATAAAAGTAATGGTATTCGTCCATTACTTAATTGCATCATTAATCTCCTCAGGATGTTATATATCGTACTATTCCCTTTTACCAACTTCAGGGGAACATATAGCTTTAGAGCTGTATATGCTTTTCATGAAGAGTCTGTAAAAAAAATGACTTAACAAATAATGCCAGTATGAGTACTATATGGTTGTGAAATTATGGCTGAGTTATGACTAGCATACGATGATCATCAACTTAATATAATACAATTATTATCGTATTGTTAGAATTCAATCTTCTCATGATCGTAAATATCATCGTCTCTTAGGTAAAAATAATAATCTCATAATGATTAGGTAGATGGAGGTAGGTACCTCGAGGGATAGGGCATACACCCTTTAGCTCCGGGTAGATGCCTTGAAGGTCACGACCCCAATGGACGAGTTGGGTGACACGTTGCACCTAGCAGCCCGGTAGTATCCGGAGTCGCTCGACGGAGTAGGCAGGTGGCGTGGTTGGCGTTCTTGGTTTCGCACTTATACACGATATTAAGACTCGGAGTGGAATTTGGTGTGGCCGCATCATATTCTATTTCGAGTATTATTATTGTGAAAGGTGTTCCGGGATATGGTTAAAGGTTGGAGAATGAGGTGTTGGTTTATTCCTTTTATGATTGAGAAGAGGATCTTGAGGGTTTACTCAAGATGAAAATAAGTTCCCGCATAGCGGAGGCCTGCGAGTTGCGTACTTGCATGTGCTAGAATAATACGAGTTTTGATTAATGATCGGATGCCGGTAGTTGAAATTAATTATCATTGTGGTCCCTAATCAACTTGTTGAAATATCAAAACCGCTATAGTAGTACTCAAATGATCAATAAATCAATGAATGAAATCAGTTGATATGTGATCCAAATTGAATCAGAATAATTTGATATTTTTCTTCGATCTATGATACATGCATATGCCATTGAATAAAGTTGAGTATACATCCTTTTCTTGCACCCATATTAGTCATTATAATGTTTCGTTACTGGGCAATTGCTCATAACGTTACCCTCGTGTGAACCCAACAGGTATATCGGAGCAGCCGCCGCCACAGTAGCGGTCTTTGGAAGAGATCGGACTTTTCCCTCGTCATACTTGCATCAGACAGGGTGTGTCCTACTAGAGTAACTTATTTACGTCCGCACTATTTTTTTTGTTATTCTTGAGAGACATTGTAGCGAGATATGTGGAGAGCTTCTTATACAAAATTATAACTATACGATGTATCTCATTTTGTGGACATGGACTTGATGATTATGGTTATCAATGAGAATGGATGGTGCATTTTTCTTTCCATTTCATATTATTCTCATGTTGTTATTTATATTTCAAATGTTAATCTAATGTGCATAAGATGGTCTGCTGAGTATCATAGATCATGGGCGTATTTGGACCGTAGGTCCGACGCTCCCGTCTCGTCGGTTTCGTAGCCGGAGGGACGGGGCGTCACAGATGGTATCAGAGCCCGATACTCCATTCTCTCTTTTGCATATTAGAATTGTTAACAATATTTGAAATATAAATATAGTGACAGAGTCTCTTGACCTTGTCGTTAGTAAGGAGAATAATTAAAGTCATGTTTAAAGTGTCCATTGTCTCTCGAATCATAGAAATAATTTTTTTATATAATGATTCTCGCAGGGAATCATGCCGCCTCGTGTTGACCCTGATATTGCACAGCAGTTGGCTTTGCTAGTTCAGACCGTACAGGGTATACAACAACGTCAGGAGGTTTTGGAGCAAAGGCTCCTCCAGCAGGATGATTCCTCGTACCAGCCCTCTCGTGAGGATGAGGGCAGTGTTCATCCTTCGGTGTCTCTGGACCCGGAAGGATCAGATGACCTAGAGACGCTGCAGAAACATCAGACGACCTACGCAGCATATCAGAGATCTAAGGTGCCACAATTCTTTGGCACCGGCACACCAGATGAGGCTGAGCTATGGCTGGACCACGTATCTAAGGTGTTGAGGATGATTCATGCTCCTGAAGAGTCTTGGCTTACATTTGTGGAGTTCTCACTAGCAGGTTATGCTGAGCGTTGGTGGTTCGCCACCAAGGAACATCTGGAGGATCCCATAACATGGGAAATTTTTCTTGATGAGTTCCGTAGTCAGTTCTATCCTGATCACTGGGTTGAGGATCAGAGGAGGTTATTTGCTGAGCTGAAGCAGGGGTCAATGACGGCCCAAGAGTATCTCATTCGTTACACTGAACTCTCCCGCCACTCACCAGCAACTACTGCTTTTCCCGAGGAGAATTTACAGAAGTTTATCCGGGGACTGCGTGATGATGTGCAGCACCAGCTATCTGCATTAGATTTCACTTCCATCAAGGAGGTAGCTGCTAAAGCTACCAAAATGGAGGCAACCCAGAGTCGGCTTCAGGGGAGTCCATCACATTTCCAACCACCTCAGCCCACGAGATCTGCTCGTCGAGATTTCTACAGAGCTCGTAGAGAGCGTCGTTTCCACCCAGTGGCTACTACTCCTACCGTTAGCAGATTTGCCCCTACACCTACTTTGGGGCAGGGTTTGGCGAGCCGGGGTACTACTTCCTTCCGCTCTTCGACACACTCACAGAGCCGTAAGACAGGAGGTGCTAGCCTTGTCTCAGGAGGCTCCTTCTCTCAGTCAGGAGATCGCAGATGTTTCCACTGCCAACAGCCGGGCCATTTCAAGGCCAAGTGTCCTTTACTTGCCAGCAACTCAGGTGGCCACCCACCAAGTATACGACCAACTTTCTCTTCTGCACAGTCACACGGATCAGTTTCCCGCCGTGGGGGTCGAGGTTTTCAACGTCCTCCACCACGACCAACCTTCAGTGCTGCAGGTTCTAACGCCCCTCCACAGCCTCAGGGACAGTTGAACGCAATCACACAGGAGCAGGCCCACGCCTCAGGAGCTGTAGTGCGAGGTATGATTTCAGTGCATGGTATATCATTACATGCTTTATTTGATTCGGGAGCTACGCACTCCTTTTTAGCACATCGATTAGTGCCCAAGTTAGATAAAGAGCCAGTCTGTGTTCCATCTCCATACTACATCAAGGGCCCAGGGGGCCAATTATTCATAGTGCGACAAGCAGTGGAGAATGTAGCAGTGCAGATCGGCGGACACATATTGCCCGCATATCTTTTACTCATTCAGTTAGAAGATTTTGATGTCATCCTAGGTATGGATTGGCTCGAGCATTATCACGCATGCCTTGATTGCTTCGAGAAGACGATAGTGTTCCGTCTCCCAGGCATACCTACCTTTCAGTTTGATGGACGTACCTCAGATAGTGAGGTCTTATATGTTTCGGCATTGAAGGCCCAACACATGCTCGATCAGGGTTGCACAGGTTTTCTCGCCCATATTGTGGAGTTACCCGTCGAAGATCGTATGATTGAAGACGTCAAAATTGTACGAGATTTTCCTGATGTATTCCCAGAGGAATTACCTGGACTACCACCAAAAAGGGAGATCGAGTTCGAGATTACTTTGATACCCGACACGCAACCGATCTCCATTCCTCCATATAGAATGGCACCAGCCGAACTCAGGGAACTCAAAGTACAGCTGCAGGAATTATTGGAAAAGGGATTTATACGTCCCAGTACATCACCTTGGGGAGCACCGGTCCTCTTCGTAAAGAAGAAGGATGGGTCTATGCGTTTGTGCATCGACTATAGGCAATTGAATAAAAGGACGGTAAAGAACTGTTACCCACTTCCACGAATAGATGATCTTTTCGATCAATTGCAAGGTGCAGCAGTATTCTCAAAGATTGACCTACGATCGGGTTATCATCAATTGAAAATTAAGGATGCGGATGTGCTTAAATCTGCTTTTCGTACCAGATACGGCCACTATGAGTTTGTGGTTATGCCGTTTGGACTCACGAACGCACCTGCTGCGTTCATGGACATGATGAACAGAATTTTCCGTCCATACTTAGATCGTTTTGTGGTGGTGTTCATTGATGATATCTTGATCTACTCACATGATGAGCATGAGCATGAGCAGCATCTGCGTATTATTCTTGAGACACTCAGAGAACACAAGTTGTATGCAAAATACAGCAAGTGTGAATTTTGGCTTACCGAAGTAGCTTTCCTCGGTCATGTAATTTCAGGAGCAGGGGTGGCGGTTGATCCAGCCAAGATAGAGGCAGTCATGTCCTGGGAGCAGCCCAAGACAGTTACCGAGATACGCAGCTTCTTAGGCCTTGCCGGCTACTACAGGCGTTTTGTTAGGGGCTTCTCGCAGCTAGCTCTACCCCTTACTCGTCTGACACAGAAAGATGTCCCTTTCTTTTGGAGCGACAAGTGCGAGCTGAGCTTTCGTACATTGAAAGAAAGACTGACCAGTGCTCCGATTCTCACCCTTCCTTCAGGCCCCTTATACTTTACAGTGTATACTGATGCATCAAAGGAGGGTTTAGGAGCCGTGTTGATGCAACGTGGTCATGTCGTGGCATATGCATCACGACAATTAAAGAATCATGAACGGAACTACCCTACTCATGACTTGGAGTTGGCAGCTATAGTCTTCGCGTTGAAGATATGGCGTCACTATTTATATGGGGTCACATTTGAGATTTTTACAGATCACAAGAGTCTCAAATATATCTTTGACCAGCGAGAGTTGAATATGAGGCAAAGGCGATGGATGGAGCTGTTGAAGGATTATGACTGCACTATCTCTTACCATCCGGGTAAGGGGAATGTAGTGGCAGATGCTTTGAGTAGAAGAGCACATACCGAGGGCACCGCAGCATGGCTACAGACATGGGATATGCTCGCAACACTTAGTGAGTGGCACCCCTTTGACAGTACTACAGACGCTGTAACTGTACCTGCCAAGTATAGTGGACTATGGGATAGGATTGTGCATGGTCAGCAAACAGATCAAAAATTACAAGACTTATTCCATCGATGCCTGAAGGAGGAGTTTGATGGATTCAGAGTATGTGAGTCCATCTTATGGAAGGGGGACCGTGTCTGTGTCCCTGATGATGGCGAGTTAAGGAGAGACATCCTAGATGAGGCTCATTGTTCTAGATTATCTATCCATCCAGGGAGCACCAAGATGTATAGAGACCTCCGTCAACACTTCTGGTGGGAGGGGATGAAGAGAGATGTTGCAGAATATGTTACTCGTTGCCTTACGTGCCAATTGGTGAAGGCAGAGCACAAGCGTCCTCCTGGCTTGTTACAGTCACTACCTATTCCATTGTGGAAATGGGAGAGTATCTCTATGGACTTCGTGACATCCTTGCCTCGTACAGTAGGTGGACATGATGCCATTTGGGTTATTGTGGACAGGTTGACCAAGTCTGCACATTTCATTCCCGTGAACATGACATGCACTCCGGTAGATCTGGCCAAGTTATATATTCAACATGTTATTCGCTTGCATGGGATTCCCAAGGAGGTTGTATCTGACAGAGACTCTCGTTTTACATCGCATTATTGGGGAGAATTCATGAAGGCCCTAAAAACTGAACTATGTCTTAGTTCAGCCTATCATCCACAGACTGATGGGCAATCAGAGAGAACAATCCAGACCCTTGAAGACCTACTCAGAGCATGTGCCATTGAGTGGCAAGGATCTTGGAAGGACCACCTTCCTTTGGTAGAGTTCACTTATAACAACAGCTACCATGCTAGTATTGGCATGGCGCCTTTTGAGGCATTGTATGGACGGAGGTGCACCACTCCCTTGTGTTGGCAGGAAGTGGGTGATAAGGGTATTTATTCCACTCAGATAATCGAGGACACAACAAGAGCAGTGGAGACGGCTAGGAAGAAACTATTGACTGCACAGAGCCGTCAGAAGAGCTATGATGATCAGAGACGTCGTGATCTTGAATTTGACACTGGAGACTTTGTATTCTTAAAAGTATCTCCAATGAAAGGTATTCAGAGATTTGGTGTTAAGGGCAAGTTGGCACCACGGTTCGTTGGCCCTTTCGAGATTTTATCTCGTATTGGAAAGGTAGCATACCGAGTAGCACTCCCCCCTCACTTGGCAGGCGTGCACGATGTATTCCATGTGTCAAACCTCCGGAAGTATATCCGAGACCCTCGACATGTGATTAGCTATGAGGACCTCGTGGTTGAACCAAATTTATCTTTTCCTGAGGCACCCGTGCAGATTTTAGACCGGGCGGTCAAGAGGTTACGACGGAAAGACATCCCTTTAGTGAAGGTATTGTGGCAAAGTCAGAATGTTGAGGAGGCCACTTGGGAACCTGAGGCAGATATGCGACAGAAATACCCCTATCTTTTTGAAGGTATGTTCACGAAACCCTATTTCAATCCTCTTTAAGATTTTTATGGGTTTCGTTCTCTTTAAGATTTTTTTATGCCTAAATCTACACCACATTCAAAACCCATACGTCAAATCCTACGTCTCGAGGACGAGACTTCCTTTAAGATTTTTATGATGTGAAATCCCGAATTTTTTCTTTAAAAAATCTGGAGTATTCTTGGCATCCAAAAATTTTAATAAATCACACCATTACGTGGATCTCGTCGAGATCTTTCCAACGAGCCCAAGAACACCCAATTCCGACATTCCTAGCTCAAGTTATCATTGTTTTACGTATCATAATCGGGACCCATATATGGATCCGAACCGGATCCGAATCGAGATCCAAATCCACCTCTCCTTCTATAAATAAGAGATGGTAGGCTGCTCTCTCAAAGCCCTAGCCACCACCATCTTTCCCTCTCCTTGGAGCACCACCATCTTGATCGATTTTATCGTCGGAGGGCTGCCGTCGAAATCGGAAGAGCTCCGATCGAAGATCCGCGAACACCATCACGTAGGAAAGCTCGAGGTCACCTCCGCACACGCATTCGCGCTACCATCGAGATACGGAAAAATCTTTTCCGTGTGAGAGGAGATCCCGAGGGAACATCCTCGGAGGTAACGATTAACCCCCCTTTTGCTGTTGGGTTCCACGCATTTTTCCCTATACACTAAAATACCTCTAAAGCCTTAGGTGTTTGTAACGATAAATACCCTCCTTTTGTTGTTGGTTTCCACGTACTTTTGTCCCTATATTATTGAACATCTCTAGAGCCTTATGTGTTTCTTGTAGCATGATCAATATATTTTTTTGGTGATAAAATTCATGAACTTTACGGCGTCAACAATACTATCTCGATTTGTTTTTGTGCCTTGATACATAGGCAAATAAAACAAGAGTTCATAACGATATCTATTTCCCTCCCTGTTGGTTTTACATATTTTTTAATGGTTCAAATATCAAACCTTATAGGAAGATCAATCCTTCGTTAGGTTTACGTCTTCTAAAATTTATTGCGGAATTTCTTGAGAGTTTAGAGTCTTCCGAACTCGTTCTTGCTAAATTAGATATTTCCTTTGATACATATTGCTGTGACGATCGTTGATTCGATGATTTGATGTCTTCGCATTCTCTTATCTCGAGAGAGATATAAACGGTGGACAGTTATATATGAAATGGGATGTGTCATTGTTATAAAATCTTTTAATTGATGAATTGTCCACGCATACATATCCTCATTAATGTGCATAATGTCTCTGCATAAACTAGATATAGCAACTAAACTTTGCCAAAAACCGTACTGTTTATCTAATTCAACCAGAAAGAATCAAAGCCTAACATATGCATCGATAGGAATGGAGAGAGGCTATCACGTCTAACCCATAAAAGCCATTGATTTTTGTTAAATGTTCCATTTCATATTAACTCTATATAACGTATTGGCATATAGCATGTTAACCTTTTAATTCCTAAGTTTTCCGTTAGGATGCAATAATGACAAGATAGATAAATGATCCATGACCTTTTAATTTGTAACATCCGTTTCTTTTTCTTAGTGAGATTAATACACCCACATTTACATGGTCATAAATTAGTAATAAAGGAAAGTTATGAAACTCTGTGAACAAAATACCATGGGTTTATGATACGATAGGTCTTCACTAAAGGCAATCGGAGTAAGGTTTAGGAGGGAAACGATAATTATTAGGTAAATTCAACCTAATTCTAGCTTCATTAAACTTGATGTGTACAAATCCAAGGAGAGACGTCCATAAAAGTAATGGTATTCGTCCATTACTTAATTGCATCATTAATCTCCTCAGGATGTTATATATCGTACTATTCCCTTTTACCAACTTCAGGGGAACATATAGCTTTAGAGCTGTATATGCTTTTCATGAAGAGTCTGTAAAAAAAAATGACTTAACAAATAATGCCAGTATGAGTACTATATGGTTGTGAAATTATGGCTGAGTTATGACTAGCATACGATGATCATCAACTTAATATAATACAATTATTATCGTATTGTTAGAATTCAATCTTCTCATGATCGTAAATATCATCGTCTCTTAGGTAAAAATAATAATCTCATAATGATTAGGTAGATGGAGGTAGGTACCTCGAGGGATAGGGCATACACCCTTTAGCTCCGGGTAGATGCCTTGAAGGTCACGACCCCAATGGACGAGTTGGGTGACACGTTGCACCTAGCAGCCCGGTAGTATCCGGAGTCGCTCGACGGAGTAGGCAGGTGGCGTGGTTGGCGTTCTTGGTTTCGCACTTATACACGATATTAAGACTCGGAGTGGAATTTGGTGTGGCCGCATCATATTCTATTTCGAGTATTATTATTGTGAAAGGTGTTCCGGGATATGGTTAAAGGTTGGAGAATGAGGTGTTGGTTTATTCCTTTTATGATTGAGAAGAGGATCTTGAGGGTTTACTCAAGATGAAAATAAGTTCCCGCATAGCGGAGGCCTGCGAGTTGCGTACTTGCATGTGCTAGAATAATACGAGTTTTGATTAATGATCGGATGCCGGTAGTTGAAATTAATTATCATTGTGGTCCCTAATCAACTTGTTGAAATATCAAAACCGCTATAGTAGTACTCAAATGATCAATAAATCAATGAATGAAATCAGTTGATATGTGATCCAAATTGAATCAGAATAATTTGATATTTTTCTTCGATCTATGATACATGCATATGCCATTGAATAAAGTTGAGTATACATCCTTTTCTTGCACCCATATTAGTCATTATAATGTTTCGTTACTGGGCAATTGCTCATAACGTTACCCTCGTGTGAACCCAACAGGTATATCGGAGCAGCCGCCGCCACAGTAGCGGTCTTTGGAAGAGATCGGACTTTTCCCTCGTCATACTTGCATCAGACAGGGTGTGTCCTACTAGAGTAACTTATTTACGTCCGCACTATTTTTTTTGTTATTCTTGAGAGACATTGTAGCGAGATATGTGGAGAGCTTCTTATACAAAATTATAACTATACGATGTATCTCATTTTGTGGACATGGACTTGATGATTATGGTTATCAATGAGAATGGATGGTGCATTTTTCTTTCCATTTCATATTATTCTCATGTTGTTATTTATATTTCAAATGTTAATCTAATGTGCATAAGATGGTCTGCTGAGTATCATAGATCATGGGCGTATTTGGACCGTAGGTCCGACGCTCCCGTCTCGTCGGTTTCGTAGCCGGAGGGACGGGGCGTCACAGATGGTATCAGAGCCCGATACTCCATTCTCTCTTTTGCATATTAGAATTGTTAACAATATTTGAAATATAAATATAGTGACAGAGTCTCTTGACCTTGTCGTTAGTAAGGAGAATAATTAAAGTCATGTTTAAAGTGTCCATTGTCTCTCGAATCATAGAAATAATTTTTTTATATAATGATTCTCGCAGGGAATCATGCCGCCTCGTGTTGACCCTGATATTGCACAGCAGTTGGCTTTGCTAGTTCAGACCGTACAGGGTATACAACAACGTCAGGAGGTTTTGGAGCAAAGGCTCCTCCAGCAGGATGATTCCTCGTACCAGCCCTCTCGTGAGGATGAGGGCAGTGTTCATCCTTCGGTGTCTCTGGACCCGGAAGGATCAGATGACCTAGAGACGCTGCAGAAACATCAGACGACCTACGCAGCATATCAGAGATCTAAGGTGCCACAATTCTTTGGCACCGGCACACCAGATGAGGCTGAGCTATGGCTGGACCACGTATCTAAGGTGTTGAGGATGATTCATGCTCCTGAAGAGTCTTGGCTTACATTTGTGGAGTTCTCACTAGCAGGTTATGCTGAGCGTTGGTGGTTCGCCACCAAGGAACATCTGGAGGATCCCATAACATGGGAAATTTTTCTTGATGAGTTCCGTAGTCAGTTCTATCCTGATCACTGGGTTGAGGATCAGAGGAGGTTATTTGCTGAGCTGAAGCAGGGGTCAATGACGGCCCAAGAGTATCTCATTCGTTACACTGAACTCTCCCGCCACTCACCAGCAACTACTGCTTTTCCCGAGGAGAATTTACAGAAGTTTATCCGGGGACTGCGTGATGATGTGCAGCACCAGCTATCTGCATTAGATTTCACTTCCATCAAGGAGGTAGCTGCTAAAGCTACCAAAATGGAGGCAACCCAGAGTCGGCTTCAGGGGAGTCCATCACATTTCCAACCACCTCAGCCCACGAGATCTGCTCGTCGAGATTTCTACAGAGCTCGTAGAGAGCGTCGTTTCCACCCAGTGGCTACTACTCCTACCGTTAGCAGATTTGCCCCTACACCTACTTTGGGGCAGGGTTTGGCGAGCCGGGGTACTACTTCCTTCCGCTCTTCGACACACTCACAGAGCCGTAAGACAGGAGGTGCTAGCCTTGTCTCAGGAGGCTCCTTCTCTCAGTCAGGAGATCGCAGATGTTTCCACTGCCAACAGCCGGGCCATTTCAAGGCCAAGTGTCCTTTACTTGCCAGCAACTCAGGTGGCCACCCACCAAGTATACGACCAACTTTCTCTTCTGCACAGTCACACGGATCAGTTTCCCGCCGTGGGGGTCGAGGTTTTCAACGTCCTCCACCACGACCAACCTTCAGTGCTGCAGGTTCTAACGCCCCTCCACAGCCTCAGGGACAGTTGAACGCAATCACACAGGAGCAGGCCCACGCCTCAGGAGCTGTAGTGCGAGGTATGATTTCAGTGCATGGTATATCATTACATGCTTTATTTGATTCGGGAGCTACGCACTCCTTTTTAGCACATCGATTAGTGCCCAAGTTAGATAAAGAGCCAGTCTGTGTTCCATCTCCATACTACATCAAGGGCCCAGGGGGCCAATTATTCATAGTGCGACAAGCAGTGGAGAATGTAGCAGTGCAGATCGGCGGACACATATTGCCCGCATATCTTTTACTCATTCAGTTAGAAGATTTTGATGTCATCCTAGGTATGGATTGGCTCGAGCATTATCACGCATGCCTTGATTGCTTCGAGAAGACGATAGTGTTCCGTCTCCCAGGCATACCTACCTTTCAGTTTGATGGACGTACCTCAGATAGTGAGGTCTTATATGTTTCGGCATTGAAGGCCCAACACATGCTCGATCAGGGTTGCACAGGTTTTCTCGCCCATATTGTGGAGTTACCCGTCGAAGATCGTATGATTGAAGACGTCAAAATTGTACGAGATTTTCCTGATGTATTCCCAGAGGAATTACCTGGACTACCACCAAAAAGGGAGATCGAGTTCGAGATTACTTTGATACCCGACACGCAACCGATCTCCATTCCTCCATATAGAATGGCACCAGCCGAACTCAGGGAACTCAAAGTACAGCTGCAGGAATTATTGGAAAAGGGATTTATACGTCCCAGTACATCACCTTGGGGAGCACCGGTCCTCTTCGTAAAGAAGAAGGATGGGTCTATGCGTTTGTGCATCGACTATAGGCAATTGAATAAAAGGACGGTAAAGAACTGTTACCCACTTCCACGAATAGATGATCTTTTCGATCAATTGCAAGGTGCAGCAGTATTCTCAAAGATTGACCTACGATCGGGTTATCATCAATTGAAAATTAAGGATGCGGATGTGCTTAAATCTGCTTTTCGTACCAGATACGGCCACTATGAGTTTGTGGTTATGCCGTTTGGACTCACGAACGCACCTGCTGCGTTCATGGACATGATGAACAGAATTTTCCGTCCATACTTAGATCGTTTTGTGGTGGTGTTCATTGATGATATCTTGATCTACTCACATGATGAGCATGAGCATGAGCAGCATCTGCGTATTATTCTTGAGACACTCAGAGAACACAAGTTGTATGCAAAATACAGCAAGTGTGAATTTTGGCTTACCGAAGTAGCTTTCCTCGGTCATGTAATTTCAGGAGCAGGGGTGGCGGTTGATCCAGCCAAGATAGAGGCAGTCATGTCCTGGGAGCAGCCCAAGACAGTTACCGAGATACGCAGCTTCTTAGGCCTTGCCGGCTACTACAGGCGTTTTGTTAGGGGCTTCTCGCAGCTAGCTCTACCCCTTACTCGTCTGACACAGAAAGATGTCCCTTTCTTTTGGAGCGACAAGTGCGAGCTGAGCTTTCGTACATTGAAAGAAAGACTGACCAGTGCTCCGATTCTCACCCTTCCTTCAGGCCCCTTATACTTTACAGTGTATACTGATGCATCAAAGGAGGGTTTAGGAGCCGTGTTGATGCAACGTGGTCATGTCGTGGCATATGCATCACGACAATTAAAGAATCATGAACGGAACTACCCTACTCATGACTTGGAGTTGGCAGCTATAGTCTTCGCGTTGAAGATATGGCGTCACTATTTATATGGGGTCACATTTGAGATTTTTACAGATCACAAGAGTCTCAAATATATCTTTGACCAGCGAGAGTTGAATATGAGGCAAAGGCGATGGATGGAGCTGTTGAAGGATTATGACTGCACTATCTCTTACCATCCGGGTAAGGGGAATGTAGTGGCAGATGCTTTGAGTAGAAGAGCACATACCGAGGGCACCGCAGCATGGCTACAGACATGGGATATGCTCGCAACACTTAGTGAGTGGCACCCCTTTGACAGTACTACAGACGCTGTAACTGTACCTGCCAAGTATAGTGGACTATGGGATAGGATTGTGCATGGTCAGCAAACAGATCAAAAATTACAAGACTTATTCCATCGATGCCTGAAGGAGGAGTTTGATGGATTCAGAGTATGTGAGTCCATCTTATGGAAGGGGGACCGTGTCTGTGTCCCTGATGATGGCGAGTTAAGGAGAGACATCCTAGATGAGGCTCATTGTTCTAGATTATCTATCCATCCAGGGAGCACCAAGATGTATAGAGACCTCCGTCAACACTTCTGGTGGGAGGGGATGAAGAGAGATGTTGCAGAATATGTTACTCGTTGCCTTACGTGCCAATTGGTGAAGGCAGAGCACAAGCGTCCTCCTGGCTTGTTACAGTCACTACCTATTCCATTGTGGAAATGGGAGAGTATCTCTATGGACTTCGTGACATCCTTGCCTCGTACAGTAGGTGGACATGATGCCATTTGGGTTATTGTGGACAGGTTGACCAAGTCTGCACATTTCATTCCCGTGAACATGACATGCACTCCGGTAGATCTGGCCAAGTTATATATTCAACATGTTATTCGCTTGCATGGGATTCCCAAGGAGGTTGTATCTGACAGAGACTCTCGTTTTACATCGCATTATTGGGGAGAATTCATGAAGGCCCTAAAAACTGAACTATGTCTTAGTTCAGCCTATCATCCACAGACTGATGGGCAATCAGAGAGAACAATCCAGACCCTTGAAGACCTACTCAGAGCATGTGCCATTGAGTGGCAAGGATCTTGGAAGGACCACCTTCCTTTGGTAGAGTTCACTTATAACAACAGCTACCATGCTAGTATTGGCATGGCGCCTTTTGAGGCATTGTATGGACGGAGGTGCACCACTCCCTTGTGTTGGCAGGAAGTGGGTGATAAGGGTATTTATTCCACTCAGATAATCGAGGACACAACAAGAGCAGTGGAGACGGCTAGGAAGAAACTATTGACTGCACAGAGCCGTCAGAAGAGCTATGATGATCAGAGACGTCGTGATCTTGAATTTGACACTGGAGACTTTGTATTCTTAAAAGTATCTCCAATGAAAGGTATTCAGAGATTTGGTGTTAAGGGCAAGTTGGCACCACGGTTCGTTGGCCCTTTCGAGATTTTATCTCGTATTGGAAAGGTAGCATACCGAGTAGCACTCCCCCCTCACTTGGCAGGCGTGCACGATGTATTCCATGTGTCAAACCTCCGGAAGTATATCCGAGACCCTCGACATGTGATTAGCTATGAGGACCTCGTGGTTGAACCAAATTTATCTTTTCCTGAGGCACCCGTGCAGATTTTAGACCGGGCGGTCAAGAGGTTACGACGGAAAGACATCCCTTTAGTGAAGGTATTGTGGCAAAGTCAGAATGTTGAGGAGGCCACTTGGGAACCTGAGGCAGATATGCGACAGAAATACCCCTATCTTTTTGAAGGTATGTTCACGAAACCCTATTTCAATCCTCTTTAAGATTTTTATGGGTTTCGTTCTCTTTAAGATTTTTTTATGCCTAAATCTACACCACATTCAAAACCCATACGTCAAATCCTACGTCTCGAGGACGAGACTTCCTTTAAGATTTTTATGATGTGAAATCCCGAATTTTTTCTTTAAAAAATCTGGAGTATTCTTGGCATCCAAAAATTTTAATAAATCACACCATTACGTGGATCTCGTCGAGATCTTTCCAACGAGCCCAAGAACACCCAATTCCGACATTCCTAGCTCAAGTTATCATTGTTTTACGTATCATAATCGGGACCCATATATGGATCCGAACCGGATCCGAATCGAGATCCAAATCCACCTCTCCTTCTATAAATAAGAGATGGTAGGCTGCTCTCTCAAAGCCCTAGCCACCACCATCTTTCCCTCTCCTTGGAGCACCACCATCTTGATCGATTTTATCGTCGGAGGGCTGCCGTCGAAATCGGAAGAGCTCCGATCGAAGATCCGCGAACACCATCACGTAGGAAAGCTCGAGGTCACCTCCGCACACGCATTCGCGCTACCATCGAGATACGGAAAAATCTTTTCCGTGTGAGAGGAGATCCCGAGGGAACATCCTCGGAGGTAACGATTAACCCCCCTTTTGCTGTTGGGTTCCACGCATTTTTCCCTATACACTAAAATACCTCTAAAGCCTTAGGTGTTTGTAACGATAAATACCCTCCTTTTGTTGTTGGTTTCCACGTACTTTTGTCCCTATATTATTGAACATCTCTAGAGCCTTATGTGTTTCTTGTAGCATGATCAATATATTTTTTTGGTGATAAAATTCATGAACTTTACGGCGTCAACAATACTATCTCGATTTGTTTTTGTGCCTTGATACATAGGCAAATAAAACAAGAGTTCATAACGATATCTATTTCCCTCCCTGTTGGTTTTACATATTTTTTAATGGTTCAAATATCAAACCTTATAGGAAGATCAATCCTTCGTTAGGTTTACGTCTTCTAAAATTTATTGCGGAATTTCTTGAGAGTTTAGAGTCTTCCGAACTCGTTCTTGCTAAATTAGATATTTCCTTTGATACATATTGCTGTGACGATCGTTGATTCGATGATTTGATGTCTTCGCATTCTCTTATCTCGAGAGAGATATAAACGGTGGACAGTTATATATGAAATGGGATGTGTCATTGTTATAAAATCTTTTAATTGATGAATTGTCCACGCATACATATCCTCATTAATGTGCATAATGTCTCTGCATAAACTAGATATAGCAACTAAACTTTGCCAAAAACCGTACTGTTTATCTAATTCAACCAGAAAGAATCAAAGCCTAACATATGCATCGATAGGAATGGAGAGAGGCTATCACGTCTAACCCATAAAAGCCATTGATTTTTGTTAAATGTTCCATTTCATATTAACTCTATATAACGTATTGGCATATAGCATGTTAACCTTTTAATTCCTAAGTTTTCCGTTAGGATGCAATAATGACAAGATAGATAAATGATCCATGACCTTTTAATTTGTAACATCCGTTTCTTTTTCTTAGTGAGATTAATACACCCACATTTACATGGTCATAAATTAGTAATAAAGGAAAGTTATGAAACTCTGTGAACAAAATACCATGGGTTTATGATACGATAGGTCTTCACTAAAGGCAATCGGAGTAAGGTTTAGGAGGGAAACGATAATTATTAGGTAAATTCAACCTAATTCTAGCTTCATTAAACTTGATGTGTACAAATCCAAGGAGAGACGTCCATAAAAGTAATGGTATTCGTCCATTACTTAATTGCATCATTAATCTCCTCAGGATGTTATATATCGTACTATTCCCTTTTACCAACTTCAGGGGAACATATAGCTTTAGAGCTGTATATGCTTTTCATGAAGAGTCTGTAAAAAAAATGACTTAACAAATAATGCCAGTATGAGTACTATATGGTTGTGAAATTATGGCTGAGTTATGACTAGCATACGATGATCATCAACTTAATATAATACAATTATTATCGTATTGTTAGAATTCAATCTTCTCATGATCGTAAATATCATCGTCTCTTAGGTAAAAATAATAATCTCATAATGATTAGGTAGATGGAGGTAGGTACCTCGAGGGATAGGGCATACACCCTTTAGCTCCGGGTAGATGCCTTGAAGGTCACGACCCCAATGGACGAGTTGGGTGACACGTTGCACCTAGCAGCCCGGTAGTATCCGGAGTCGCTCGACGGAGTAGGCAGGTGGCGTGGTTGGCGTTCTTGGTTTCGCACTTATACACGATATTAAGACTCGGAGTGGAATTTGGTGTGGCCGCATCATATTCTATTTCGAGTATTATTATTGTGAAAGGTGTTCCGGGATATGGTTAAAGGTTGGAGAATGAGGTGTTGGTTTATTCCTTTTATGATTGAGAAGAGGATCTTGAGGGTTTACTCAAGATGAAAATAAGTTCCCGCATAGCGGAGGCCTGCGAGTTGCGTACTTGCATGTGCTAGAATAATACGAGTTTTGATTAATGATCGGATGCCGGTAGTTGAAATTAATTATCATTGTGGTCCCTAATCAACTTGTTGAAATATCAAAACCGCTATAGTAGTACTCAAATGATCAATAAATCAATGAATGAAATCAGTTGATATGTGATCCAAATTGAATCAGAATAATTTGATATTTTTCTTCGATCTATGATACATGCATATGCCATTGAATAAAGTTGAGTATACATCCTTTTCTTACACCCATATTAGTCATTATAATGTTTCGTTACTGGGCAATTGCTCATAACGTTACCCTCGTGTGAACCCAACAGGTATATCGGAGCAGCCGCCGCCACAGTAGCGGTCTTTGGAAGAGATCGGACTTTTCCCTCGTCATACTTGCATCAGACAGGGTGTGTCCTACTAGAGTAACTTATTTACGTCCGCACTATTTTTTTTGTTATTCTTGAGAGACATTGTAGCGAGATATGTGGAGAGCTTCTTATACAAAATTATAACTATACGATGTATCTCATTTTGTGGACATGGACTTGATGATTATGGTTATCAATGAGAATGGATGGTGCATTTTTCTTTCCATTTCATATTATTCTCATGTTGTTATTTATATTTCAAATGTTAATCTAATGTGCATAAGATGGTCTGCTGAGTATCATAGATCATGGGCGTATTTGGACCGTAGGTCCGACGCTCCCGTCTCGTCGGTTTCGTAGCCGGAGGGACGGGGCGTCACACTTAATTATCCATTAAGGAAGGTTGTCTTCGCATCCATTTAGAATAATTCCAAATCCATATATACGACTATGGCTAAGATCATCCGTATAGATGCAAATTTAGCCACTGGAGAGTAGGTTTCCTAGAAATTATTTCAGCTTGTTGAGCATAACCCTCGACAACTAATCTGGCTTTCTATTTATCAACAGTACCATCGACTTTGTACTTCTTCATAAATACACACTTACATCCCATGGATTGCCTACTTTCTGGTAAATCACATAATTCTCATACATCATTTTGCTCGATTGACTCCAACTCATCCCTCATGGCGGTTGTCCATGATTTTGACTCAGACTAAGCCATAACTTCATCAAAGGATATGGGATCTGTACAATCCATGACATCCTCATCCACAGTGTAGCACGACGCCTCGCATCCATAGGAATGGTAATCTTCCATCCATGTGGGCCGTGTTCTGGGTTTCTTATTGTCGATTATACCCGTGGATTGTGTGGGTTCACTTACTTCCTCTAAAGGATCATCTTGTTCCATGTGTTCATTCTTTATATTTAGATGATCAATATCATCTCCAAAGTTCTTGTCTAATGCTCAAATCGTCTTCATTGTCCTGTAGGACAATCAGAGGATCTGATTCCTCTACTTCATGCTCCTTTTCTTAGTGAATTTCAAAGAAAGTAGCATCACGACTTTCGATCAGACATTTAGTTGAAAGAACCTATACCATTTAGAATTCTCACTATATCCAATAAATTTGCACTTTAATGTCCTGAAGTCTAGCTTGTCCCTAAGCTGACTCGGTACCAGAACATGTGCAACCCATCCCATTTCCGGAAATGGCCCAATTCGGGCTTTCTGCCATTCCATATTTTACATGATGTTTGATTCTACAAACTTGGTGAGAATCATATTCTGTATGTAGTTCGCAATCCACCGCCTCTCCCTAGAATTTCTTGGAGAGGCCAGAGTGTGAAAGCATACATCTTACTGCATACATCAATGTTATATTCTTTCTTACTACTACACCATTCTGTTGTAGTATATAGGGTATTGTAGTCCGCCTACGAATGCCGGTCTGAATGCATCAATCCTCAAATTTCTTTGAGGTATATTCTCCACCTCTATCTGTTCAAAGAGTCTTGATTGGTTTTCCCAATCTTGTCTCCACTTTCGTCTTATATCTCTTAACTATTTCAAGTGCTTCCGACTTTCTTCCTAAGAGGTAGATATAGGAGAACTTCGAGCAATCATCAATGAGTGTTATAAAGTATTCCTTATTTCTATATGTGTTGGTCCACGTATATCCGAATGGATCAAACCTAGTAACTTTGTTGACCGAATTTCGATTGAGAAGGGTCTTCTCGTAATTTTACCGGTCAGACACTATTCGCAGGGCAATGCCCTTGCATTCGTGATCTTAGGCAACAGATTTGCCTTAATCATTTGATCCATCTTAGAAATTCCTAGATGACTCAGTTTCATGTGCCACAAGTCAATGTCAGACAAACATCACAAGGAATACTCAGAAGAGACATTCATTAATTCATTAGAGTTTATTACAGGAAGACAGAATAGGTCATGCTCAGGCACAAACTTTCCCATTGCATAGATCTTCTTATTCTTGTCTATAGATACATGTTTATTATAAAAAACGGACTTCAAAATCCTTCTTGAGCCACAATGGGATATATATCAGGTTTCGATGTATTCCTTGAGAATATAATACATCATTCAGTACCATAATGCTATCCCCCAGGTCAAGTCTGTACGTCTCAACACCTTCCATGTCCAGCTAGGTTTTGTTCCCCATGAAGATCATTTATTCTCCTTTGCTCAACTCCTTGAAGTCCACCAAGTCCTCCTTCATCTTTGCGATGTGTCTGGTTGCTCCAGAGTCAATCCATCATCCGTCATTGTCTGTGATGATGGAGTTGCATTCCACAACAACCGTGAATTCTATTTTCTTCTTACCGTTTTTTCAGGGATCTTAGAATTTCCTTACTTCTTCTTATTGGGGCAATTGCTCTTGAAATGATCATATTTTCCGTAACCGTAGCAAGAGCCACATGGGTATTTCACACTCTTTCCCTTAAAATTCGTCTTGGAGGGGCCCAACCTTTTCTTCCATGTACAACATTTGCTTGTTCGCCTTTCTGGACTTCAAAGATATCAGCTTTCAATCTTTACTTATAGAGATCCTTCTCAATTACCAGTTGTGCAGGTAGGTCTGTCACCGACTTGCTGACATTCATTCTCAAAGATGTGGCAACCATATCGAATGATGGTGGGAGACTTCCTAGTATGGATGTGATCTGCATCCTTTCCGGAATCGCGCAATTAGCAACCACAAGATACTTGGCCATCACGATCTTCTTATTCACGTGCTCGAGGATGCTTTCAGATTTCTTCATTCTACATGAGTTGTACTTGTGTAGAAGAAGCCGGACACTCACTTCCGACTTGGAGTGATATTTGTCCTTTACCGTGGTCCAGAGCTCGTAAGCTGATTCACATGTCTAAAAGACTCGAATCAGGTTCAAATCCATGTGGGTCAGCATGAAGCTCCTAACTCTATTATCTATTTTTTCCCACTGTTTGCGGGACTTAATTTCCTCCATAGTTGGATTTTCAGATAAGGTTGGGTTGAGTTTATCTATGATGGAGTGTATGCTATCGTGCAATAGTAGATCTTTCTACTCCACAACTCATACTTAGTACCGTTAAGATACTTTATTTTTCCCACCTCAGTGGCAATTATCTTACTTGTCATATTGGATATAAAGAAATATGTGTAAGTTCATACGAGAATGTGCAAATTTAATGAGAATGAGCAATAATAAGTTATACGAAGATTTGTTCGCCATAGACGAAAGGAAAAAAAGGCAAGTTTGTTTTTAATAACTAAGTTTAGCGATTAATTATAGATAAAAAAACTTTTTAGTTACAAGGAATCGCATCAATAAATCGAAGATCAAAGTTGGTAGGAGATCAAGCGACTTTAATAAAGGTACTTGGTTATTATGAAAGGAAAAACTTAATGACAATTTAGAGGACTGGTTTGCAATATTACCTTAATAAAAAGTTTAATGCAAAAATAAAACAAGGACAATATGGTTGAAAGTGAGTTGATTAATCAAACAAAGAAGATGAATTCTATTCGATAAAAAAATAGTAAGGTAAACTTTTAATTCAAACAACAAATAACTGCGAAACAACTTTTTTAATTAACAAATAGCTAAATATACTTTGATTAAAAAATCATGTATCTTTTTAACAGATTGATTAGTAGAAGAATTTTAATAAGAAAGCTCTACTAAAAAATTAAAAATACCTAATAGATCCTCCCCTTTAATTAAAAGATTTTGATTTTCAATCCTATTATTATTAATATTTTTTAATAAAAAGAAAACCAATACGTTTAAACAACTTAATTAGTTTATTTTTGTAATCAAGGAAAAAAATGAGAGTTTTTGTGAACAAGTAAAAAAGAGGTCGTTGACTTTAAAAAAATTCAACAAAAAAGAACAAACAAACAACACATTTTTTAAAAGTAAACAAAGGCCGAAAGCCTCAAACACACATTTTTCATTAGTTTAAATTAACACAAGAGAAAAAAATGCAGGGACAAACTTGAAATCTCGAACTTTCTATCAAACAAGAAGGACATGCATGCAAAAGGGTATATAAAATAGAAAGAAGACTTGTGATTTGTTAGGGTTTCAGACCACGGATGGATGGTCTTGACGGCGGCGGGCTGAATCTTGGCGGGCGATCAGCAATCGGAATGTGTGGCGACGGTGATGGTAGAAATCAGATCTGGTCGTGCACGGTGAGGCGAAGATGTGAGTCATGCCAGTGCTCTGATACCAGTGAAGGAACACCAAAGGTACATCGTCTTCGACCTTCTTGTTGAGAAAATGAGAGGGAGAGAGAGAGAGAGAGAACGAGAGGAAGATAGAGGAGGACGGAGGGCTCCTGTGGGTGAGGTTCCGATCATGAGATCGATGTGTTTCTCCTTCCTATGGGGAGGTTTATATAGGGTGTATGCCCTCATCACGTCCTCCCCCTTCTCATGCCCTTGCGGTTAGGGGCTCCGTGAGACCCGCCCCTCGCACAACCGTCATCGACGATTTTGACCACTCGGTCATTCCGCAAGAATCATTCTAACACATATACATGTACTCTTGTCTTTACCCAATCATTTCCTGACATTGATTTTGTGATGGTAAATAGATTAGACATGTCAGCATTAAAAAAATCTATCAAATTTGTCTTCTAAAAAAAAAATGATCGTCATTGCATGTTAATTATTAGATACACTTCTAAATCTAATGTACTACGTGATTGCATTCCTCACATGTTTTCTTTTCAACAAGATCCTTCTCTACTATTTGAATATGTCAAAGTTGACCTCACGGTGAAACATCCATCTGCAATTGCACAAGTCAGCAGTTGCACGAAGTTTGGGTCTCACGCAAGACATGCAAGTTGGGCATGGGTGACTAGGTGTGGCCTATGCG
This sequence comes from Ottelia alismoides, assembly GCA_037367405.1. NCBI lineage: Eukaryota > Viridiplantae > Streptophyta > Magnoliopsida > Alismatales > Hydrocharitaceae > Ottelia > Ottelia alismoides. The sequence continues at coordinate 1,640,203 of JAZKJV010001462.1, read as the reverse complement.
AGGGGCTTATCACGTAGTATAAATAAACCTCCTTCAGGAGTTGAAGGAACATCTCAAATTAGAAATGTTACCTCGCAGAGGGAGGGCTCTCTCAAATTGATATCTCTTTCTCTCTTTCTCAATCTCGACCAAACTTCTCGTCGTCAACGCACCTCATATCTTCATTGGTATCAGAGCTACATTTCAAAGTTGATGTCAACTCAACACCCTAGTTGATCGAAAGAAATAGATGGTGATGGAGTCATCGAGCAAGCCCTCCGACCTGATTGTATGGATGACCAATGCCACCGTTAAAATATTCCCAAAACACTAAACAAAATAAATCCAATATGACAAGCAAAATAATTATCAATGAGGTTGGAAATTTGAGTATCTTAGCGATACTAACTATGAACTGCTGGAGTAGAAAGATCTGCTTTGACATGCTACACGATAACATACACTCCGTAATAGGCAAACACATCCCAACCTTATCAAGAATCCAACCATGGAAGAAATTAGATCATGTGAAATAGTGGAAGAAAATAAATAATAGGTAGGGAGCTTTATACTGACCCACACAGAGTTGAATCTGATATAGGTCTTCCATACATATAAATCAGCATACGAGCTCTGAACTACAATCAAAGAGAAATATCACTCCAAATCCAAAGTGAGTGTTCAGCTTCTTCTATACAAGTACAATTCGTGTAGAATGGAAAAAATCTAAAAGCATCATCGAGCAGTGATGAGTATGTGATTCATTGCATCAATAAGCTAAAAATAGATATTTGCCTTGAGTACTTAAATGCATTATGTGGTTATATCTCATAATTAACATTCATGCACTTCTAAATAATTTGTATAAATTAGCCTTTCATTCTGTATTCATGTTTATTTGTGATTTTTCTCCTAACTTCATCTATTTTTAATTAACTCATCCTAATTCCAAATAAATTTCATTGTGTAAATATCAATAATATTAATCAATGAAAATTTTTAGAAAAATACTAGTTTGTATACATAAGAAATAAACCACAACCCTAATTCTAGGACAAAAAATTGTAAATGACGATATCTCTAACATACAATGTCCAATTTCAGTCAATTCACTTTTGAATCAATGTACATTCAATTGTCTACAATCAATATCCAATTTTAAAGAATCAAGTTCGTTTGTGAAACTTCGATTTGGGGACCTAACTATATATTGTACATATTCACAGATCTTCGACCTTTTATTTCATGTGCATATTTGACTCTTCTTGATTTCTTTCTTTTTTATTCTTTAGTTTATCTCATGTTTAAATTAATTACATAAAAATAAAAATAAAAAAAGCAAAAAACAAAGAAAAATACAAATTCTAATTTGTTACTGACCGAATTCATATGTAAATATTTTACATTATTGATTTATTCTGAACTTTTCTTAATTCATAAAAATCTAAAAAAAACATTTATATCCATGTATTATTTTACATCATATTTGATTTTTGCTACATTATTCATCGCAGAAAGACAAACAAAAATTACAAAAAAAATGATATATTATATATGTAGAATATCACAAAATACATGTATCTTACGTAGTTAAGTTAATATGCAGTTGAGTCCTTCGTGAACATTGTACGGTGCATTTTAGATCTAATTTTTTTATTTTGATCGTTTTTAGATCCAACTCGACCCCCTCCCTCTCTGAGAACTTCTTCTACCTCCACACCTCCTCCAACTCCGACCTATTCGTAGTAGGAGATCCGCTCCCTTACTCCACGTGAACAGAGGAGCACCTCCATCCATAGTATATCCCTTGTGATGAACAGATGACTGAGGTAGAAACTTCGAGTCCATATTCCTCTTACATGAACGCTTTCAGAGCAAGAGTTTGACGATCGCGAACGATGACCCTCAACCGTGTGTTGGCCATCGGAGCACAATCATCCTTTCACTAGAGTTGAGAGCTTCCCTCATCATCGGAGCCCATCAATCGAAGGAGGAGGGGATCGACCCTTGTAAATAATTTGTATAAATTAGCCTTTCATTATGTATTCATGTTTATTTGTGATTTTTCTCCTAACTTCATCTATTTTTAATTAACTCATCATAATTCCAAATAACATTCCATTGTGTAAATATCACCAATATTAATCAATGAAAAATCCTAGAAAAATACTAGTTTGTGTACAAAAGAAATAAACCACAACCCTAATTCTAGGACAAAAATTGTAAATGACGATATCTCTAACATACAATGTCCAATTTCACTCAATTCACCTTTGAATCAATGTACATTCCATTGTCTACAATCAATATCCAATTTTAAAGAATCAGAGTTCGTTTGTGAAACTTGGATTTGGGGACCTAACTATATATTGTACATATTTACTGATCTTTGACCTATTATTTCATGTGCATATTTGACTCTTCTTGATTTCTTTCATTTTTATTCTTTTGTTTATCTCATGTTTAAATTAATTACATAAAAATAAAAATAAAAAAAGCAAAAAACAAAGAAAAATACAAATTCTAACTTGTTACTGATCGAATTCATCTGTAAATATTTTACATTACTGATTTATTCTGAACTTTTCTTAATTCATAAACATCTAAAAAAACATTTATATCCATTGTACTATTTTACATCATATTTGATTTTTGCTACATTATTCATCGCAGAAAGCCAAATAAAAATTACAAACTAAAAAAATGATATTTTATATATGTAGAATATTACAAAATATATGTATCTTACGTAGTTAAGTTATTATGCAGTTGAGTCGTTCGTGAACATTGTACGGTGCATTTTAGATCTAAATTTTTTCTTTTGATCGTTTTTGCATATAACACCATTCGTTATTTATTCCATGTTTGTCTTTGCATTTTAGTGCACTAGTAAAGGTTAGTGTCTACGTATCTCATCCCCATTCACCACTTAAGTCCAGTCACGCCCAGGTCAATCCACCTCACCTCCCGATCAACCCTTCTTGTCTTCTAGCATCCCTATCTTGGGTCGTTGGATTGACTTCCATCCAATAACAGTGATCATTTCCGCCTTCCCCCTTATTCCGGTACATGCCAAACACGTGACCTCCTCCAACCATTGGATCTGGAATGATCCAACAACTGCTGCTACTCATCCCCTTACTCCAACCTCACGACTGCGACCGACCACTAGCTCTGATATCCTCCATCTCCGATCTCCATCAGCCATAACCATCCGATCTTCCTCCCTAACAGCCAGCGACTTTGATCGTCCCTCTGTTATCATCTCCCATTTTATCTTCTTCCTCCTTTCTCCAACCAATACAAACTAACCAACCACCTGGAAACCCATCTCAACCTCCTACGTCTCTATCATGATCACCTGCAACCCCCTATATCTCCTCTAATCTGTGTCGCCTACCCATCTCCTTATCCTCTCTTCTCATGCAAGCACCCAACCGTAATCCCCTCCTCACAACAAAAACCCATCTTGCTCTGTCTCCTCTTATCTAATCCTAATTCCAAACCCTATAGAACTCAACTCCATGTCACCCTCTTCCAAAAACCCAACAAGCAAAACGCATTGTCGGCCACCTTCTCTTTGACCCTTTCATCCATTCTCGACCGAACCTCAATAACCGAGCCTCACCACCAATATACTCTCTCTATTATATAAAAATAACCTCTCCCTCTTCAATCACCCCTTATTCATTGCCAAAATATGACCATAGCATGTAGAGATATACGAGAAAGGGGATGGTGACAACACCTTTATACTTTTGGGTGAAAACCCCCCCAATGGTGAGATCAAGAGGCCATCACCACCTATATTGTTGATGAACTTTGGAGATCAACCCAGCTTCATAACCTTTATCACCAGCTATTGAGGCAACGATCATGGGTCTAGCCATCGCTCCTTTGACCATTGGCGATCTTCTAGGTATATCCCCTTATTCTTCTTCTTATCTCCCCCATGTCTTCTTATTCGTATTTGTTCTTCTTCTTTCTATTTTCATGTTTTGATAATCCAACTCGACCCCCTCCCTCTCTGAGAACTTCTTCTACCTCCACACCTCCTCCAACTCCGACCTATTCGTAGTAGGAGATCCGCTCCCTTACTCCACGTGAACAGAGGAGCACCTCCATCCATAGTATATCCCTTGTGATGAACAGATGACTGAGGTAGAAACTTCGAGTCCATATTCCTCTTACATGAACGCTTTCAGAGCAAGAGTTTGACGATCGCGAACGATGACCCTCAACCGTGTGTTGGCCATCAGAGCACAATCATCCTTTCACTAGAGTTGAGAGCTTCCCTCATCATCGGAGCCCATCAATTGAAGGAGGAGGGGATCAACCCTTGTAAATAATTTGTATAAATTAGCCTTTCATTATGTATTCATGTTTATTTGTGATTTTTCTCCTAACTTCATCTATTTTTAATTAACTCATCATAATTCCAAATAACATTCCATTGTGTAAATATCACCAATATTAATCAATGAAAAATCCTAGAAAAATACTAGTTTGTGTACAAAAGAAATAAACCACAACCCTAATTCTATGACAAAAAATTGTAAATGACGATATCTCTAACATACAATGTCCAATTTCAGTCAATTCACTTTTGAATCAATGTACATTCAATTGTCTACAATCAATATCCAATTTTAAAGAATCAGAGTTCGTTTGTGAAACTTGGATTTGGGGACCTAACTATATATTGTACATATTCACTGATCTTTGGCCTATTATTTCATGTGCATATTTGACTCTTCTTGATTTCTTTCTTTTTTATTCTTTAGTTTATCTCATGTTTAAATTAATTACATAAAAATAAAAATAAAAAAAGCAAAAAACAAAGAAAAATACAAATTCTAACTTGTTACTGACCGAATTCATATGTAAATATTTTACATTACCGATTTATTCTGAACTTTTCTTAATTCATAAAAAGCTAAAAAAACATTTATATCCATGTATTATTTTACATCATATTTGATTTTTGCTACATTATTCATCGCAGAAAGCCAAACAAAAATTACAAAAAATGATATTTTATATATGTAGAATATCACAAAATACATGTATCTTACGTAGTTAAGTTAATATGCAGTTGAGTCCTTCGTGAACATTGTACGGTGCATTTTAGATCTAATTTTTTTATTTTGATCGTTTTTGCATTTAACACCATTTGTTATTTATTCCATGTTTTTCTTTGCATTTTAATGCATCAGTAAAGGTCAGTGTCTACGTATCTCATCCCCATTCACCACTTAAGTCCAGTCACACCCAGGTCAATCCGCCTCACCTCCCGATCAACCCTTCTTATCTTCTAACATCCCTATCTTGGGTCGTTGGATCGACTTCCATCCAATGACAGTGATCATTTCCGCCTTCCCCCTTATTCCGGCACGTGCCAAACACATGACCTCCTCCAAACGGTAGATCTAGAATGATCCAACAACTGCTGCTACTCGTCCCCTTACTCCAACCTCACGACTGCGACTGACCACCAGCTCAGATATCCTCCATCTCCGATCTCCATCAACCATAACCATCCGATCTTCCTCCCCAACAGCTAGCGACTTTGATCGTCCCTCTGTTATCATCTCCCATATTATCTTCTTCCTCCTTCCTCCAACCAATACAAACTAACCAACCACCTGGAAATCCATCTCTCACAACCTCCTACATCTCTATCACGATCACCTGCAACCCCCTGTATCTCCTCTAATCTGTGCCGCCTACCTGTCTCCTTATCCTCTCTTCTCATGCAAGCACCCAACCGCAATCCCCTCCTCACAACAAGAACCTATCTTGCTCTGTCTCCTCTTGTTTAATCCTAATTCCAACCCTATAGAACTCAACTCCATGTCGCCCTCTTCCAAAAACCCAACGAGCAAAACCAATTGCCGGTCACCTTCTCTTTGACCCTTTCATCCATTCTCGACCGAACCCCAATAGCCGAGCCTCACCACCAGTGTACTCTCTCCTATTATATAAAAATACCCTCTCCCTCTTCAATCACCCCTTATCCATTGCCAAAATACGACCATAGCATGGTAGAGAGATACGAGAAAGGGGATGGTGACAACACCTTTATACTTTTCGGTGAAGACCTCCCCAATGGTGAGATCAAGAGGCCATCAACACATATGTTGTTGATGATCTTTGGAGATCAAACCATCTTCATAACCTTTATCACCAGCTATTGAGGCAACGATCATGGGTCTAACCATCGCTTCTTTGACCACTGCGATCTTCTAGGTATATCCCCTTATTCTTCTTCTTATCTCCCCCCATGTCTTCTTATTCGTAATTGTTCTTCTTCTTTCTATTTTCTTGTTTTGATAATCCAACTCGACCCCCTCCCTCTCTGGGCGCTTTTTCTACCTCCACACCTCCTCCAACTCCGACCTATTCGTAGTCGGAGATCCGCTTTCTTACCCCACATGAACAGAGGAGCACCTCCATCCATAGTCTATCCCTTGTGATGAACATATGACTGAGGTAGAAACTTCGAGTCCATCTTCCTCTTACATGAACGCTTTCAGAGCAAGAGTTTGACGATCGCCAACGATGACCCTCAACCGTGTGTTGGCCATCAGAGCACAATCATCCTTTCACTAGAGTTGAGAGCTTCCCTCATCATCGGAGCCCATCAATCGAAGGAGGAGGGGATCGACCCTTGTAAATAATTTGTATAAATTAGCCTTTCATTCTGTATTCATGTTTATTTGTGATTTTTCTCCTAACTTCATCTATTTTTAATTAACTCATCCTAATTCCAAATAACATTCCATTGTGTAAATATCACCAATATTAATCAATGAAAAATCCTAGAAAAATACTAGTTTGTGTACAAAAGAAATAAACCACAACCCTAATTCTAGGACAAAAATTGTAAATGACGATATCTCTAACATACAATGTCCAATTTCACTCAATTCACCTTTGAATCAATGTACATTCCATTGTCTACAATCAATATCCAATTTTAAAGAATCAGAGTTCGTTTGTGAAACTTGGATTTGGGGACCTAACTATATATTGTACATATTTACTGATCTTTGACCTATTATTTCATGTGCATATTTGACTCTTCTTGATTTCTTTCATTTTTATTATTTTGTTTATCTCATGTTTAAATTAATTACATAAAAATAAAAATAAAAAAAAGCAAAAAACAAAGAAAAATACAAATTCTAACTTGTTACTGATCGAATTCATCTGTAAATATATTACATTACTGATTTATTCTGAACTTTTCTTAATTCATAAACATCTAAAAAAACATTTATATCCATTGTACTATTTTACATCATATTTGATTTTTGCTACATTATTCATCGCAGAAAGCCAAATAAAAATTACAAACTAAAAAAATGATATTTTATATATGTAGAATATTACAAAATATATGTATCTTACGTAGTTAAGTTATTATGCAGTTGAGTCGTTCGTGAACATTGTACGGTGCATTTTAGATCTAAATTTTTTCTTTTGATCGTTTTTGCATTTAACACCATTCGTTATTTATTCCATGTTTGTCTTTGCATTTTAGTGCACTAGTAAAGGTTAGTGTCTACGTATCTCATCCCCATTCACCACTTAAGTCCAGTCACGCCCAGGTCAATCCACCTCACCTCCCGATCAAACCTTCTTGTCTTCTAGCATCCCTATCTTGGGTCGTTGGATTGACTTCCATCCAATGACAGTGATCATTTCCGCCTTCCCCCTTATTCCGGTACATGCCAAACACGTGACCTCCTCCAACCATTTGATCTGGAATGATCCAACAACTGCTGCTACTCATCCCCTTACTCCAACCTCACGACTGCGACCGACCACTAGCTCTGATATCCTCCATCTCCGATCTCCATCAGCCATAACCATCCGATCTTCCTCCCTAACAGCCAGCGACTTTGATCGTCCCTCTGTTATCATCTCCCATTTTATCTTCTTCCTCCTTCCTCCAACCAATACAAACTAACCAACCACCTGGAAACCCATCTCTCACAACCTCCTACGTCTCTATCATGATCACCTGCAACCCCCTATATCTCCTCTAATCTGTGCCGCCTACCCATCTCCTTATCCTCTCTTCTCATGCAAGCACCCAACCGTAATCCCCTCCTCACAACAAAAACCCATCTTGCTCTGTCTCCTCTTGTCTAATCCTAATTCCAAACCCTATAGAACTCAACTCCATGGCACCCTCTTCCAAAAACCCAACAAGCAAAACGCATTGTCGGCCACCTTCTCTTTGACCCTTTCATCCATTCTCGACCGAACCTCAATAACCGAGCCTCACCACCAATATACTCTCTCTATTATATAAAAATAACCTCTCCCTCTTCAATCACCCCTTATTCATTGCCAAAATATGACCATAGCATGTAGAGATATACGAGAAAGGGGATGGTGACAACACCTTTATACTTTTGGGTGAAAACCCCCCCAATGGTGAGATCAAGAGGCCATCACCACCTATATTGTTGATGATCTTTGGAGATCAACCCAGCTTCATAACCTTTATCACCAGCTATTGAGGCAACGATCATGGGTCTAGCCATCGCTCCTTTGACCATTGGCGATCTTCTAGGTATATCCCCTTATTCTTCTTCTTATCTCCCCCATGTCTTCTTATTCGTATTTGTTCTTCTTCTTTCTATTTTCATGTTTTGATAATCCAACTCGACCCCCTCCCTCTCTGAGAACTTCTTCTACCTCCACACCTCCTCCAACTCCGACCTATTCGTAGTAGGAGATCCGCTCCCTTACTCCACGTGAACAGAGGAGCACCTCCATCCATAGTATATCCCTTGTGATGAACAGATGACTGAGGTAGAAACTTCGAGTCCATATTCCTCTTACATGAACGCTTTCAGAGCAAGAGTTTGACGATCGCGAACGATGACCCTCAACCGTGTGTTGGCCATCGGAGCACAATCATCCTTTCACTAGAGTTGAGAGCTTCCCTCATCATCGGAGCCCATCAATTGAAGGAGGAGGGGATCAACCCTTGTAAATAATTTGTATAAATTAGCCTTTCATTATGTATTCATGTTTATTTGTGATTTTTCTCCTAACTTCATTTATTTTTAATTAACTCATCATAATTCCAAATAACATTCCATTGTGTAAATATCACCAATATTAATCAATGAAAAATCCTAGAAAAATACTAGTTTGTGTACAAAAGAAATAAACCACAACCCTAATTCTATGACAAAAAATTGTAAATGACGATATCTCTAACATACAATGTCCAATTTCAGTCAATTCACTTTTGAATCAATGTACATTCAATTGTCTACAATCAATATCCAATTTTAAAGAATCAGAGTTCGTTTGTGAAACTTGGATTTGGGGACCTAACTATATATTGTACATATTCACTGATCTTTGGCCTATTATTTCATGTGCATATTTGACTCTTCTTGATTTCTTTCTTTTTTATTCTTTAGTTTATCTCATGTTTAAATTAATTACATAAAAATAAAAATAAAAAAAGCAAAAAACAAAGAAAAATACAAATTCTAACTTGTTACTGACCGAATTCATATGTAAATATTTTACATTACCGATTTATTCTGAACTTTTCTTAATTCATAAAAATCTAAAAAAACATTTATATCCATGTATTATTTTACATCATATTTGATTTTTGCTACATTATTCATCGCAGAAAGCCAAACAAAAATTACAAAAAAAATGATATTTTATATATGTAGAATATCACAAAATACATGTATCTTACGTAGTTAAGTTAATATGCAGTTGAGTCCTTCGTGAACATTGTACGGTGCATTTTAGATCTAATTTTTTTATTTTGATCGTTTTTGCATTTAACACCATTTGTTATTTATTCCATGTTTTTCTTAGCATTTTAATGCATCAGTAAAGGTCAGTGTCTACGTATCTCATCCCCATTCACCACTTAAGTCCAGTCACACCCAGGTCAATCCGCCTCACCTCCCGATCAACCCTTCTTATCTTCTAACATCCCTATCTTGGGTCGTTGGATCGACTTCCATCCAATGACAGTGATCATTTCCGCCTTCCCCCTTATTCCGGCACGTGCCAAACACATGACCTCCTCCAAACGGTAGATCTAGAATGATCCAACAACTGCTGCTACTCGTCCCCTTACTCCAACCTCACGACTGCGACTGACCACCAGATCGGATATCCTCCATCTCCGATCTCCATCAGCCATAACCATCCGATCTTCCTCCCCAACAGCTAGCGACTTTGATCGTCCCTCTGTTATCATCGCCCATCTTATCTTCTTCCTCCTTCCTCCAACCAATACAAACTAACCAACCACCTGGAAATCCATCTCTCACAACCTCCTACGTCTCTATCATGATCACCTGCAACCCCCTGTATCTCCTCTAATCTGTGCCGCCTACCTGTCTCCTTATCCTCTCTTCTCATGCAAGCACCCAACCGTAATCCCCTCCTCACAACAAGAACCCATCTTGCTCTGTCTCCTCTTGTTTAATCCTAATTCCAAACCCTATAGAACTCAACTCCATGTCGCCCTCTTCCAAAAACCCAACGAGCAAAACCAATTGCCGGTCACCTTCTCTTTGACCCTTTCATCCATTCTCGACCGAACCCCAATAGCCGAGCCTCACCACCAATATACTCTCTCCTATTATATAAAAATACCCTCTCCCTCTTCAATCACCCCTTATCCATTGCCAAAATATTACCATAGCATGGTAGAGAGATATGAGAAAGGGGATGGAGACAACACCTTTATACTTTTGGGTGAAGACCTCCCCAATGGTGAGATCAAGAGGCCATCAACACCTATGTTGTTGATGATCTTTGGAGATCAAACCAGCTTCATAACCTTTATCACCAGCTATTGAGGCAACGATCATGGGTCTAACCATCGCTTCTTTGACCATTGTGATCTTCTAGGTATATCCCCTTATTCTTCTTCTTATCTTCCCCCATGTCTTCTTATTCGTATTTGTTCTTCTTCTTTCTATTTTCTTGTTTTGATAATCCATCTCGACCCCCTCCCTCTCTGGGCGCTTCTTCTACCTCCACACCTCCTCCAACTCCGATATATTCGTAGTCGGAGATCCGCTCCCTTACCCCACATGAACAGAGCATCACCTCTATCCATAGTCTATCCCTTGTGATGAACAGATGACTGAGGTAGAAACTTTGAGTCCATCTTCCTCTTACATGAACACTTTCAGAGCAAGAGTTTGACGATCGCCAACGATGACCCTCAACCGTGTGTTGGCCATCGGAGCACAATCATCCTTTCACTAGAGTTGAGAGCTTCCCTCATCATCAGAGCCCATCAATCGAAGGAGGAGGGGATCGACCCTTGTAAGTAATTTGTATAAATTAGCCTTTCATTATGTATTCATGTTTATTTGTGATTTTTCTCCTAACTTCATCTATTTTTAATTAACTCATCCTAATTCCAAATAACATTCCATTGTGTAAATATCACTAATATTAATCAATGAAAAATCCTAGAAAAATGCTTGTTTGTATACATAAGAAATAAACCACAACCCTAATTCTAGGACAAAAATTGTAAATGACGACAACTCTAACATACAATGTCCAATTTCACTCAATTCACCTTTGAATCAATGTACATTCAATAGTTTACAATCAATATCCAATTTTAAAGAATCAGAGTTCGTTTGTGAAACTTGGATTTGGGGACCTAACTATATATTGTACATATTTACTGATCTTTGACGTATTATTTCATTTGCATATTTGACTCTTCTTGATTTCTTTCTTTTTTATTCTTTAGTTTATCTCATGTTTAAATTAATTACATAAAAATAAACATAAAAAACAAAAAACAAAGAAAAATACAAATTCTAACTTGTTACTGACCGAATTCATCTGTAAATATTTTACATTACTGATTTATTCTGAACTTTTCTCAATTCATAAACATCTAAAAAAACATTTATATCCATTGTTCTATTTTACATCATATTTGATTTTTGCTACATTATTCATCGCAGAAAGCCAAATAAAAATTACAAACTAAAAAAATGATATTTTATAGGGATTTTATCACTTGTGCCCCTCCGAGATGTTGCAATATCAGTTATGCCCCTATCTTTTTCGTAATATCAGTTGTGCCCCTCAAAAGTTTCTCCGTCATCAGTTGTGCCCTTCCGTCAGGTTGACCGTCAATGAATTGACTTAACCATGGTTTTTTCAAACCTTGGTGCATTTAAGAGGGGTATTATTGTCCAGGGACCTCTTCTTCCTCCTCCAACCTCCTCCTCCTCCCTCTCCGGCCTGAGCTCCGCCCCGAGCTCCCCTCCCCTCCCGGACGCCGCCCCGAGCTCCCCTCCCCTCCCCGACGCCGCCCCGAGCTCCCCTCCCCTCCCCGACGACACCCCGCAGCCCCTACCCTCCCCGGCGCCGCACCTCCTCCCCCCCGCACCTCCTTCCACCCCGCAGCGCACCGGAGGCCTTCGCCTGCATGTCGTGTCTCTGACAGACTTCAGATTGAGGATCCAGATGCTGATGATTGCGCAATGGCTCTGGGCATGGTCGAGAACCGCTGCAGTTGAATCATCCGAGCATAAGAACCATCTGGGAAATGCTTCAAGAGGTAGTTGTGTGATCCCTGCTCTGCCACCTTGCCATCATCTATCACTGCAATGGAATTAGCGTTCCTTATCGTCGATAGCCGGTGGGCAACAACAATTGTGGTCCGCCCGGAGGATGCACGTCCCAGAGCCTCCTGAACACACCTCTCTGATTCTGCATCCAGAGCGCTGGTTGCCTCGTCAAGAAGCAAGATCGGGGCCTTCTTCATGAAGGCTCGGGCAATGGCGATTCTCTGCCTCTGGCCACCTGATAACTGCACACCTCTTTCCCCGACCATCGTGCCATATCCGTCGGGCAATGCCGATATGAACTTATGTGCACTAGCTAGAGTTGCAGCTTCGATTACCTCAGCTTCAGTAGAGTTCTCGCATCCATACGCAATGTTATCATGGATCGTAGCAGCAAAGAGACATGGTTCTTGCATGACAACCGCCATCGCCTTGCGTAAAGACTTGAGGTTGTACTTGCGGATGTCCCTGCTATCAAGGAGCACACGGCCAGAGTTTGGCTCGTAGAATCTCTGTATCAGTGCGATGACAGAGCTCTTCCCACACCCACTTGCGCCGACAAGCGCGAGCATCTTGCCAGCCCTCGCTCGCAGTGTCAAGTCTCTGAAAACAGCAATATCAGGCCTCGAAGGATAAGAAAAATCGATGTGCTTCAATTCGACCTCCCCTCGAAGGTCGTGAAGGTGGAGGTGGAGGGAGGAGGAGGCGATGTCGAGGTCGGAGTGGAGGAGGAGCTTGCCGCCGGGGGGCGAAGGGAGGAGGCAGCGGAGGCGGAGGGGTGGGAGGAGGCGGAGGGTGCGGAGGACGAAGGGGAGGAGGTCGGGGAGGAGGGGGTGGGAGGGCCAGTCGGGGGGCGCCGCACCTCCAACCCCCCGCCCCTGTCCCGCAAGCCCCGCCGCAGCCGGGGAGGGGAGGGGAGCTCGGGGCGGAGCTGGGCGGCATGTGGCAGGGGCGGGGGCGGAGAAGTAGGAGGAGGAGGAGAAGGAGGAAGAGGATGGGCAAGAGGAGGAAGAAGAAGAGGATGAGGAAGAAGGTTAAAATGACCTTCTAACCTTTTTTTTTTAAAGTAATTCCGCCTATGTCCTCAAAGTTAACGGCCGTTTGCACTGTGGATGGACGGTCACTAACCCGAGGGGCACAAGTGATAAATTCTCAAGTTTTGAGGGGCACAACTGATATTACGAAAAAGATAGGGGCATAACTGATATTGCAACATCTCAGAGGGGCACAAGTGATAAAATCCCTATTTTATATATGTAGAATATCACAAAATATATGTATCTTACGTAGTTAAGTTAATATGCAGTTGAGTCGTTTGTGAACATTGTACGGTGCCTTTTAGATCTAAATTTTTTATTTTGATCGTTTTTGCTTTTAACACCATTTGTTATTTATTCCATGTTTTTCTTTGCATTTTAGTGCATTAGCAAAGGTCAGTGTCTACGTATCTCATCCCCATTCACCACTTAAGTCCAGTCACGCCCAGGTCAATCCACCTCACCTCCCGATCAACCCTTCTTGTCTTCTAGCATCCCTATCTTGGGTCGTTGGATCGACTTCCATCCAATGACGGTGATCATTTTCGCTTTCCCCCTTATTCCGGCACATGCCAAACACGTGACCTCCTCCAACCATTGGATCTGGAATGATCCAACAACTGCTGCTACTCATCCCCTTACTCCAACCTCATGACTGCGATCGACCACCAGCTTTGATATCCTCCATCTCCGATCTCCATCAGCCATAACCATCCGATCTTCCTCCCTAACAGCCAACGACTTTGATCGTCCCTCTGTTATCATCTCCAATCTTATCTTCTTCCTCTTTCCTCCAACCAATACAAACTAACCAACCACCTGAAAACCCATCTCTCACAACCTCCTACGTCTCTATCATGATCACCTGCACCCCCCTATATCTCCTCTAATCTGTGCCGCCTACCCGTCTCCTTATCCTCGCTTCTCATGCAAGCACCCAACCGTAATCCCCTCCTCACAACAAAAACCCATCTTGCTCTGTCTCCTCTTGTCTGATCCTAATTCCAAACTCGATAGAACTCAACTCCATGTCGCCCTCTTCCAAAAACCCAACAAGCAAAACCATTGTCGGTCACCTTCTCTTTGACCCTTTCATCCATTCTCGACCGAACCCTAATATCCGAGCCTCACCACCAATATACTCTCTCCTATTATATAAAAATACCCTCTCCCTCTTCAATCACCCCTTATCCATTGCCAAAATATTACCATAGCTTTGTAGAGAGATACGAGAAAGGGGTTGGTGACAACACCTTTATACTTTTGGGTGAAGACCTCCCCAATGGTGAGGTCTAGAGGCCATCAACACCTATGTTGTTTATGATCTTTGGAGATCAAACCAGCTTCATAACCTTTATCACCAGCTATTGAGGCAACGGTCATGGGTCTAACCATCGCTCCATTGACCATTGGCAATCTTCTAGCTATATCCCCTTATTCTTCTTCTTATCTCCCCCGTGTCTTCTTATTCGTATTTGTTGTTCTTCTTTTAATTTTCATGTTTTGATAATCCAACTCGACCCCTCCCTCTCTGGGCGCTTCTTCTACCTCCACACCTCCTCCAACTCTGACCTATTCGTAGTCGGAGATCCGCTCTCTTACCCCCACGTGAACAGAGGAGCACCTCCATATATAGTCTATCCCTTGTGATGTACAGATGACTGAGGTAGAAACTTCGAGTCCATCTTCCTCTTACATGAACGCTTTCAGAGCAAGAGTTTGACGATCGCCAACGATGACACTCAGCCTTGTGTTGGCATCGGAGCACAATCATCCTTTCACTAGAGTTGAGAGCTTCCCTCGTTATCGGAGCCCATCAATCGAAGGAGGAGGGGATCAACCCTTGTAATTAATTTGTATAAATTAGCCTTTCATTCTGTATTCATGTTTATTTGTGATTTTTCTCCTAACATCATCTATTTTTAATTAACTCATCCTAATTCCAAATAACATTCCATTGTGTAAATATCACTAATATTAATCAATGAAAAATCCTAGAAAAAATACTAGTTTGTATACAAAAGAAATAAACCACAACCCTAATTCTAGGACAAAATATTGTAAATGACGATATCTCTAACATACAATGTCCAATTTCAGTCAATTCACTTTTGAATCAATGTACATTCAATTGTCTACAATCAATATCCAATTTTAAAGAATCAGGTAAGTTTGTGAAACTTCGATTTGGGGACCTAACTATATATTGTACATATTCACTGATCTTTGACCTTTTATTTCATGTGCATATTTGACTCTTCTTGATTTCTTTCTTTTTTATTCTTTAGTTTATCTCATCTTTAAATTAATTACATAAAAATAAAAATAAAAAAACAAAAAACAAAGAAAAATACAAATTCTAACTTGTTACTGACCGAATTCATCTGTAAAAATTTTACATTACTGATTTATTCTGAACTTTTCTTAATTCATAAAAATCTAAAAAAAACATTTATATCCATTGTATTATTTTACATCATATTTGATTTTTGCTGCATTATTCATCGCAGAAAGCCAAACAAAAATTACAAACTAAAAAAATGATATTTTATATATGTGGAATATCACAAAATATATGTATCTTTCGTAGTTAAGTTAATATGCAGTTGAGTCCTTCGTGAACGTTGTTCGGTGTATTTTAGATCTAAATTTTTTATTTTGATCGTTTTTGCATTTAACACCATTTGTTATTTATTCCATGATATCCTTTGCATTTTAATGCATTAGTAAAGGTCAGTGTCTATGTATCTCATCCCCATTCACCACTTAAGTCCAGTCACGCCCAGGTCAATCCGACTCACCTCCCGATCAACCCTTCTTGTCTTCTAGCATCCCTATCTTGGGTCGTTGGATCGACTTCCATCCAAGGACGGTGATCATTTCCGCCTTACCCCTTATTCCGGCACGTGCCAAACACATGACCTCCTCCAACCGTTGGATCTGGAATAATCCAACAACTATACTCGTCCCCTTACTCGAACCTCACGACTGCGACCGACCACCAGCTCGGTCCTCCATCTCCAATCTCCATCAGCCATAACCATCCGATCTTCCTCCCCAACAGCTAGCGACTTTGATCGTCCCTCTGTTATCACCTCCCATCTTATCTTCTTCCTCCTTCCTCCAACCAATACAAACTAACCAACCACCTGGCAACCCATCTCTCACAACCTCCTACGTCTCTATCATGATCACCTGCAACCCCCTATATCTCCTCTAATCTGTGCCGCCTACCCGTCTCCTTATCCTCTCTTCTCATGCAAGCACCCAACCGTAATCCCCTCCTCACAACAAAAACCCATCTTGCTCTGTCTCCTCTTCTAATCCTAACTCCAAACCCTATAGAACTCAACTCCATGTCGCCCTCTTCCAAAAACCCAACAGGCAAAACCAATTACCGGTCACCTTCTCTTTGACCCTTTCATCCATTCTCGACCGAACCCCAATAACCGAGCCTCACCACCAATATACTCTCTCCTATTATATAAAAATACCCTCTCCCTCTTCAATCACCCCTTATTTATTGCCAAAATATTACCATAGCATGGTAGAGAGATACGAGAAAGGGGATGGTGACAACATCTTTATACTTTTGGGTGAAGACCTCCCCAATGGAGAGATCAAGAGGCCATCAACACCAATGTTGTTGATGAACTTTGGAGATCAAACCAGCTTCATAACCTTTATCACCAGCTATTGAGGCAACGATCAAGGGTCTAACCATCGCTCCTTTGACCATTGGCGATCTTCTAGGTATATTCCCTTATTCTTCTTCTTATCTCCCCCCATGTCTTCTTATTTGTATTTGTTCTTCTTCTTTCTATTTTCATGTTTTGATAATCCAACTCGACCCCCTCCCTCTCTGGGCGCTTCTTCTACCTCCACACCTCCTCCAACTCCGACCTATTCGTAGTCGGAGATCCGCTCCCTTACCCCACATGAACAGAGGAGCACCTCCTGAAGGATATTGAGAATCCTTAAGCGCATCACGGAAGCGTGTCGATCGCATCGTATGCAATCGGAGCAACTAGTCGTACTAGATGCTAGATGCAGCGGAAATTAAAAATTTTAACTTTAAAGATGAAACCACATGATCACGAGAACACTTCTCGGATCGTTTCATCAAACCATAAAGTACAAGGAATACCTCTTGAAGCGTGGTTGTGATCGCGAGATCCCAAAGTAGAGATCCTCCTATCTTAAGTCCGATCCACGAAGAACGCACTTGCGGGCGTGATGATGAGTCACGTTCCTTCCCGCAATCCTCGATGAAGATCCAAGCGATGGCTCCCCCGATTTCGTCAAACGAAATCCGTCGTCTTCCTTTAGAGTAAGAAACTCCAAAGAAGATGGAGATCCATGAGTCGAAGCCGAGAGTCTCTCCTTTCTCAACACAAGATGGACGGCCATCCTTTGGAGGAGAGAAGGAGAGAGATGGCGAGAATGAGAAAGAGAGAGAGAGAGTTGTAACCTTGCACAACTCTTAATGATGTACCCTGGAAGGCTACCCTAGCCCTCTATTTATATTAGTTTAGGATCCAATGGTTCTCAATCCATGGGACACATGGATCCAAAGGCTATGCTTGGTCCATGCTAAATCAATGGCTATGATTGTTGTTGGTTAAAACCAACAACATTAATTTAAATGAAAAAATGTTGCAACATTATCAACATAATTTAATCTAACATTAACTAATTAAGAGATAATGTGATAAATAAAAATGGAGTCAACCAACCTCCCTAAAAATGTGGGGCGTCACCCATGAACAATTCATGGGTGACGCCACCTATGGAGGGTGGTTTATTTTGCTCCATTTTATTTATCTTATTATTCCTTAATTAATCACAATAAATATTCACCAAATTAATTCCAAATTAATTTGTGAATATTTCAATCTTGCCATTGAATACTATGTGAATCATATTCACAACCCAAACTAATTAGTAAATTGCATTTCCAATTAATTAATAAATGTGAATCCAATCCACATTATTAATTAACAAATGCTATTTACATAAATTCTCTCTCTTATATATGTATGTTATAAATCACATTTATAACACACATATATCATGGATAGTGTTATCCACATTCTCTTAATCCTTGATAATTAAATCCCATTTAATTATCTTAGATAATCATTTTCACAATATGAATCATATTCATATTCAAGCTTGATAATTAAATCTTATTTAATCAACAAGTCCTTGCTTGGATATTTCATCAAAAGAATTATTCTTGAACCCTTTCAAGAATAATGTGCTTTCTCCGCAGATACTTGGAGATAAGGACAGGGCGATTGTATTATTCCACGTATAGTGACTTGGATGTTGAGATCTTATCTCAAATCCAGATCTTACGAACCTCCCACAGATGCTTGATTAAATCAAGACCGCAAATCCAATCTTCTCATTTAATCTGAATCTCATTCAGATCAATGTCCAACACTTGGACTAAGATCGGATTGCTTCTCTATTGAAAGGAGTCACTAAAATCCAGACCTGTTTCATCACTCCCTCGGAATGGAAGCGTCATGGATATACAATCGTTTATGATCACATCACCCTCAGGTATTCCCAATACCTGTACATCCTGCATACTGGAAGACCCATGGTCAACCCGAAGATCAAGATCTATTTTTCACTGTCTTCTTCAGGGTTTGATCACCAAGTTTCTCATTTGATCATTGGGATTTGGTATCGATCATATACTTTCCAAAAGCATATATCATACCTAGGTCTTGATCATATACTTTCCAAAAGTATATATCAAACCTACAAATTCAGTCAAGCTTCCAAAGCGAGACGACCGTGCACGGAATTTGATTCTTCCCAATATCTCATGAGTGAGCTCATGTCTTCCGGTTCAGTAGTGAACCTGTATGATCCCTTTGAGAGATCGTATTACTCATATGCCCTTATATGCACACCAGCTCGCCGGTGTATAGACCTTGGTTAGGTCATCAACCTATTGGTCTGCCAAATGTACATACTCAGACATATAGCAATACATCTGTCTCCGGTCAGAGGATGCGTGCCTATGCTGTGACAGCATTCAACATAGGACTTTGGTTATCTCGATCTCGTTAAGTCAACTCTTTGACTTAACTAATCTAACACCTCCGAATCTCTATTCCTATGCAGAGGACCTGCATCAAGAGGTCGGTCAGATATCAGCCTATGTGAGAAAAGGATTGCCATCTCCTACTCAGGCTGGAGATCACATCTTAACAATCATCTGACGGTGCTTGATGAGTCCTCAATCTAACTCTTTAGATATTCATCCAAGCACCAGCCTCTATGATTCAATCATTGAATCAACAGCTGTATGATCATTAAGACAGCCATGGTACATAACCCTAATTGTACAGAGGGACCTATTATGCAAATTATTTATTCTTCATTTCAGATCAGGGAATGATATTCGCAATAACATTTATTGCATAATGGCTCGTCGTGGGCTCACATGTCCAACAATCTCCCACTAGCCCAAAGAGCCATTAACGGGCTAATCATTTAATCCACACTCATGTGACAATCATATGCTATTTAGAAAAATAGCTAGGTAAGATGATCAGTCACTCTGTTCCCAAAAGACTATGCCAAGTCCTTTTACGGCACTTGCATATCCCTAGGTAACAGTGCTCGCATCCAATGCGAATGTTGCATCTAATGCAACCAATACTCAATCTAGTCAAAGCAGTTATAGTGTCCTTGACACTATTGCTCTATAACTGTTATAACCAGTATTTCCATAATCCTCATCAGAATACCCTTATTCCGGGAGATAACTATCTCTTAAGGTATCCACAGTTAAGACCTTTTAGATTTCCATCTAAAAATCTTAATTTCTTGAAGATATTGTTATTACTGCAATCAAGTGTTCTATCTCTATAGAAGGATTAGTAACAGTTTACTACTCCCACTGCATAGGAGATATCTGGCTTTTGTACACATCTAGCATACACTTAGCTTCTCATAACTGATGCACATGTGCAAGTAGTTCTAGCATTCACTTCCTCAACTCTTTGAGGTGCTATCCCTTTAGATAGGTCAGTACCAAATCTCAAGGGAAGGAAGCCTTTCTTGGAATTTCCAAGAATGGAATATGTCCAAGGTGTACTACAAATGTGAGAGTCCCAATACCCTCTTTTCTTTGATTCTGAACAACTTCAGAACTAAGATCTAAGAGGTATTCTTGAGATCATATCTCAAGGTATGGAATAGCCAGTCTATAAAACACTTATTATCATCCTTATATTATTTCAAATGATTAGGATATTATCTACATTTAGCACGATGAACACAATGGCACTCCCACTAAGCTTCACATGGTTCATCAAGATTCTATTTGAAATCATAACATTTATAATTTCATCAAATCTTATGTTCCAACAACAAGAAGCTTATTTGAGTCCATAGATGGATTTCATTAGCTTTCACACATTGCTTTCCTCAACCATGAAGCCCTGGGGTTACTTCATGTGAATATCCTCCAAGAGGTATTCTTAGAGGAATGCAATCTTGAATTACATCCTGAAGATGCAATAGTCAAGTTGTGTAGCTAAGGTTAGCAATATTCTGATGAGTTTAAGCGTGGTTACCGAAGAGCAAGTCTCATTGCAAGCAATGTCTTCTCTTCCGGTGTGTAGCTTGTGGCTACGAACCGAGCTTTGAAGGTCTCTACCTTCTCATCAGGTTCCTCTTCTCTTGAAGATCCATTTACACCTTAATGGGTCTAACCCTTATAGGTGGATCCTCGAGGGTCCATATACAACACTTGTATATGAAGTCTACTTTAGACTTTATTGCTAATATCCATCTTTCCATGTCATGATCTTTAGGAGCTTCATCACATGAAGTCCGATCATTGTCAGACTCTGCTGACACATGGAATACATCCTCAAACTCATTTGAAGAGGTATTAATGTTTCATCTTTAATTGTCCTTTTAGTTTCCGATTTCAGGAGCCTCATTATCTTCTCAAGATTAAATGAGTTCCTTTACTTTATTTTCATCTTGATTCTCAAGAGTCTCAATCCTCCAAGAATCACATTCTTAGAGATGAGATCTTTTAAGAATCTCAAGGTCATAAAGTAGGTATCCAATACCATACTTTATTTTCCTAATGAAGTAGCACTCTCAAGTGCTAGATTCCAGCTTACATCCATGGAACCTTATTAAGGATATATATTGTAGTCTCTACTACACATATATACCAGGAAACTAAGAGGATAATTATGCTAAAATTCATCATTGATCAAATCATGTCACACATGATCCAATTGTATCTCCCTACAACTCTATTGAGTTCAGGTTTATCAGGAGGAGTGAGATAGAAACGAAATTCATATCTCCATAAGGTATTCTTTGAATTTTTATCTAATAGGTACAAGCTACCTAGGTTAGATCAAATTCATTTCATCTTTCTTCAAATTTTGATTCTAAACCAAAATTGTGAAATCTTTGAACATTTCAAAGGTTTCTCAGGTGAAGAGAAGAAATCTCATATCATACGTAATCATCAATAGATATTACATATCCATAATGTTTACTATGATATAGGTGATCTACATACATCAATATGTATGAGATCTTGAATACCTCGACATCTAACACCATTCCCAGAGAAGGGTGTATTGGACATTTTACTTTGAATACAATATTCACAAGTATGTAAGATTTGAAATTTTAGACATTCTAAAGTTTCATATCTTATTAGTCTATTGATCAAATCAACAGACAAATGTCCAAGGCTTGATGCCAGATCATTGTCAAATGATCTTCATCCTCCTATTGATCTTATAAGGTTTGATTTTCAGTATTAGAAATCTTAATGAACCATTCATTAATTTTCTAATTTTGTGGAGTCCACTAGATGTTAGATTACTATCTGAAATATATCCATCATAACCTTTTATGATAGTTCTATCTCAGAATTCATGTTTATTTCCAACATTTAGAAACAAACAATGGGGTATTCTAATATCTAGGTCATAGAGACATTCTCTAAGACTAAGGGCTCTCCCACTGAGAATATGAAGTCCATCTATCCAACAGAGACTGCTGCAACAATTACAGCAATATCCATGTAGATGACTACTAAACCTTAAGATCAAATTTCTAATCTTCTAATATGTATATGCAACCAATTGCAATTGTCATTAGAAGATTGGGATACAATTGTCAGACTTTATCTTATGAAATAAGAAAGTCAGAGTCAATGATTTATGTAGATTATTCTGATGCTCTATCTGAGTCCTTCACTAAGGAATTTAGACAGACTTGATAGTCATACTATCAACACATCAACTTATTGCAGTATTGGCATTCATTCAACTCTTTGGATGTCATATGGAAGTCACAGAAGTATGTCAACTCTTTGACTTTCCTTCTTACTCGGGTCTGACCCATGCTTCCACTGCACTCTCTTAATCTATAAACAACCATTGCTTAAGACTAAGGATCTCTTATGTTGAATTAAAAAAGAAATTCAATGTAAGAGCATTTCAACATTTATACATGCTTCATTAAATTCATACAATATGAATATTATGAAGCTTCATGAATGACTAGAGTATAGATAATAGAATGATGACACTCATCATATCTACATACATCTTAACTCTTAGAGACTTAGGTTCAGGTAGGTATTCAAACATTTTGAATACATCATCTCTTTCGAGCTACCATTCTGCATAATGCAGAGAACCATGTCATTCATGATTAAATGTCTAGAGCACATACGTATGCCAAAATATCTTCTTTTATTTTATAAGGATTATTCGACAATTACGATCACCATCGACATGTCACTTCTAAAGTACATTCGATGGAAGATCAAGAACATAGAGACATACAAACCCTAAGGTGATGTCTTATTGTCTTATTTAATTGTCATTCCTCATTATGTTGAGGAAACTTACACATTGCAACCACATACATTATGTGTCCAATTGCAAGTACAATATCTGGATCATGAGTCCAATCCAAGATATTTTACTGGTTATTATTGAGTATAATATTGAGTGGGTTTAATGAAGGATTATCTGAAATAAGAAATTTGCATAAGTGTATATATATTATATACATATTTTACTTTGATTTAGGAATTTTTATATCAAAGTTGTCTTGCCTTGTCAACACTGAAAGTTCATTCCCTTAATCACTTTCAATGTAAGAGATATTCTTACCATTATATCTCTAGCAAGATCTGGGATCTCCTTTCCTATCTTTGTTGCATCCCAATAATATGAGAACCTACAACTCGGATAAAAAGAAGCGGGAACACATTCCGCCTTGCAAGTCCAACTTGCATTTCCCAATTCGGTCTTTAACACCCGGGCCCACCACCCCTAAGGCAATGTTGACCCGTCATTAATTGAACCAACCGTCAACATGCTTAATACTCGCTATACGCAATCCAATATCGCCCCAATAATATGAGGACCCGATATTGGGGTCACTACGTATACGGCCTTACTCTTTCGAGAAGCAAAGAACCCAATCCAATTAAATCATGCACAGGATCTGTCACTTCGGACAGGCGTCTCCCATACACAACAACTGGCGACGGAATCCTTTGCCTTGACGGGAGACCATGGATGTCACTTATGTGATCCTCCACCTCATATTCAAATTGTAATTAATTATCGTGAATCATATTCACATAATTAATTCTTCCAAGGGAAAATACACATCTATTCATAATAGAGTGTTTATTGGATATAATTAATTTAATCACATTAAATTAATCATCAATCCAATCATCAATCAACAAATATGTCTTTCACTTGAATAGTAGGTATATACTCAAAGTACGTATTATTCGAATTTTAATAATTAGAAAAATACACATTGTCTGTCTCCGGTATTATACAGTCCCTACCCGCTGTCATGGCCAGTACCGACGAGAGTGGGACGGACCACATACGTTGCAACCCGCTACCCCAATGCTCTCCGACTAGGCACCACATCCGCCTCGGGAAAGGATAATACCAGATAGACCATCATGTACTTTGAGATGTTCATCGGTTTTTCAACCGAAGTTATACCATATAATATAAATCAAAACATTTTTGATTATAAGGAGATTTGCTAGACAAATCCCCAACCCTATTCAAGCAAAAGGGTTTTTCATGTAAAAGTTGTCCTACAACAATTGTAGGATAAACTATGGTTTTCATGAAAGCAATGTTTGTTGATGAACCAATGATCAAGATCTAATATCTTATCATTGTGGTTTAGGCAAATGTCATTCAATGAAATAATTATTTCTTTAAATATTTCACAAATATTTATCACTAATTATTCCAGAAAATTAACAATTAATTTTCATCATGATAATTGAATGACATATCACAAGGTTCAAGATCAAAATTGTTAATTTCCAGCAGTGACCCTCAATCACTAAAATTAACTTATCTTGATCAATTTAAATCCAAAAAATGCAAACTCAGTTTCCAAAGATTGCCTATTTGATTTATTAAAGAACCCAAGTGATAATTCACGCATTTCAAGGTGGATTAAAACCGTAATCATCTCATTAATTACGTTCAAATCCGCAGTTCCCGCAACAGTGAATATAGTCATATTCAAAAAGCCATATCTTGAGCAAATAAAGTCCAAATTTAGTAAACTCAAGTCCTATGGTTTCCTTGTTTAATGGGGAAAAAATCCAATTGAAAATTTCGTGTTTAAACATTTTAAACAGTACCGAAAAATTCAATTATACAGAGGTGCGAAAATTGAAATGCAGTAAAAATTTCGCAACCCTTTCAAGAACCAAATCGTCTAAGGTCTATGGATCATATCCAAAACCTTATTCAACCTATGGCTCTGATACCACTTGAAGTATATTGAGAATCCTTAAGCGCATCACGGAAGCGTGTCGATCGCATCGTATGCAATCGGAGCAACTAGTCGTACTAGATGCTAGATGCAACGGAAATTAAAAATTTTAACTTTAAAGATGAAACCACATGATCACGAGAACACTTCTCGGATCATTTCATCAAACCACAAAGTACAAGGAATACCTCTTGAAGCGTGGTTGTGATCGCGAGATCCCAAAGTAGAGATCCTCCTATCTTAAGTCCGATCCACGAAGAACGCACTTGCGGGCGTGATGATGAGTCACGTTCCTTCCCGCAATCCTCGATGAAGATCCAAGCGATGGCTCCCCCGATTTCGTCAAACGAAATCCGTCGTCTTCCTTTAGAGTAAGAAACTCCAAAGAAGATGGAGATCCATGAGTCGAAGCCGAGAGTCTCTCCTTTCTCAACACAAGATGGACGGCCATCCTTTGGAGGAGAGAAGGAGAGAAATGGCGAGAATGAGAAAGAGAGAGAGAGAGAGTTGTAACCTTGCACAACTCTTAATGATGTACCCTGGAAGGCTACCCTAGCCCTCTATTTATATTAGTTTAGGATCCAATGGATCTCAATCCATGGGACACATGGATCTCTCCTTTCTTGATTTAAAATTCACAATGGAATTCTTGTCCAATAACTCTTGCAGACCCAACCCCTCATTCCTTTCAGCTCTTTCAAAAATAGCCGAACGTTTATCCGAGAATCCATCAGAGCTATACTATGAAAATGAATTCGTATCGGTTAGACCCAAAACACCTCCCCCTCAATCACCCATAAATCCATCTCCTTCTGCTAATCTGACCTATTTCATGAATGACAATCCTGCGTATTCAGAGCAGACAAACCAAGAAATGATTGAGGGCTCTACTTCTTCATTTAATCCTCTCTACATTGATCATACAATTCACCCCTCATATTCGGTAAATGTCAATCCATCATTCATGGGAGAAGATAACCACATGATCGAATTGAACACTTCTTCACCTCTTCCATTATTCTTGAACACCAAAGAAAAATCATTACCTTGGATTGAACATAATAACCCCCTCTTCACTCATACAGAGGATTGGGCCGACCACAAAAGATCACAACTCTCCTTGGACCAACTCCACTTACCTAGACCATATGAGCAGCCACCTTCCATGATTATTGAGGAGATACTTTCAGAAAATGATGATCGTATATCGGATATTTCCAGAGATCCCTCTCCTAGTACATATAGAAAAATGGAAGAGGACATTGAATTACAAAAACATACCCCAACTGCTCCCATATTTGGCCAAGAAGAGATTTTGGAGAATATTTTGAGGATGTATAAGAAATTTGATTTAATGGAGGATAAATTTCAAGAACTTGCCGATCGATTGATCTCTGGTAGCCCGGCTATAAAAATAGATGAGGAAATGATTGGATCTGAAATTGAAAATTTTGAAGATATTCAGGGACCTATGGACAATTTTTACCCTCACCCTGAACTCCAGAGCCCATCTGAAGAACACCCCACAACCCCACACCACCCAGAAAATACCAAAAAAATAGAAACATTTGAAAACCACAAAAAAATTGAAAATTTAGAAAATTTCATAAAAATTGAGACTGAAGACGATCTGAGGAATTTGGATCCAACCGTACGGGAAGCATTAGGAAAGAAATTGATTTTTGAACTTCCCTTTATACAGGCCATTGAACACTTCCCCGATCTTAAAGGATTTGTATTGGACAAATTAACGATGAAGAAATCGGGCAGGATTCGAACAAAAACCGAGAGACATATATTGTCAATGGCCTCCTCCTTGGTGTTGAGGAGAAAAACCAAGAGCCGCATAGTGAAGCGGTTGCCCAGATTTGAATGTGAAATCAAAGACACAATTTTCACCCATGCTCGGATTGATGACGATTCACCAATTAATATCCTCCCGACCTCTGTATTCCATGAACTCAAACTCGGACCGATTCGGAAGATACGAGAAATTGTACAATTAGCGGACCGATCGATAAAGCGGCCGAGAGGAACCATTTCTGTCATCATGAAATTCCAAGGTGCTCCGCTCAAGGTAGAATTCACGATCATTGATATTGAGCATCAAGGAGAATTTACCCAGTCTCCAATCATTCTCGGAAAGCCATTCTTGGCATTGGCCAAAGCGAGTATCGATTGTGAGACTCGGGAAATCAATTTCACAGCATTGGAAGCACTTAGATCTGACCATGTCTTTGAGGAACCACGATCTCCTGAGGCAACCCACGAAGTCCCCGACAACCGTAACCATGAAGCGGTAGAAGAGCCCTATCCCGCAGCCACACCTGAGATAGCGGTTGTTGATGAGACTATTGGTTTAGAAAATCTCCCCCCTGCTCCATTCCCAGCCGCTCTCACCAGGGAGAATCATGTATATGAATCATATGATCCGGAGACTTATGCATGGGCACACCCTGGGTCGACCTACTCTGACTACGTAGATTACATCAACTCGACACAGGATTGCGCTAACATCAAATCAATGGAGAAAGAACATGCAGAGACTCTCCCCAATATTCAAATCCCCGAGGATCTCAAAATAGACAAATCTTTCTACTACGATCCTGAGACATATGCATGGTCACACCCGGGAGCAACATTCTCTGAATATCTTGACCAAATCATCCCAAATCGAGAATGCTCAAACATACGGGAGACTAAGAGCAAGCACACAGACCAAACACCAATCAAGGAGAACTTCAATGGCTATTCATCTGGATACTCAAGTGAACCGACACCTTCACGTCAAAATAAAAAGAGAGTCACCTTTGACCTTCCGGAAGAGGTATCGTCTGATGGTTCCTCATCAGGTCCGGAAAAGGTAGTCTACATGAGTGAAGTCTGTTCGGCAGCCCTAAAGCCATATCTTCGTAAGGATCCAAAATTCAATTCTCATTGGACAACTCCCGTTCCTAACTACTACTCATCCAAAGCTGATGCTCCTGCCCTCTTCAAGTACACTGGAATTCTTTCGTATGAGCTGACTGAGACCGGTGCTTCTGAGCTATCATCTGAGGACAAATTGATTGACCCCAAGAAGGAACGAATTCTGAGGAAACAATTAAAGAAACAAAAAGATATGCAAACTTGGAGTATGTCCACTTTCAAATACTACTCCTCTGAGGATAACTCTGATGATGGATACCTTTCATCTGACTCAAACACTTCATCTATTATCCATCATGATTTTTCTGAGGAGGACACTGATTATAGTTGGGAATCATATGCTCCATCTTCACCTAATCATTATGATCTCCCACCGCAGGCTCATAAGAAGATCAGCCGAAAACCGCCTTAATCATTCGGCTACCCACCCTCCCTCCCGACCACATCGGTCTCCTTGTACAGCTTCTTCCTCTACTTAGGCCAAGGCCTAAGTATAGGGGGGACCGATGCCATCTGTTTATACCATCCTTCTCATCCTCCCAACCGCTCCATTTCCACCCTTCTTCCATACTTAGGCTGTCCAGAGCCTAAGTATAGGGGGGAGCCGACATCCACCTGTATATACTCTCCTCACTCACTCTTTTCCACTCTACTTCCTAACCCGTTGTATATAAATTTTTAACCCTCTTACGCTTAGCCCGAGCTATGTCTTCATTACGCTTTTTGTGCTCTGAGGACACATCACTCGCTAAGTATAGGGGGGTCTGTATATACTATGTATATATTTTACCCATATCTCGTACTTGTGCGTAAGTCTATATGTATTTACGGGGTGGGTACTAACTTGAAAAAAAAACAAAAAAAAAGAGAGTTTTCCTACTAACACTGACTTGCCCAAAATTTTTGAAAAAAAAAAAGAGAAAAAAAGGCTTCTGATTCCATTTTCTGCATAAAAAATCCCTTGCATAAAATGTCAAAAAAAAATTCAAAAAAATGTGTCTGCATTGCACACACCTGCACTTCATCCAACTCTACATGCATTTGCATCTGTGAAAAGTCATTGGGTTCTGAACCGAGTTATGAGCCGAAACCGAGAGTGGTCTGAACTTGACCTTAATCCACCTAATTTTCAGAGGAACTTCACCGAGAAATAGGATTTTAAGAGCTTCAGGTCTTTTGACTTAATTCCTTAAGTTCCACATGACAATGTACAGCGTTTGACTCTTAGTGTCTAACCTGGTCTCTTCATTCTGGGTACAACTCTGGAATAGGGAATTAATTCGCACTCTCGCACTATGCACTTAGCTCAACCCAGACGGGATGTTGGAAGACTATGTGAGTTTCTTTTCTGGTAGCGTGGAAATCTAAAGACCGGAGTACGGGTTGAAATAAAGCTTCGGAAAAGGGATGGACGGCTGGGCACAATTTTTTCTAAGACCCCAAAAAATGTACGGAATAAAAAGATGCTATATTCGTAGGGGCAAAACAAGATCCAAGCAGAACCACCAAAAATTCCAAATACAAAGAAGCATTCTACCAAATAAATTCGACCAAAAAGGTCCAAGCTTCAAGAAACCTGCAGATCTTGGTGGAGACTTGGCTACACTGGCCATCTTCACAAGGAGAGGTGACTACACTGGCCACCCCCTCCAGTTCTTTTCTCTTTCTTCTAGCTTCCCCCCCATTTCGATTGTGAACACAGCACGACAGACCTTAGAAGGAAATACCTGACTCCCCGAGGACGAGTTACTGGAGAGGAGAGGAACATGGTAGTCCGGCATTCTGAATGGGAAGAGCTAAAACCCTTCACACACATGAGTCGGTTATTCAATGTTCATAGGGTATACTTTGGGAAGAGGATTGATCTAAGATGACTTCTGAGCCGAAACTGTGACAATGATGTGTAGAACTTGAGGGCTGTTGATTTTAAAATTCTAAGTCTCACAGAAGTTCCGCCACACTATTAATCCAAAGGTCGAGTTTAGTTTCGCTTTCACCTTCAGCTCATGATCTTGGTATGGAACCCAGTCTCATTTCACTTCATGGCATGTCTTTTTGATGCTCAGGGACGAGCATTGTTTAAGTATAGGGGGATGATGAATCTCGGATTCATCACTCTAAATCTCATTTATTAAGCTTAAGTCCCTAAAAATCAACTGCATTTCTGCATTTATTTCGCATAATTAACATTCAGGCATGATTTCATAAGAATTGCATTTTAGCATTAAATTCTGCATCAAATAAGAAGCCAAAAATCCAAGCCCAAATTGACCTGTAAATAGCCTGACTTCCCCTATTTTTAACTCCTCCATGCTAACTCCGAATGCCACAAACCCACCTCCACTGTGTACATATCACTAACAAGAATAAAAGAAAAATACAAAAAAATCACTAACTCAAATAAGTGGACCAAAAACCCAAACCCTAGTTCTAGGATTTTCGGACTAAAAGCCACATATCTTCCCCATCCAGTGTCCGATTTGATCCTACTCACTTTTGAACTAATGCACATTCAATTACCTTCAAAAACAAGACCAAGTTCAAGTGAATCGGAGCTCGTATGTGAAAGTTGGGTTTTGGGCCTCTTTTGTATATTTTCGCGGCTTTTCTGACCTATATTTTATGTATATATTTTATTAATTAATAAAAATCCAAAAAAAATTAGAATTAGGTGCCTTTTATTTATCTTTGAGTTTTCCATATTTTTTCGGATTTTTATCTTGTTTAAAAATGACAAAAAATTAGAAAACCCAAAAATCAAGGTATTCTATGTACATGGGATACCCCAAAAATGCACTTTTCACATTTGACCGAATTTGGTTTTGATGTCTTCATGAAAGTTGTAGATCTCTTCAAGACGAGCATTTTTCGTGAAGAAACTTTTTCGATCCGAGGTCATTTGCTATTTTTTATCTATTTTACAAAACATTTAGTTTTCGATTTATCTGGTGCTGACACGTGGCAGCCCCAGAGGCCGCCACGTGTCTTTGATTTTTAGCATTTTTATATCGTTTTTATTAAAAAAAAAAACTTAAAACCAGCCGCACGTGCAGCGCACGTGCCACTCCGCACGCGCACTGCACGTGCGCACCCGCTCCTTCCTTTGCCCCCAGGCCGCCACGTGTCCCATTCTGGGCCGTTCGATCTCGGCCGATCGAACGGCCGAAGACCTGTCGTCCTCCTCCCTTTGTCTCCCCCAATCCTCGCGCCGACCACCCGCAATCACCGGCCCCCGCCTTTATCGCCGACCTCCGATGACCCTCAACCTCCGCTCCGCAACTGTCGCCCCCGCATATCTCTCACGCCGCCGCTCCCCAATCCTCGCAACCACCTTACCCTCTCTCCTATAAATAAAGCTCCGCCGCCCCCCTACTCCGACTATCCGCCGATAGAGCTTGGAGGAGGCGGCGGTGACAGGGCCCCTCCTCCTCTTCCTCGACGAGGTCCGGCCACCTTCCAGTGGTCGTCGCAGCGCCCCAGCGGGCCTTGCTGCTGCTGCTCCGGCTAGCCGTCGAGCCAACTACTCCGACAACCTCCATCTTCAACCTCTCCGCCAGCCGCTTCATCTCCTTCAACCGCCAGGAACTTCGCTGCTCCATCTTCTACACCTGCAAGCTTCACCGACCACACCCCTTCATCGGGAACATCCTCCAGCTTCGTCCTCGACAGCGACCACACCACCGACCATCGTCTTCTTCACGCGCCCACCGCAGCGACAGCAGCCTCTTCAACTCCGCCGCACCCGGGGTTGCTGCACCGCTTCTCGACCACACAGCTCCTGAAAGCCCTCCGCCGTGACGCCATCGCCTCCAGCCACGCCACCGGGGCAGACCCGAGGCTCCCCACGCACGTGCGGGGCACGTGCGTCGGGGGAGAACAACAGCCACCTGCGGGTCACGTGCATGGCACGTGACCCTTGGGTAAATTGCAGAAGACCCCCGGAGCCTCTTCATATTTCCGCTCCAATCCACCGACCAGAGGCACGTGCTACGCACGTGCCCCTCTGGTGAATTTGCATAGGAACCCCCTCCTTTTATTGGTAATTAACATTAGGTCCCCCCTGCATTATTTTTATAATTATTTTATTATTCTGTTTGCATCTGTACCCCTGCATTCCTTGTTCAGTTTAGACCTCTGTTTTCCATCATTTTATTTATTAAAAATAGCATTTTGTTCATCTTTTAATTCTCTACATTTTGACATGCTGTGGACATTTTTGTGATTTACGGTTGATTAATAATTAATTATTCTGTGAAAATTACCATATTTTGCCCAATCTGTGCTCGGAAATTCATATTTAATTAACCGTTGCTCTAAAAATCTTCGAAAAATCACGTATCGTAGAGATTACTTTGATTAACATTGTGCCCAAAATTCATTGCATTCGCATGCATACTTTGCTCCATAAAAATCATTTTGCATATTTTAGTATTTAATTTTTAATAGGTATTAAACCCTACATTTTCGAGGTTTAGGATTTTTCTAAGATCCATTACCTAGTGATAGATCTTGGATAATTTTATTTCTCGAAAATAAGTAGGTTTACTATTTATTATAATTAAATATTGAAAATCATTCTATTTGCATTTAAAAATCCATAAAAAATTCATATTGCATCCAAAAATTCCAAAAAAATTACAGTGCACTCATTTCATCTTCATTTACATCTCGGCCAAGTTTCGTATTTTTCGGACATCGTTTGAACGTATTTCATATTTTAGTCCCTAAAATAGGCCGCATTTGCACTTTGCATCCCTTATTGCATTGAAAAATTCCAAAAAAAAGACCACCTTGAAAACCGAACTCAAAATTGGATAGACATTAATCTAGGTTGTTCCTTTGCCTCCTTGTGATCGACCTTGGGACTTGCCCAAGTAAAATAAACATAAAAACCACTTGATTGAATTTGATTAAAAATTGTGGTTATTTCTTGACTGTTCTCGAAAGCCGCCTACAACGAACGACATATTTCTAATTTCACGCACAAACAATAAAAACGATTTCTTAACGCGGCTTTTGCGGGCTCGTCAGATGGCGCCGTTGCCGGGGAGGCAAACGGCTTAGTTTTTTGTTTTGAAAATTTTTGTTCGGTTTTCCGAATTCGGGTAGTCTGACCCCCGAATTTGTCATTGTAAATCCCATTTTATTTCTTGTATTTATTTTTCAGCATTTCTTTTATTTATTTTATTTTTGATTATTTTCTGAGTCACTCTCTTACATCATCTCTCTTATCTTTCTTGCGAGGTACCCGGCGCACGTGGAGCGGTTTTTCAAGAAACCGACGCATCTTCACCGACAACCGAAGAAGCCGCAATTAATTTAAGATCGAGTCGAGTCGTGAGAGAGCGTAGAGTCTAGGTTTTTAATTTCCGCAAATTTCCATTTCTGCTCATTTACAGCGGTGTCCGTTTGGACTCTCGCGCATGTAAAAAAGACCTTGAACTTTTTTCTGTGGTGTGTCGTGGCCTGTTTCACTCTCCGGTGAGGGTGGGGCCCGACTTGAGTGGCGATTAGGATAGACTTGCACATACGGTTCTTAGAGCATTTTTATCTTTGCTTGTGCTCGTAGGATCTTAAGCCACACTGCACATTAACTGAGACGCACCTTAGATCGTTCAACTTAACCAAAAATTTAACTCAATTCTTCCCGCTAATAGAACTTTCTGTTTAGGTGCGGTTTTCATCGGCTTGCACGCATTTAGTGTAATTTTTAAAATTCTGTATTGCATCCCACATGGAGATTGCGAGGAGGCACTGTAAGTCTTCTAACTGAGCATTCATCATAGTTTTCCGCGTGCATCGACTTTTCCCAACTTTCTCTCCCTTGTTTTATCACATAAATCTAAAGGAAATTGGGACTGGATGGTAGACGTGTATTTGTACTCATCTAAATTTTTCAGTGATCACCTCATTAAAATTGGGACTGCTAAATATAGCCGATCAAAATAATCCATAAAATCAAGAATTTCTGCGGGAGAGCAACCCCGACCTTGTATGTTTCTATTTTTCTGAGTGAGCGAGAAACGACACTTAAGGCTAGAGCCCAAATCCGAAATCTCAGCTCACTAAATTTTTGCCAAGATTGATTTATCACCAACTAAAATTGAAAAGATAATAGCCGAACTCTTACGGCTTCATTGTGTGCGTTGGTGAACCCAGGGTTTGAATTGTGTTTGCATTGGTGTGCGTGAACCGATTTCAAGATCAATAGCCGCACATTTGATTTCTCTTGACTATCCCGTGCAAACATCTCTCTCCTTTCTTGATTTAAAATTCACAATGGAATTCTTGTCCAATAACTCTTGCAGACCCAACCCCTCATTCCTTTCAGCTCTTTCAAAAATAGCCGAACGTTTATCCGAGAATCCATCAGAGCTATACTATGAAAATGAATTCGTATCGGTTAGACCCAAAACACCTCCCCCTCAATCACCCATAAATCCATCTCCTTCTGCTAATCTGACCTATTTCATGAATGACAATCCTGCGTATTCAGAGCAGACAAACCAAGAAATGATTGAGGGCTCTACTTCTTCATTTAATCCTCTCTACATTGATCATACAATTCACCCCTCATATTCGGTAAATGTCAATCCATCATTCATGGGAGAAGATAACCACATGATCGAATTGAACACTTCTTCACCTCTTCCATTATTCTTGAACACCAAAGAAAAATCATTACCTTGGATTGAACATAATAACCCCCTCTTCACTCATACAGAGGATTGGGCCGACCACAAAAGATCACAACTCTCCTTGGACCAACTCCACTTACCTAGACCATATGAGCAGCCACCTTCCATGATTATTGAGGAGATACTTTCAGAAAATGATGATCGTATATCGGATATTTCCAGAGATCCCTCTCCTAGTACATATAGAAAAATGGAAGAGGACATTGAATTACAAAAACATACCCCAACTGCTCCCATATTTGGCCAAGAAGAGATTTTGGAGAATATTTTGAGGATGTATAAGAAATTTGATTTAATGGAGGATAAATTTCAAGAACTTGCCGATCGATTGATCTCTGGTAGCCCGGCTATAAAAATAGATGAGGAAATGATTGGATCTGAAATTGAAAATTTTGAAGATATTCAGGGACCTATGGACAATTTTTACCCTCACCCTGAACTCCAGAGCCCATCTGAAGAACACCCCACAACCCCACACCACCCAGAAAATACCAAAAAAATAGAAACATTTGAAAACCACAAAAAAATTGAAAATTTAGAAAATTTCATAAAAATTGAGACTGAAGACGATCTGAGGAATTTGGATCCAACCGTACGGGAAGCATTAGGAAAGAAATTGATTTTTGAACTTCCCTTTATACAGGCCATTGAACACTTCCCCGATCTTAAAGGATTTGTATTGGACAAATTAACGATGAAGAAATCGGGCAGGATTCGAACAAAAACCGAGAGACATATATTGTCAATGGCCTCCTCCTTGGTGTTGAGGAGAAAAACCAAGAGCCGCATAGTGAAGCGGTTGCCCAGATTTGAATGTGAAATCAAAGACACAATTTTCACCCATGCTCGGATTGATGACGATTCACCAATTAATATCCTCCCGACCTCTGTATTCCATGAACTCAAACTCGGATCGATTCGGAAGATACGAGAAATTGTACAATTAGCGGACCGATCGATAAAGCGGCCGAGAGGAACCATTTCTGTCATCATGAAATTCCAAGGTGCTCCGCTCAAGGTAGAATTCACGATCATTGATATTGAGCATCAAGGAGAATTTACCCAGTCTCCAATCATTCTCGGAAAGCCATTCTTGGCATTGGCCAAAGCGAGTATCGATTGTGAGACTCGGGAAATCAATTTCACAGCATTGGAAGCACTTAGATCTGACCATGTCTTTGAGGAACCACGATCTCCTGAGGCAACCCACGAAGTCCCCGACAACCGTAACCATGAAGCGGTAGAAGAGCCCTATCCCGCAGCCACACCTGAGATAGCGGTTGTTGATGAGACTATTGGTTTAGAAAATCTCCCCCCTGCTCCATTCCCAGCCGCTCTCACCAGGGAGAATCATGTATATGAATCATATGATCCGGAGACTTATGCATGGGCACACCCTGGGTCGACCTACTCTGACTACGTAGATTACATCAACTCGACACAGGATTGCGCTAACATCAAATCAATGGAGAAAGAACATGCAGAGACTCTCCCCAATATTCAAATCCCCGAGGATCTCAAAATAGACAAATCTTTCTACTACGATCCTGAGACATATGCATGGTCACACCCGGGAGCAACATTCTCTGAATATCTTGACCAAATCATCCCAAATCGAGAATGCTCAAACATACGGGAGACTAAGAGCAAGCACACAGACCAAACACCAATCAAGGAGAACTTCAATGGCTATTCATCTGGATACTCAAGTGAACCGACACCTTCACGTCAAAATAAAAAGAGAGTCACCTTTGACCTTCCGGAAGAGGTATCGTCTGATGGTTCCTCATCAGGTCCGGAAAAGGTAGTCTACATGAGTGAAGTCTGTTCGGCAGCCCTAAAGCCATATCTTCGTAAGGATCCAAAATTCAATTCTCATTGGACAACTCCCGTTCCTAACTACTACTCATCCAAAGCTGATGCTCCTGCCCTCTTCAAGTACACTGGAATTCTTTCGTATGAGCTGACTGAGACCGGTGCTTCTGAGCTATCATCTGAGGACAAATTGATTGACCCCAAGAAGGAACGAATTCTGAGGAAACAATTAAAGAAACAAAAAGATATGCAAACTTGGAGTATGTCCACTTTCAAATACTACTCCTCTGAGGATAACTCTGATGATGGATACCTTTCATCTGACTCAAACACTTCATCTATTATCCATCATGATTTTTCTGAGGAGGACACTGATTATAGTTGGGAATCATATGCTCCATCTTCACCTAATCATTATGATCTCCCACCGCAGGCTCATAAGAAGATCAGCCGAAAACCGCCTTAATCATTCGGCTACCCACCCTCCCTCCCGACCACATCGGTCTCCTTGTACAGCTTCTTCCTCTACTTAGGCCAAGGCCTAAGTATAGGGGGGACCGATGCCATCTGTTTATACCATCCTTCTCATCCTCCCAACCGCTCCATTTCCACCCTTCTTCCATACTTAGGCTGTCCAGAGCCTAAGTATAGGGGGGAGCCGACATCCACCTGTATATACTCTCCTCACTCACTCTTTTCCACTCTACTTCCTAACCCGTTGTATATAAATTTTTAACCCTCTTACGCTTAGCCCGAGCTATGTCTTCATTACGCTTTTTGTGCTCTGAGGACACATCACTCGCTAAGTATAGGGGGGTCTGTATATACTATGTATATATTTTACCCATATCTCGTACTTGT
Source organism: Ottelia alismoides (assembly GCA_037367405.1). Classification (NCBI taxonomy): domain Eukaryota; kingdom Viridiplantae; phylum Streptophyta; class Magnoliopsida; order Alismatales; family Hydrocharitaceae; genus Ottelia; species Ottelia alismoides. The sequence goes on along the minus strand of JAZKJV010001462.1, from coordinate 1,602,421 downwards.
GCGTAAGTCTATATGTATTTACGGGGTGGGTACTAACTTGAAAAAAAAACAAAAAAAAAGAGAGTTTTCCTACTAACACTGACTTGCCCAAAATTTTTGAAAAAAAAAAAGAGAAAAAAAGGCTTCTGATTCCATTTTCTGCATAAAAAATCCCTTGCATAAAATGTCAAAAAAAAATTCAAAAAAATGTGTCTGCATTGCACACACCTGCACTTCATCCAACTCTACATGCATTTGCATCTGTGAAAAGTCATTGGGTTCTGAACCGAGTTATGAGCCGAAACCGAGAGTGGTCTGAACTTGACCTTAATCCACCTAATTTTCAGAGGAACTTCACCGAGAAATAGGATTTTAAGAGCTTCAGGTCTTTTGACTTAATTCCTTAAGTTCCACATGACAATGTACAGCGTTTGACTCTTAGTGTCTAACCTGGTCTCTTCATTCTGGGTACAACTCTGGAATAGGGAATTAATTCGCACTCTCGCACTATGCACTTAGCTCAACCCAGACGGGATGTTGGAAGACTATGTGAGTTTCTTTTCTGGTAGCGTGGAAATCTAAAGACCGGAGTACGGGTTGAAATAAAGCTTCGGAAAAGGGATGGACGGCTGGGCACAATTTTTTCTAAGACCCCAAAAAATGTACGGAATAAAAAGATGCTATATTCGTAGGGGCAAAACAAGATCCAAGCAGAACCACCAAAAATTCCAAATACAAAGAAGCATTCTACCAAATAAATTCGACCAAAAAGGTCCAAGCTTCAAGAAACCTGCAGATCTTGGTGGAGACTTGGCTACACTGGCCATCTTCACAAGGAGAGGTGACTACACTGGCCACCCCCTCCAGTTCTTTTCTCTTTCTTCTAGCTTCCCCCCCATTTCGATTGTGAACACAGCACGACAGACCTTAGAAGGAAATACCTGACTCCCCGAGGACGAGTTACTGGAGAGGAGAGGAACATGGTAGTCCGGCATTCTGAATGGGAAGAGCTAAAACCCTTCACACACATGAGTCGGTTATTCAATGTTCATAGGGTATACTTTGGGAAGAGGATTGATCTAAGATGACTTCTGAGCCGAAACTGTGACAATGATGTGTAGAACTTGAGGGCTGTTGATTTTAAAATTCTAAGTCTCACAGAAGTTCCGCCACACTATTAATCCAAAGGTCGAGTTTAGTTTCGCTTTCACCTTCAGCTCATGATCTTGGTATGGAACCCAGTCTCATTTCACTTCATGGCATGTCTTTTTGATGCTCAGGGACGAGCATTGTTTAAGTATAGGGGGATGATGAATCTCGGATTCATCACTCTAAATCTCATTTATTAAGCTTAAGTCCCTAAAAATCAACTGCATTTCTGCATTTATTTCGCATAATTAACATTCAGGCATGATTTCATAAGAATTGCATTTTAGCATTAAATTCTGCATCAAATAAGAAGCCAAAAATCCAAGCCCAAATTGACCTGTAAATAGCCTGACTTCCCCTATTTTTAACTCCTCCATGCTAACTCCGAATGCCACAAACCCACCTCCACTGTGTACATATCACTAACAAGAATAAAAGAAAAATACAAAAAAATCACTAACTCAAATAAGTGGACCAAAAACCCAAACCCTAGTTCTAGGATTTTCGGACTAAAAGCCACATATCTTCCCCATCCAGTGTCCGATTTGATCCTACTCACTTTTGAACTAATGCACATTCAATTACCTTCAAAAACAAGACCAAGTTCAAGTGAATCGGAGCTCGTATGTGAAAGTTGGGTTTTGGGCCTCTTTTGTATATTTTCGCGGCTTTTCTGACCTATATTTTATGTATATATTTTATTAATTAATAAAAATCCAAAAAAAATTAGAATTAGGTGCCTTTTATTTATCTTTGAGTTTTCCATATTTTTTCGGATTTTTATCTTGTTTAAAAATGACAAAAAATTAGAAAACCCAAAAATCAAGGTATTCTATGTACATGGGATACCCCAAAAATGCACTTTTCACATTTGACCGAATTTGGTTTTGATGTCTTCATGAAAGTTGTAGATCTCTTCGAGACGAGCATTTTTCGTGAAGAAACTTTTTCGATCCGAGGTCATTTGCTATTTTTTATCTATTTTACAAAACATTTAGTTTTCGATTTATCTGGTGCTGACACGTGGCAGCCCCAGAGGCCGCCACGTGTCTTTGATTTTTAGCATTTTTATATCGTTTTTATTAAAAAAAAAAACTTAAAACCAGCCGCACGTGCAGCGCACGTGCCACTCCGCACGCGCACTGCACGTGCGCACCCGCTCCTTCCTTTGCCCCCAGGCCGCCACGTGTCCCATTCTGGGCCGTTCGATCTCGGCCGATCGAACGGCCGAAGACCTGTCGTCCTCCTCCCTTTGTCTCCCCCAATCCTCGCGCCGACCACCCGCAATCACCGGCCCCCGCCTTTATCGCCGACCTCCGATGACCCTCAACCTCCGCTCCGCAACTGTCGCCCCCGCATATCTCTCACGCCGCCGCTCCCCAATCCTCGCAACCACCTTACCCTCTCTCCTATAAATAAAGCTCCGCCGCCCCCCTACTCCGACTATCCGCCGATAGAGCTTGGAGGAGGCGGCGGTGACAGGGCCCCTCCTCCTCTTCCTCGACGAGGTCCGGCCACCTTCCAGTGGTCGTCGCAGCGCCCCAGCGGGCCTTGCTGCTGCTGCTCCGGCTAGCCGTCGAGCCAACTACTCCGACAACCTCCATCTTCAACCTCTCCGCCAGCCGCTTCATCTCCTTCAACCGCCAGGAACTTCGCTGCTCCATCTTCTACACCTGCAAGCTTCACCGACCACACCCCTTCATCGGGAACATCCTCCAGCTTCGTCCTCGACAGCGACCACACCACCGACCATCGTCTTCTTCACGCGCCCACCGCAGCGACAGCAGCCTCTTCAACTCCGCCGCACCCGGGGTTGCTGCACCGCTTCTCGACCACACAGCTCCTGAAAGCCCTCCGCCGTGACGCCATCGCCTCCAGCCATGCCACCGGGGCAGACCCGAGGCTCCCCACGCACGTGCGGGGCACGTGCGTCGGGGGAGAACAACAGCCACCTGCGGGTCACGTGCATGGCACGTGACCCTTGGGTAAATTGCAGAAGACCCCCGGAGCCTCTTCATATTTCCGCTCCAATCCACCGACCAGAGGCACGTGCTACGCACGTGCCCCTCTGGTGAATTTGCATAGGAACCCCCCTCCTTTTATTGGTAATTAACATTAGGTCCCCCCTGCATTATTTTTATAATTATTTTATTATTCTGTTTGCATCTGTACCCCTGCATTCCTTGTTCAGTTTAGACCTCTGTTTTCCATCATTTTATTTATTAAAAATAGCATTTTGTTCATCTTTTAATTCTCTACATTTTGACATGCTGTGGACATTTTTGTGATTTACGGTTGATTAATAATTAATTATTCTGTGAAAATTACCATATTTTGCCCAATCTGTGCTCGGAAATTCATATTTAATTAACCGTTGCTCTAAAAATCTTCGAAAAATCACGTATCGTAGAGATTACTTTGATTAACATTGTGCCCAAAATTCATTGCATTCGCATGCATACTTTGCTCCATAAAAATCATTTTGCATATTTTAGTATTTAATTTTTAATAGGTATTAAACCCCACATTTTCGAGGTTTAGGATTTTTCTAAGATCCATTACCTAGTGATAGATCTTGGATAATTTTATTTCTCGAAAATAAGTAGGTTTAATATTTATTATAATTAAATATTGAAAATCATTCTATTTGCATTTAAAAATCCATAAAAAATTCATATTGCATCCAAAAATTCCAAAAAAATTACAGTGCACTCATTTCATCTTCATTTACATCTCGGCCAAGTTTCGTATTTTTCGGACATCGTTTGAACGTATTTCATATTTTAGTCCCTAAAATAGGCCGCATTTGCACTTTGCATCCCTTATTGCATTGAAAAATTCCAAAAAAAAGACCACCTTGAAAACCGAACTCAAAATTGGATAGACATTAATCTAGGTTGTTCCTTTGCCTCCTTGTGATCGACCTTGGGACTTGCCCAAGTAAAATAAACATAAAAACCACTTGATTGAATTTGATTAAAAATTGTGGTTATTTCTTGACTGTTCTCGAAAGCCGCCTACAACGAACGACATATTTCTAATTTCACGCACAAACAATAAAAACGATTTCTTAACGCGGCTTTTGCGGGCACGTCAATCACCAAGTTTCTCATTTGATCATTGGGATTTGGTATCGATCATATACTTTCCAAAAGCATATATCATACCTAGGTCTTGATCATATACTTTCCAAAAGTATATATCAAACCTACAAATTCAGTCAAGCTTCCAAAGCGAGACGACCGTGCACGGAATTTGATTCTTCCCAATATCTCATGAGTGAGCTCATGTCTTCCGGTTCAGTAGTGAACCTGTATGATCCCTTTGAGAGATCGTATTACTCATATGCCCTTATATGCACACCAGCTCGCCGGTGTATAGACCTTGGTTAGGTCATCAACCTATTGGTCTGCCAAATGTACATACTCAGACATATAGCAATACATCTGTCTCCGGTCAGAGGATGCGTGCCTATGCTGTGACAGCATTCAACATAGGACTTTGGTTATCTCGATCTCGTTAAGTCAACTCTTTGACTTAACTAATCTGACACCTCCGAATCTCTATTCCTATGCAGAGGACCTGCATCAAGAGGTCGGTCAGATATCAGCCTATGTGAGAAAAGGATTGCCATCTCCTACTCAGGCTGGAGATCACATCTTAACAATCATCTGACGGTGCTTGATGAGTCCTCAATCTAACTCCTTAGATATTCATCCAAGCACCAGCCTCTATGATTCAATCATTGAATCAACAGCTGTATGATCATTAAGACAACCATGGTACATAACCCTAATTGTACAGAGGGACCTATTATGCAAATTATTTATTCTTCATTTCAGATCAGGGAATGATATTCGCAATAACATTTATTGCATAATGGCTCGCCGTGGGCTCACATGTCCAACACCTCCATCCATAGTATATCCCTTGTGATGAAAAAATGTCTGAGGTAGAAACTTCGAGTCCATCTTCCTCTTACATGAACGCTTTAGAGCAAGAGTTTGACAATCGCCAACGATGACCCTCAAACGTGTGTTGGCCATCGGAGCACAATCATCCTTTCACTAGAGTTGAGAGCTTCCCTCATCATCGGAGCCCATCAATTGAAGGAGGAGGGGATCAATCCTTGTAAATAATTTGTATAAATTAGCCTTTCATTATGTATTCTTGTTTATTTGTGATTTTTCTCCTAACTTTATCTATTTTTAATTAACTCATCCTAATTCCAAATAACATTCCATTGTGTAAATATCACTAATATTAATCAATGAAAAATCCTAGAAAAATACTAGTTTGTATACATAAGAAATAAACCACAACCCTAATTCTAGGATAAAAATTGTAAATGACGATATCTCTAACATACAATGTCCAATTTCAGTCAATTCACTTTTGAATCAATGTACATTCAATTGTCTACAGTCAATATCCAATTTTAAAGAATCAGGTTCGTTTGTGAAACTTGGATTTGGGGACCCAACTATATATTGTACATATTCATTGATCTTTGACCTATTATTTCATGTGCATATTTGACTCTTCTTGATTTCTTTCTTTTTTATTCTTTAGTTTATCTCATGTTTAAATTAATTACATAAGAATAAAAATAAAAAAAGCAAAAACAAAACAAAATACAAATTCTAACTTGTTACTAATTGAATTCATCTGTAAATATTATACATTACTGATTTATTCTGAACTTGTCTTAATTCATAAAAATCTAAAAAAAAACCATTTATACCAATTGTATTATTTTACATCATATTTGATTTTTGCTGCATTATTCATCGCAGAAAGCCAAACAAAAGTTACAAACTAAAAAATGATATTTTATATATGTAGAATATCTCAAAATATATGTATCTTACGTAGTTAAGTTAATATACAGTTGAGTCCTTCGTGAACATTGTAGGATGCATTTTAGATCTAAATTTTTTATTTTGATCGTTTTTGCATTTAACACCATTTGTTATGTATTCCATGTTTTTCTTTGCATTTTAATGCACTAGTAAAGGTCAGTGTCTACGTATCTCATCCCCATTCACCACTTAAGTCCAGCCACGCCCAGGTCAATCCACCTCACCTCCCGATCAACCCTTCTTGTCTTATAGCATCCCTATCTTGGGTCGTTGGATCGACTTCCATCCAATGACAGTGATCATTTCCGCCTTCCCCCTTATTCCGGCACGTGCCAAACACGTGACCTCCTTCAACCATTGGATCTGGAATGATCCAACAACTGCTGCTACTCGTCCCCTTACTCCAACCTCACGACTACGATCGACCACCAGATCTGATATCCTCCATCTCCGATCTACATCAGCCATAACCATCCGATCTTCCTCTTCAACAGCCAGCGACTTTGATCGTCCCTATGTTATCATCTCCCATCTTATCTTCTTCCTCCTTCCTCCAACCAATACAAACTAACCAACCACGTGGAAACCCATCTCTCACAACCTCCTACGTCTCTATCATGATCACCTGCAACCCCCTATATCTCGTCTAATCTGTACCGCCTACCCATCTCCTTATCCTCTCTTCTCATGCAAGCACCCAACCGTAATCCCCTCCTCACAACAAAAACCCATCTTGCTCTGTCTCCTCTTGTCTAATCCTAATTCCAAACCCGATAGAACTCAACTCCATGTCGCCCTCTTCCAAAAACCCAACAAGCAAAACCCATTGCCGGCCATCTTCTCTTTGACCCTTTCACCCATTCTCGACCGAACCCCAATAGCCAAGCCTCACCACCAATATACTCTCTCCTATATATAAAAATACCCTCTCCCTCTTCAATCACCCCTTATCCATTGCCAAAATATTACCATAGCATGGTAGAGAGATACGAGAAAGGGGATGGTGACAACACCTTTATACTTTTGGGTGAAGACCTCCCCAATGGTGAGATATAGAGGCCATCAACACCTATGTTGTTGATGATCTTTGGAGATCAAACCAGCTTCATAACCTTTATTACCAGCTATTGAGGCAACGGTCATGGGTCTAACCATCGCTCCTTTGACCATTGGCGATCTTCTAGGTATATCCCCTTATTCTTCTTCTTATCTCCCCCCATGTCTTCTTATTCATATTTATTCTTCTTCTTTCTATTTTCTTGTTTTGATAATCCAACTTGACCCCTCCCTCTCTGGGCGCTTCTTCTACCTCCACACCTCCTCCAACTCCGACCTATTCGTAGTCGGAGATCCGCTCCCTTAGCCCACGTGAACAGAGGAGCACCTCCATCCATAGTCTATCCCTTGTGATGAACAGATGACTGAGGTAGAAACTTCGAGTCCATCTTCCTCTTACATGAACGCTTTCAGAGCAAGAGTTTGACGATCGCCAACGATGACGCTCAGCCGTGTGTTGGCCATCGGAGCACAATCATCCTTTCACTAGAGTTGAGAGCTTCCCTCATCATCAGAGCCCATCAATCGAAGGAGGAGGGGATCAACCCTTGGTGCCATAGTCGCTGTTGATCGATACCTCCCTCCTCTAATCCAACAATCGCCCGAAGCCATGAACCAAGACCCAAACCTTGTGCACCGGGTGGAATCCAAAGCGACATCATATAACCATTTGGAGTCTCGACAACCATTCCTACAACGCCACCCGACATGATCCCTTACACATCTCATGTGTGACTTGGGGAGAAATCGAAGAGTCCCCTCTTTAGATCCAAAGATTTCCAAAGATACCTGGGCACATGCATCAAAGCGTGACGTGGGCAATTTTACACAAGACCCTTGCGCTCTTTATAAATAATACAATTACCCCGTCGAGGGGTAAATTGCAGAGGCCCTGAGATGGATTCCAAAAGTTATCAAGAATCATCTTGAGAAGGTCCATTTTGCAACATTTCCATTTATTTTTATTTCATTTATGCCACTAGACTTATTCTCGTCATATATTGATAACTGTCCAATTTTTGTGGACTTGGTGTCGTTTTGAAGGATATTTAATTCTCTATCATTAATGACACTTAATCATTGATTTTATGCCATGTTTTGGATATTAATAAATTGAGGAGTTTATTTATCAATATTGATCACATTTATTCTATGATATTGATCTCTATTGCTCGTAATAATAGGAAGAAATCGGGAACTTATTTTGGGAACTAACTTGACATTTATTGATCATTTGTTCTTTAAAATAAAAAAGGGGAGGGCTGTGGATTGAATTGATTAGTGTGTCGTGCTTGCTTGCATCATCATCCTTGCATTTATATTGCATCATTCATCATCATCATCTAAAAATATAAAAAATATATATTGCATTATTTATTTATTCTCCACATTGTAGAGCATTATTTCCTAGCATAAAATATTTGTAAAATTCATGCATCATATTTTCTTTATTAATTACATTTTTTATTTTTAAAAACCATAAAATTTGCAAAAATGCACAAACCTTAAAAATCCATTTTTTGAAACCTAAACCCTAGATTGATTGAAAATTGACTCTAAACCCTCATATTACGTCCTTGAGTTCGACCTTGGGACTTACCCAAGTAAAATAAATAATTGCCACATTAAATTGATTCGACATTTTTGTGTGGTTTTTAACAAAATGATCTTTGAACGACTATAACGTAATTTTCACAAATTAAGAAGGGTAGAAAGTGGTATTTAAACATGTGAATAATTTGATCGTGATGGCAAAGGACCTATCGCCTGTTGAATACGCGATTCTGGAGAGGCTGCAAAAAACCTACCATTCTAGAAAGTCTCCCACCATCATTCAACATGGTTGCCACGTCGTCGAGGATGAGCGGTAACAAAAAAAGCACAATGGATCTAGATGCACAATTGGAAAATGAGTATGATCTCTTGATACAAAGATCAAAAGTCGAGATCTTTGAGGTCGAGGAAAATAAGAAGAATCAAATGTGGTACATGAAAAGAGAAATTAGGACCCTCAAAGTTCAAGGGAAAAAATGGAAAATACCATGTGCCTCATGTTACGGTTGCGGTAAATATGATCACTTCAAGGTTAATGGCCCCAACAAGAAGAAGACAGAAAATTCTAAAGCACCTGAAAAATAAAGACAAGAAGAAAATTGAATTTGTGGATGTCGTGGAGTGCAACTCTGCCCTTGCAAACTGTGATAGGCACTGGATTGACTCTAGTACAACCTGCCACATTGCAAGACAAAGTAGGGGATATTGTACTTTAAGGAGATGAAGAAAGGAGAACATGTGATCTTCATGGGAAACAACATCTACTTAGATGTCGAAGGTGTTGGGATATATAGTCTTGACATGGGCGATAGTGTAATGGTACTTTAGGATGTACTACATGCTCCAAAAATACAACGAAACCTTTGTATTTGTCCCAGTTTTGCTCAAGCAGGGTTTTGATGTTTGTTTATATAATAAATGTGTATCCATAGGACATAATAAAAAGGCATATGCCATGGGAAAGCTGAAACCAATTATGACCTATTTTGCTGCCTTGTAATAAGTATTAGTGAATCAATGAATGCAATTTCTGAGTACTATTTGTATTATTTATCTGATTATGATTTATGATACATGAAACTAGGTCATTTAGAAAATTCAAAAATGGATCGAATAGTTAAATTTGATCTTCTTCTTAAAATTAAGGTGCAAGGACATTAATCTCTGAACATTGTATGACTAGCAAAATGACGAGAAAACCCTTCTGAGGAGAATTCAGTCAAATGAATTATTATGATTGATTCATTCATATGCATGCTGACCATTGAGCATTGATACACATGGAAACAATGAATACTTCAGAATATTCATTGATGAGTACTCAAAGTTCTCTCATGTATATCTCTTAGGAAGAAATGCAGGAGCGTTTAAAACATTTAAGATATACCAACGGAAGTAGATACAAAATTGGGAAAACATATCAAGATCCTAAATATAATAAATGTATATTTATTATAAAAGTATAATAAATATACATTTATAATAAATTTATATAATATAAGAAGGATTTTGAAGTTTGTTTCTATAATAAATGTATATCCATAAAAAATGAGATAAATAACATTAATTATGTCTTTATGAAAAATTACAGATGGATGCAGATAAATATGATGTATGCATTATATTTATATAAGTAAATATATAAATATATGCTAGCAGATTAACGCAATTGATCGGATCAGATTTTCACAATGATCCGATACAATCCATACTTTAGTAGATTTGAAAATTTTCAATCCAATCTGATCCATTAAAATGTCAAAACCAAACTAATCCAATCCAATAATATTGGACTGGATCAGATTACAGATTTGTCCGATCTTTGTGCACACCTAGTAAATAATAGGTATAATTGCATGATTCATTAACTTAGAGACGACAATTAAACATTGACACCTTTCATGCACTAGTAGTTAGCAGACTAATATTGCCATTATTCAAATATTTATGGATATTGGTTAAGACTAAAATGGGTAGGGGTAAAATATTTCAATTAATGCGGAGATTACCCGAACTGAGAAATCTATTTACTGTCTTGGTGAATATGGTCAGGTAAAGCCTTATTTGTATGCCATCATGGACTATATATGTCGGTCTTGTAGAGCTAACTCTTTGCGTTTGGTTAGCGGGTTAAACTGGTAGAGGGTAACCCGTTTTTGGATTTTGATGTTTGGATAGAGTGTTAAACTGGGGGTGGGTTAGTAGTAGGCTTGAGGTGATATGATTGTATTGCAGTTTGAAAAAGTGAGTAGTTATTGTGATGTGATTGTATTGAAGTTTGGAAAAGTGAGTATAAGTGGAGTAGTTTATAATTTTTATATGATATTATGGTATAATATGTTATTTTCTGATAGGATTGATGATGTAAAATTGATTTATTTAATTTTTTAAAAAAGAATAAAGTAGGACCCACATGAGAGAGAGGGAGGGTAGGTTAAGGGGGGTAAACTCCTCAAAGGGGAGTTTAACCCCCTTGCCGAACGGTACCTTAGGGTGTGTTTGGTATGTGGGTTTAGGTGTGTTAAACTGGTAATAGGTAACCAATTTTTGAGTTTTGGTGTTTGGATAGAGGGTTAAACTGGGGGTGACTTAGCAGCGGGTTTATTGTGATATGATTGTATTGAAGTTTGAAAAAGTGAGTAGTTATTGTGATGTGATTGTATTGAAGTTTGAAAAAGTGAGTAAAAGCGGAGTAGTTTATAATTTTTATATGATATGATGGTATAATATATTATTTTTTGATGGAATTGATGATGTAGAATTGATTTATTTAAATTTTTAAAAAAGATAAAAAGTGGGGTCCACGTAGGAGTGAGAAAAAATGAGGTGGGAGGGGTAACCTCCCATAACTGTCAGATACCATCCTCACCTCACTATGTGACAACATCCAAGTAGGTTTCAGACTGCCCGCTGCGGCTGAGGCCTTGAGACAGGAGTTGATCATATGTATTGGTTGACCAACTCCCTGGTTGCACAAATGCAAATGGTCACAACCAATGTGCTTGTGTGCTCAATTATATCTCTATTGTGTTTGAATAATTAAATTACTCTAAATTTAGATGTCTCCAATTGTAAAGTTGAACGGGTAATCTCATCCTTAAGAGTTTCCATTCCCCCTATATTGGTTGTCTTACTCAAAAGTGTTTTCCATCTCGACTTCTCTTTTAATATGTAGCTGACATGGGAATTGCTGGATAAAAATCAAGGCTTCTTAATAGGAGAGGGAAGAAAGGTCTGAGTAGTTTCAGTTGCATCATGCATAAATCTGCACTCTGAGTTTCCTCAAGAGCATGTTTGATTACTGGGTTGGGGTGTCCTCTTGTGAATAGTAGTGGTTTGAAGGGTTGGAATGATAATTGTGATGTGATGTGAAACTGATTATGTGTTGCATTAAAATTTTAATGATAATAATATGTTTTTTATGATAATAATTTTATTTGAACATGGTTAAAAAATATTATACCAAAGAAATTGTAGATCCAATACAAGTAATCTCAACCCAAGAATGCAGAGTTGGAGTAAGGGGTATGTCACGGTACCCCAGGATACCCTGGCAACCAAACAGGCCCTAAAAGTGGGCCGCATGTGCTGGATATAACAAGGTATATTATGGTCCATGCCATATTAATGAGTGTATAGATAATGGGTTGAATCAGATATACTAAGATGACCATGTGTTTTTGTTATTGGTGCTGCCTATACTTGAATCCATGCCTTGATCTCTATGAGAAAATCATAGCAAAGCTAAGACAAACTTTTTATGCTCTAACTACCAATTACTTATCTACTTATGTAATTTAGGATTTAATTTGATAAGTTAGCAAAATTGCATAATTGAACTGCATATCTACCTGCTTGGTGGTGGCATAAGTTGAAACTTATGTTTTTTAGATGAATGGATGGATACTATACATGCTAATATGTAATATTCTATTAGAGGATGAGCGTGGATCCTAGAACATTGTTCGAATTATGTAATTAGTGATATTTTGTGACAAGTTCCCTTTCTTACTTATGTAATTTTGTAATTAGTAATACTCTATTAGAATATAACCCTCCATAAGTATTATAGTATATTCATTACGAGACCAATGATAGTGATTAAATATAAAATTGAAACGAGGAACCGACGTAATCTCTTTATAAATTTGTATGAGTATATCGAGTAGTCAGTCATCCCAACAGATTGGTAACCTTATTTATAAATTATTCACATAATCATTATATACATAAGATTTCACAATGATGGGAAGATGGAGTTAATGGTCGCGATCCTAACTGCTACTTTGTAGCTGTGATGGTTGGAGGATGTGTTGCTTGGCACACCGAGGTGCAAATAGGATGGTGTTCAACCTCAGTACTTGCGTGCCTTCACCCGGTATTTAGAGAGCATACCGAATAGTCATGGTTGGTGGTCTAGTGTTTCGCTTGTTCACTTAAGGTTAACACTCATGTACTAGTTAGTGTTGGCCACATTGTTTGGTATTCTGAGTGGGAGCACTAAGAGGGAAGTTCTGGGAAATATGGTAAATGAAGTTGAAGGAGATACAAGTCTCCTATGCATAAGGAGGACTGGGTTATTAGGGCATGTTTGGTTGCTGGGTTGGACTGGGTTGGGTTGGGCTGGGTTGGGATGGGTGAATAGTAATCTGTGAGGAGGAAGTACCCTTGTGAATAGTAACCAGGGTTGGGCCAACCCTGCAACCAAACAGAGTGATCTTGGTAATCTATTCTCTGACTCGTGCCCTACATCACGGTGGACTCTCACACGTGTGTAGTGGACTTGGACGGTTCGCGATGATTCACGGGTCGAAGTTTGAATTGGGAATTGGAACTGCAATTTGTTATGTGATGCTAATGGGTGTGTTGGGAACTTAGCTAGGCTGCATTGCATGCCTACGGAGGTACCCCAATCCTAAGGACTTCCTATTTCCTTAGAGTCATAGTATGAGGTCTCTTTTGGACCAAGATCACAGACTATCCACAAAGCTTGTGTGATCCATATCAAATATTAATGATTAGAGTTTATCTCTTTCTGAGGACATTTTACCCAGTTATTTCTTTTGCATATTTTTCATTATATCTTGATTTTTGTAAATTTTATATTGTACTGAGCAACTTCGCTCATAACGTACTTGTGTATTGGATCCATAAGTTCCTAAAAGCAACTGCATTAGTGAGAGGATGTTGTTTACTTGGAGCTACTTCTTTTTGTGCAGCTACACGATTTTCTTTTGTTGTAAATTTACTTGTAGCTTTTATTGCTCTTTACTTGTAGACTTAAGATACATTTGATGTACCGCGTATGTATAAACAATTTTTCAATGCATATATGTGATATAATTTTGTGGACATGGATTAGATGGTAATATAAATGAATGATGGACATGTTAGGAATGGAAAGAAAATTTTAATTTCGGTCTCTTGTGATGTTTTCTCATGCTTTATATTATATTAAATATTTTGAATATGGAATTGTATGTGCGTGGAAATCGATTTGCCGAGTATCCGGATCCTACGAGGATGGTCGTAACTAAAGCATTGTATTCTGAGGGTTGGGGTGCCTCCGTAGGTATGCAATTAAGTACAACATCCTAATTAAGTTTCAAACACGTCCACTAGCTGCCCTTGATTTAGTCATGTAATTCCACACAATACTATGTGCCAAGTCCATCCCACACTTTGACATTTGCCGACCCTCACTACTGTCATGTATCCAACCCCAGTAAAGTCTAGCCTTAAAACCATTCTGAACATTCTCTTCATATATACCACAAATCCCGAAACTCCCCGCTTAGTGCTTCCACCTGGAATACCAACCTATACACGAGTGTCAACGTTAAGTGAAGGAAGCGTAGCAACCAAACCATAACTACTTGGCACCGCATATATGAAAATTGAGACAGTACACCAGATAAAAAGGACACAACGATGCGTCGAATAGCATGCCCCCTGATCAATGATCTGCTAGGATCACGATCATCTAAGATTTTACCCGAAGGCTGAAAGTTGGACACCGTGGCATGAAATCAAAACAATAGTGGGAAACTCGTCCATTGGTCCTAGATAGTCGGAAGTCAGATATGAAGGTGTACATAAGATGCTCAAGCTCATCTTCACCGAACCTCACCAAATCCATTAGCATCCTTTATTTTCAATATAACTTGTACCATCCCATTTCACTTGATTATTAATTTATTAATAATAGTCATTTAACATACATACATATATACATACATATATATTAATGTCCTATAATATTTATATTATTTTCACGATCAAAATCCAAAATTTTAAGTCCAAATGGGTTCATAGTCCTAGAATGATCATTCATCCAACTTAGGAACCTTTTCAATATGGTCCAGATTGCTAGTTCCCGTTCATAGTTTTGCTATAGATGATACACGAGGAAGATTTTTATGGTTGGAACGAGCCTGGCCAAAATGGGCTCGTCCAGATTAGTGGGTGTGTGCATCAAACAAGGAGAGTTTCCTCACTTTTAATGACTGATCAATAGTTATCGATCATAAATTCAACCATGATCCATCATTTTAGGTCAAATGATAGATTAACCTTAAGACATGATCGATCACGTATGATCAATCAACTAAAAATTATGATCGATCATACCTGGAGATTATCCGGAACCACTTCGACTCCGTCCTGTAAAATCGCTCCGATAGGTGATCCAGCTACACCATTGTTTTCATGCTAACATCTACGTCAAGAATATATAAGCGGATCGTGCATACAAGCCAAAGATTGGCCAGAAAATCCAAAAATACGATGTGATAAGTTACCCATCGCGTACACAACCGCGATGAAATATGATAAAACCCTGACAATAGGTAGCTCGTAACCCCCCCTAACCCAGTGATATAAAAAAATCATGAATCTGAAAGTACACGGAGGGAGAAAACTGTACCTCAGGGTCGTCTCCCACGACGCTCACTTGTCGAGAACAATTGTTATGTGACGTTTAGCATATTCCACACCCTCCATATGACTCCATGTGCCGAGACCTTCACGACGGTGCCCTCGGATATTCGATCGGCCACCAAAAATATCCCCGGTGGCAGAGCTTCGGCGAGGGAGCGAAGCTTCAACGAGTCTAAGTAGTCTAGTTAGCCTGATCACTTAGGACAAGCCTATATTTATAGGCTCGGGCCCTATCGGATCCTGGTCCGAAAGCTATAAACAGTTCGTATTTTCTCGTAACTTCCTCATACAAACTCCGATTTTGATATTTTTAGGCTCGTTAGAAAGATCTCGATGAGTCAGGTCTTAAACTTAGAATTAATGATTTATATACTTAGAATTCTTACAACCAGTAATAATGATATCTACATCCAGGTGTGAGGTTTGGTTATATAAACTGGTCAATCATGTCACGACATGCAAATAAAATGAAGGATAACTCACAACCAACCATCCCTTAATCACATCTTATCTGAAAATCGTGCGCACATCCATTCAAGTTGAGGTGCTACATGAGCAACCTTATACTAGACAACATATATGTTTAGAACATTTATGATGATATCCTATCCTATCTACTCGATTACCTGGCCGAATTAAGTCAAGTCGATGCAATCCAATTGGGTGAACCAACTGGATGTGGCTAATGAACCAATTTGACCAAACCAGGTCCAATTAACTTATTACGAGCATTGGCTTAACACGAGAGCATCCATGTAAAAAAACCATTTTTCTAGAAGTCTAGAGTCTATTATGCCATATTTCATTAATCTATTTTTTTATTTTCTTTTTTTAGAGCCGTCCAAAGTTGGAACGTTGAAAGTCGGAAACATGATGACCGGTGACCTTCCCTCCATTTCTCCACCGGTCAACCGCCCCTCTCCCCTTCCTCCGCCCGGATCGCCGCCGCCGAGTGGCCATCCACGGCCGCACGACCATCATCGCTGGCATCCGCTGCGAGGACTATTAGGGGTAAACCCTCTGCATGTTCTCTCTCGCCGGTGATTACTTCCATGAAGAAATTTCTCATTCATATCTTTCCCATAGGTCACGAGGTCGTCTCGTCTTAGGATCTGTAAAAAAATGTCTCGAAGGTAGGTATCTGTTCTTTGTAATTAGGTTTGTTGTTTAGGATGAGAGATTTGAGTTCTTGGGAGCGAAGTGCAGTAATTTTGATTGGAGTTTTTACCAGTCTTTTGGGATATTGATCTTTTTATCTATTCAATGGACGTGCAGTGATTTTTTTGGATGTCTGCTGACCTCCTGAGATGTTCTTTCATCAATTTTGAAGGAAAAAAGGGTTCTTTTCCAACGGGGTTGCCAACTTGTGATGACATGGTGATGTTGAGGCATAAATGGTGGATTAACCTTTGATGTGGCAGTTTGTGTTTTATAAGTTGCATAGAACAAAATAAGGGATAGAAGAGGGACACGTTTAGCCTTTGCATTGATGGTGGAATGCAAAACGATGCAATAATATGGTGCCCTTGGTAAATTAGTTAGTTGGGTAGAGTTTTTGCAGGAATATAGAAGGAAATTTAGGAATGTTTTTTTTGATATCAATAATGTGACAAGACCCCCTAAAAGATAATGTGATAAGAGAGTTTTGGATTAGGCTGTGTATATTGGAAAAGTTGAAGAGGTTTGCTTATTGCTTTGGGTTTAGGCATCGGATTGTTCACTTGAGAAACTTTACCCTCTTACTTGTCACATCCCATGCAATATCCGACTGATTAGGGGGAAGATTAGCCCATGCATCCCTACCAATGAACTATCAAGTAATATATTAAAGAGTCCTTAGGAGATCGCCTATGACATAATTACTTGGCCATTGAGTTTATACCAAATATCGCATTCATACTTATCCTACAACTTATTCCTTTCATTAACTATTAAAATGCTTTTAAAACAACTAACTAGCACAAAACAATCCAATCATTTACCTGGTATCAAGTTTACATCATGGATTATCCCACACATTTCCCTTGCAGTAAGCATGGCTTACCCCCCTAGCACATCCCACATGTTTTTACTCATAATAAATCTAACCCATTTTAATCTTAACAATTCAACCTAATACACTTTTCCAGGCAAATCACCTATAGTTTTTGGCAGTACATATTACCTTCTAACTTCTAAGGTGCTGGAAGTGAGAATTTTGAAATAAATAATGGGACAATCTTGTGTAAAGATTTACTTTTCTGCTGGCCTTCTAAATATTCTATCATGTCATTTTTTACGTGTCCTATCGTAATGCTCGATCAGGTTTCAACATCATAGACTGGTCTTCGTCGTGTCAACTTCTTGATGCATTGATGATTATGCAAGTAATGCTATGGCTGGGCCGAGATCATGGCTCGGAGGACCTTTTTTCCGCCCCCCTCCTAACAACAAGCGCGAAAACTCTTTATCAGCTCTTCAGGTGCATGCATAAGAATTGAGAACCCTGCTTTATTTTTTCTATACGCACACTAGTCATATATTCAACATTTGTAAAATGGTTTGCCACGTTACACTTATGCTTATTTTATATTTGATTCAAAGCCCTTGTGAGTGAGAAGATTTTTTTGTTCTTCTATAACTTGGAAGAAATAAAAAAAATGTAGACCCAAAATTAAGACTGGCCGCTACCATTTTTCTATTATTATTATTTTTAAGCAAATCACAGTTTAACTTGGTAAATATACTATAGAATAGCTTAAAAATGATTCAGGTAAGGGATCCCCTTCTATAGTTTGTGATATTATTGTCTGAGCTCTTATTGCAAATTGGTGAGCTGTACTTGTTGAAATTAGGAAATGTTGTCTCCAGTTAGAATAAAATCATACAAATTGGTTGATAGATATCTATTGTTTGTAATACAAGAAAGGCTCTGTTTTCATCAATTCCAATTTCAGCTTTTACTACAAGTTTTGAATGCTATTTCTTGCAGGAACAAAGATTAGAAAAGCTCAAAGATCGGATACAAGTTCCATTTGATGAAACTCGCCCTGACCACCAAGTACAGTCTTCTCCTTTGTCCAGGTTTTTGATATTGTTTTCGAGTCCTGAACATGTTTTCTAAAATTGAAAGGTCCAAGAATGACCATCAGAAATCAATGGCCATCCATACCATCCGTAAAATTTTATCAAAGACAAGAATTGATGAAAATTGAAAATATCCTTAATACAAACAGACTGCATTTCTCCTTGTTGCCTCAGTACCAAGAGACATAATGGATCACATTCAAATCCTGTATGATTTTTCCTAGACTTCTCAGAAGTACTTGCTCTTGCTATATACATGGGTCTCACTACGTTCTTCATTGTGAAAAAAACAAGCTTCTTTCATTTTTCAGCAATTATGATATTCAATAGCAACAGGGATTTTCTGTACATAATTTCCGTGAAATTATGTTGCTTATATTTGGATTGAAGAACGAAAACTGGGACGTAGAGTAGCATACAGTCCTATTGTGCTTAGAGGCTCACAATAGCAGTGGGACATCCCTATCTAATCTCGCCTGTTTGCTGGTACTAACAGTCCTACAGTACCTATTTATAGGACATCAAACACAGTAGGACCAGAGTTCCAAAACTGAACTTTAGCCACTGATCTAATCTGATACCATCTGAATTTTTGTCCTTCATTTAATCTGCTAGTCTCTCTTCAAAGATATTAATCTTCTGCCATCGATGTTACCATAACTTCAGAAGCTAACCAGTTCTTGTTAATGTGATAAGAATTCCAGATTTCATCTTCTTCTAAATTTCGAATAAATAAATTCATCCCATCTTCTCCCACTGGCAGGAAGCCCTTAAATCATTGTGGGATGCCTCCTTTCCAGATATAGAGCTCACGTCACTGATATCTGAACAATGGAAAGATATGGGCTGGCAGGGTTCCAATCCATCGACGGACTTTAGGTATATGTTTCTCTTCCTTTTGTTTGATGGCAATAGAACCTAACTGAAACTAGACGCTTTGTTACACAGCGTAGATGGGGGGAAAAGCCTTGCATTTGTTTTAACAACAGCTTTTTTTTTGCCTAGACTTTCAAAATACAAAAAAAAAATCTTGTTCAGTTGAATATACTGATAAATCCATTATCTGTAGCTTATTTTAGTATGGTTCAAGATTTTGAGTTCTAAATCTGGCAGGAAGAACTAACTAAGACTGCAGGGAGGGTTCAATCCTTTGGTCATCCTCCCCTTGCGATTTATGACCGCTTTGGATGTTCTGAACACAACAATTTTTGAGGGTTTTCCATCTTCCTTAGGATAAACTCTTGCAGTTGATCAACTATCAAACAATGTCTTTCACTTCTCTCACCCCAACTTTTTGTTTACTGTTTGTTACGTAATCATATAACTATTTTCACTAATTATGTTGTATCATGTGGATTTTCTTACTATCTGCATAATTTGAGATGAATCTTTGTCGATATGTTATTTGCATAGTCATGATGAGCTCCATTATTTTGTACACAGGGGCTGTGGATTCGTGTCATTAGAAAATTTATTGTTTTTTGCCAGGACTTACCCGGTAAGCCTCTTCAGCAGATGGAATATGTTTTATATCTGACCATAATATGCATTCATTTATTGTAAACTTCCTTCGCCACTCTCACAGTTGAGTTTGCGATTGTTTGTTGATCTGCTCACAACCGTCTGCGCAGGCTTCATTCCGTCGGCTTTTATATAAGCAAGAAGGGGAGCGGGCCACTTGGGAGTACCCATTTGCAGTTGCTGGCATCAATGTTTCGTTTATGTTAATCCAGATGTTGGATTTATATTCAGGTGGGAATCTGATTTGATCCTGCAAAATCCATCAACCTGTACATTTTGCATAATATGAGAAAAAAAGGATCTCTCTCTTTGACAAAGAGTTGCAAACAAGTAGATGGATATCTGTAATTTATTTACATGGCTTCTAACCAATATTTTGATTGTTGCAATTGGGAAGATTCTCAGACAGTCAATTCTGCTTCCGCATCTAAACTGAAATCTCTGTCAGGATTGAATTTTCTGAGAATCCTCGCAGGTTTGTCTTCAATCCATACTCCATGTTTTCATCAAGCACAAGTTTTCGTCGAATGTTCATTGTGCTTGCCCTGATGCAGAGGATGAAGAAGCATTCGATGTGCTATACTGTATAGCATTCCAAATGATGGATGCTCAGTGGCTTGCCATGCGTGCTTCCTACATGCAATTTAACGTAATATCCAAATTTCACTTCTAGTCCCGTGAATCTACTTTTTTTTGCTATAACCGCTGACTAAATGGGCGTATTTTTCTCCTGTTCTGAACCAGGAAGTTCTGCAAGCTACTAGGATCCAGTTGGAGAGAGAGCTCGCTCTCGAGGATGTACGTAGGATTCGAGATCTTCCTGCTTACAATCTCCTTTACTCATAGAGCCTCCTTCCAAAATATATGTATATCATTCCAGTTGTTAGATACGATAATTACTTCATGGACACATAATCTCACCTGTACATAGATGAGTTTCAAATCGTAAACGAGAAAAAGAAATCATTTTCTGCAAACTCTCATCTACTTTGTGGGCGTGATCGCATATATGGTTGGCATTGAATTCGTGTCGGGAAGGGCCTCTGAAATTGTTGGTTCTGGTTTCAACCAACATGAGCTGCCCCTTTAACTGTATCATGTCAAATGCGGAAAGCTCCTCACCCACCAATTCCCTGCCATTGCCCCCATGTGCTGTCTACTTAAATAGCCAGAACAACCTTGCGATGCATCGACCCGTTCCTGTCGCGGGAGCGTCGAAGATGATGGCAGCCCGTGTTGTGATGTGCCATCTTGTCTCTGTTTTCCTTCTCTCCAGTCTTGGCCTGCTCACCCCAGCCATTGCCGCACGTAAACTGCTACCAGCCTTCCCTTTGGTGAACCTTCCACCTATGTGTGGTGAGGAGTGCAGGGCGCATGAAGGCACGGTGCTGGTCCCTGGACTTGGCCGGTTCACGGCTGGACGGATGCCTAAAGTGCCTGATTTCGGAAGGACTTACTTAGGAGACAGCATTGCGGCCGCTGCCAGGCCTCGTTTCTTGCCAGGAGGGGATGACACTGCGGTGCCCAATCCTGGGTATGAGATTCCCAATCCTGGTGCCAGGTTTGGCTCGTTCGTGCCTTGACTTGCGCCCATGAGATCGTCTGGTCAAGTTTATGCAGGTTCTTAGTCTCCGTTTCAAATAAACGCCGGTGGGACGCAGCTGGTGGACAGGAATGCATGTTATGTGATCAGTGTAGAAAAATAGAATGCGGAATCGGAATCGGAAATAAAGATAGAACAATAAGAACAAAGAGTTAACGTGGAACCCTACTCCATGAGGAGCGGGATGAAACCACGGGAGAAGCCCCTGAATTGGGCGTTTCTTCTATTGAAGTTCTCAATGAGTACAGGGGGTGTGGGGCTCCTTATATAGCCCCACGGACAGACCCAATAGTGACCGCTCCCCCATGTGGTACTAAACACATGGGTGGGCTCTTTTCTTTTCCAACACTCCCCCTCAAGTTGGTAGCTGGGACAGCTGCAACTTGCAATAATAAAGAAAAATATACATCATTACATCTTCACTTGAAATCACCACAATAAACGTATGTATCTGCAACTGGTAGACAAACCCGCTTGCTGACGGGTATATCAGGTCACCGGAACATATCTCTGTCGTGCCTGGAAGGTCACCGGACTGTCTCTGTCGTGCCTGCATGGTCACCGGATCTCTGTCTCAGTCGTGCCTGCGGGTCACCGGACTTTGTCTATGTCGTGCCTTGAAGAAAACAAATCCAGTGCGGAGTCGATGTCGTGGATAGAGACACCACGACGAAGATCGATGCACAGTGAAGATGGCTTGATATTCTGTGAAATCCGGAGTGTTTGGTCTGTCAGTCAATGATGTAAGATGCATATGGCTTTTACTCCCCCTTTCTCCCAAACTTGTGAGAATAATGAAAATAATATACAAGTTGGGAGAAGCAAACATGAAGAACATTTTTTATGCGTACAACTTTTTCCTTGTTTGCGACTTTTTTTCGATTTTTTTTTGTATGCATACGATTTTTTCTTGTACGCGCATCTTTTTCTTTCTCTCTTTTTTTTCGGCTATTTCTTCGCACAATCTTTTTTTTCCTCTTTTTTTTCTTTTTCTTTTCTAATTAATTTTTTTTTGAAAATTTCATACGGCCCCTTTTTTTGTATACGCTTTTCTTTTTTTTCTTTTTTTTATATCACAAAAACCTTTTTTTCGGCCAAACGACACTCCCCCTCTCTTTTTTTTCGAAAGAGCCCCTCCTTTTAAAAAAAAACTGCAAACTGGATTTTTTTTCTTGGGCTCAAATAGCCCTTCAATTTTTTTAACAGGCCGTCGGCCCCTAGGGCTCTTTGAAGAAGACGTGTGCCCCTTTTCTTCAGATGCTGTCGCCCCTGTGGCAATGTTGGAGAATCGAGGGTGGCGCTTGAGAGGAGGGCGACGAGGAGTGCGACGCCAGGAGATGTGGCGGGCCGCTACCGAGCAAGATCTGGAGAAGCGTATGATGCTCCGCACCTGGAGCCCGCGCGACTTGGGTGCGAACATGGAGAGCAGGAGGGGTGCGGCTAGGTATGGCTGCTGATGCCGCTTGGGTCGGGTGCAGGAGGTTCGCACGCGTTGGTTGTGCGGCGCCGCCTGCGGCGCCAAGGCCATGGAGGATGCGTGTTCGTCTGGGCATCGTCGCGGCTAGGGCTCGCCGCCTGGTGATGGCGCGAAAGAAGATGCGTGTTCTGGAAACTGCGCCAAGAGTTTTTGCCGCCTCGAGTGTGCTGGGGTGCCTGGAGCTCGCCTGAGGCACGCAAGGAACCTGGTGCTCCGCTTTGGGGGGTTGCATGATATGGGGGTTGCCGCCGAGGAATCGAGATCCGCGAGGGGTCCCTCGTGAGCGGCGTCACACGCTAGGGCTGGAGGTGCACCGTGCGGTGTCTTCGTAAGGTCTGGATGACTCGGCTTCTATCTGCATCTGGATCTGCCCAATGGTTGCGCGTCTTGAGAGAGATTTGCATCCTGGAGATAATGTGCGGCATCTGGAAGAACGCGGCACTGTGAAGTTAGAGTATGTGTGATCGAACCCCATGACTAGGGTTTCGCGCCGCCATCGTGTTGGCATTCGCCAATTCTTGATCTGAAAAAGGGGAAGATCGATGTGCCAGAGATCTGAAAGCCTGGATCTGTCAGGACTTGCCTGTAGAATCAACTTGAATAGCAACGTCTAGGGTTTAAACAAAAAACCCCTAGATCTCAAATAATCTTCAAATCTAACTCTCCAAGAACTTATGAATATTCATGATAATCGAATTCTTGGACAAAACCACGAACATAAAACTCCGAAAATCAACCTGGCTCTGATACCATGTAGAAAAATAGAATGCGGAATCGGAATCGGAAATAAAGATAGAACAATAAGAACAAAGAGTTAACGTGGAACCCTACTCCATGAGGAGCGGGATGAAACCACGGGAGAAGCCCCTGAATTGGGCGTTTCTTCTATTGAAGTTCTCAATGAGTACAGGGGGTGTGGGGCTCCTTATATAGCCCCACGGACAGACCCAATAGTGACCGCTCCCCCATGTGGTACTAAACACATGGGTGGGCTCTTTTCTTTTCCAACAATCAGTATATATAAAGAGATGGAAAACGGGGATCCATTTCTTAATGTCATCGATGGATCTAAATTGCTTTTACGTTTATGGGATGTGTGTGTCTGAGAGATGCCATTTGAAAGCATATCATCTACTAATGTTGTTATTAATATTTAGTAACCTTGCGACTAAAATGCACTGGTAATCTGTAACCAATCTCTTCACCAAATAATATCATTGCCCAGCTTTCTCTTTCTATCACTTGATCCTGTGCACTGTAGGGCGAGAAAAGCTTTCAGCATGCTATCCTTAATTTATGCTGTACATGTTTTTAGCAGGATTCGTACTATTATAAGAAATTTTTGGACATTCTCTAGATTTATAATTTTATAGGTTGAATCGAATATTATAACAAGATTGTGAGCATCATCTAAATTTATGGCAGGATTCATGAATTTATAGCATGATTTAGAATTTGATTTTAAAATAAAGCAGGTTCAAAAAAATATTATAAAAATATCATAAATTTAGAAACATACCCACATCAGATTGGGCATTTTTTTATATGCACTCTATGGTTTTGAAAAACCATTTCCCAATGTTTCTTTGGATTTACAGGAAAAGAATTTAGTTGTATACAAAAAGCTGAAGATCCTTTAGCCAGCTGTTGGAAATTAATTTAAAATTGTAATATCTTAAAGGTGGTTGAGATTTAGTTTCAAATATCTATTTGTTAAACATAGTCTAAGGAGGAGCATGCATAAACATCAAATTTCTAATACCTATTACTGCAATTTACGATTTTGGTAAGAAAAGAACCTCCATTATGCCGAAAACAGACGATTAACTAAGTTGTAATTTTTTTCAATCTTCTAGCATTAGATGTGAAGGTTGCAATTCCGTGCTTTGAGATGGTATCAAATGAAGCAAAATATACCTTCATCTTTGCTAGTTGGAACATCAATTGGTCGTTATCATCTTTAAATTTTTATGGTGAGTTTTATAGAATTACATGAAATCGTACTTTTTGTTTAAATATTGTGGTTACACACCATTTATTATAGGGTAAATTACATAAAGGTTTAATTATGTCTCAATTTGCAATTAAGGGACTCGTTTTTCAATTGTAACAAAGAAAGGTCTGATCTTATGTTTCGTCTCTAATAGAGGACTCCATAAGCTTCAATGGCCCTTATATATCAACATTAAACGTTTAAGCTGAAAGTTCATGTCCTCATTCATTACAATAGAAAAATCAGACCCTTCATTTAAAATCGAGGTATAGTTAGAGTCCTTTTTTGTGATTTACCGTTTATTATATTTATGAAAACTTTGTAATTTTTTAAATATTTGTCACTTATTTTGATACTCTATGTGACTTAATTAGCACGCATTTTGATACCAAGGTTCAAGTCCATGGAAGGAATCGATAATCTCTCGTATGAACATTTTGTAGCGATGATCGATGATCTAATTAAGCTCACCTTCTTTGAAAATAGAATACGTGTAGTTGGTGCAAGCCCATGGAGCGAAAAGATTAAAAAAACTAATAGTGATTATTTCGATATAATTTCTGAAAGGAATTTTTACCCAACGAATCCTATAAACTTTGCAAATCCATTCTCGACTTTGTAAACATCGTTGTTATCCTCCCGACCTTGTAAACTTGTTAACTCTTACCCCACAAACTTTGTGATTAACTCCAATCCATTTGATTATTAAAGCTAATCGGATTCCGCTAATCTCTTTTACATAATACCCATTTTGTTTATCAAAATTACATTTAGTTCCTTTGTTCCTTTATCCCCCTCACCATCTTCCTCACATTCATTTCCCCACCCAGCGGCATCTCCACCCACCTTCAACCTCCACCCCACTCCCCTGCAATGCCTCGAGCCTCTGCCCAAAAACTCTCCCATGTCCCTTGAAGCTCCAGCCCCCTCCCCACCCTCACTGCCTTGAGCCTTCGCCACGCCTCCCCAGTCTTGCCCGAAGCTCCAACCCCCTCCCCCGCACCACCCAAAGCCTCTGCTCCACCTCCCCCGTGCCACCTGAGTTCCATCCCCCTCCCCCTGCCTCTGCCATGCCTCCCTCGTGCCACCTGAAGCTCCAGTTCCCTCGCCCGTGTCGCCTCGAGACTCCGCCTTGAGCTCCAGCTCCCTCTCCTGCACCTCTTGGCCTCTGCACCACCCGAAGCTCCAACCCCCTTCCCCACGCCACCCAAACCTCAATCCTAGGGTTGGGCATTGGGCTGGGCTAGCTCGACCCAGCCCAAAACCTGACCCGTATAACCCGACCCAAACCCGAACTCGAAATTTAGTGGGCGGGCAGTGGACCCTAAAATGAGCCCATATTGATTATCAGGCCGGGTTTGGGCTTGAGAAGTCCCAAACCCGTTAGCCTGATAGCCCGACTCATTCTAAAGCAAGTATATTCATATCTAGCACGGTATAATTATATCAATTATATTCATGCTCATTCCAAATACCATGTTCTAACTTTAATATCCTTATTGGAGTGTAGAATAAATGCTTAGACACTTTAATAATCATATCCATTAACGTGGATTGAGGATATTATTACATTAATATACAGGATTATTACACTAATATGAAAGAATGGAATCTGTGTCCTAAAGTGTTAGAGCATGTACAACTGTAAGTAACCAATCTGTATTGGGTCATAGTGCCAACATCTACAATAGAATATGTAATAGTGAATTGAATGGTGGTTTAAGTCGCCATATTTTTTTACCACATTTCTATTTCCAACATACAACTAATGTTAAAATCACGAATTAGTTAGCATGCTTATAGTTTTAAACATGCACACATGCATAAGAAACAACCACACAAATGCAAGAAGAATGGAAGACATGATATTGGTATACATAGGTGTTAAATTGGGCCGGCCCGACCCGAACCCGTCCCAATTTGTTAGGGCCGGGTTTGGGCTTGCGCCTAATTTTTGAAAATAAAATGGGCCTAGGACCGACCCATTAGCCCATATACTTAAATGGGCTTGGGTCGGGTCAACTCAAACCCGACCCGACCCAGCCCGATGCCCAACCCAACTCAATCCCCCCCTCCTGGCACCACCCGAGCCTCTACCACACCTCCCTCGCATCACCCCGAACTCCATCCCCCTCATCCCCCCCTCCCCCGCACCCTCGTACCATGTATGGTTACATTAACTCAATACTAACGAAAGCTATTGACTCGAGTAAAATTTAATTTGACAACAGGGATTGTGGGGGGGGGGAGTGTAAGACAAAGAATGTTTACGGAGTCGAAGGAATAATAATAATGTTTACAAGATTGAGAATATATTTTACAATGCTTCTAAGGTTCATGGGTTAAAAGCAGGTTCCCAATATGTTAACAAGGAGAACTAGCCTTCACAACTTGTTGGTCATTGGCATGATTGAATCCGTTGACAACCGCCCAAAATACTTAAGCCTATGTTATCAAATAGTAATCCCCATTACTTATAAATAGGGATGAAAATGAAAATGAATGTGAATATATTCATATCTGATCCGCTATCATATTCCTTTTATACAGATTTTGACATTCATATTCGTTTTAAAATAGACATAGATATGGATATTACTTTGACATTTGCTAATATTCGCATTCGTATTCATATATTCATTTTCATACATAAATACATCAATAGATTTATTGATAATTGTATGTAACACATTTTATGGTTGCATTCACCAATGTTGATATAAATATTATGAAATGAATATAGCATGTATATCTATTTTGTGTGTAAATTATCTTAAACATGTATATTTTAGTTAATCAATTAATTTTTTTGTTATTATTCGTATCCGATCCATATTCATCTTATATCTGTATTCATTTTTTAGGCTATGGTTAAACATTTTTCATATCCGTCAATATTCATATTCACATTCATATTTTCAAATGGATAAGGATATGATTATACCTATATTATTATTCGCATCTGACCGTTTTCACCCATACTTAGAAACCACACCCACACTTTGTGAGTTTTAGATGAGGGACTATATTTAGGGGTTGGAGTGTTACAATCTCCCCCACTTATATTCGCAACGGCCTCGTTGCGACATTTCCCATCACTTATTCCTAGTGACAGTCATGGTTGCACGCTCCGGGTAGCATTTTCCTACTATCTCTTTGTTGAGGTAGCTTCATCTCTTGGTAGCTCTTTCCACTATAAGAAAAAAATTGGCTTTGATGCCATTTGTGACATCCTGAGCTTCGGTCCCTGTTCCGTTAGCTGAGAAAACTGACATTGACAACTTGTTGAGCTCGCATCCAAATGGATTCATTGACAACCACTCAAAATGTTAAGTACAAATTGTCAAGTAGTAGGTCTCACCACTTACAACACACATTCTTCAAGAGTTTTAGATGTGTGACTATGTTTGGAGATGAGGTGTTACATTTAATGTCCTCGAATCATGATTAGATCTTTGCTAGATGGAACATAAGTGATTGGCCATCGATCGACACCACTTTACTCAATATAATTAAAATTGAAATTACCTAAAGGATCCAAACACCAGGTAACATCGATGCCGTTTACAAATTTCCTCAGCTACAACCAGGAATCCTATTATCAAAAAATACCCAACTCCACAAAAAGCACACAAACAGCAGGACTAGATCCTTACAAAGTTTAATGCACGTCTAATCAAATAATTCTATGATTGAAATTAAAAGGGAAACCTGGTACTGAAAGCTTCCACTGTGAGCACTCCCATAAAGATGGGAGTACTTCTGGCACATCTGATCATCTGGATCTAAGATCTTGCATCAGTTATTATTTTTAAAATATCGTAGTCCATAAGTATCAAATGTCATGAAACGCAACCACAAACAATATTAGCACTTCAGAAAATGAGGAAAAGGATAGGTTTTTGGATTCCTTTCCACATGACGAGCATATTGAGAGAAGGCCACACTGATTGGTGGCGCAACATGAGAAATTACAGTTCTTTAAGCTTAATGATCATAACGATATTTCGATCCCAGATCGAGGTTTTAAAAAATGAGAGCTAAAACTGTTGCCAAGTATCATGTTAACTCTACCATTATTATTAATCTCAATTGCCTTAGTCCTACGAATTGAAGAATGCGTTCGATTATACATTTACACAGTTACAAGGAGGATGGAAGATGCGACCAAGACTTAGGTTGCAGCCAACCTTGCAAGGTAATGCGACCCGCTACACCGTGAAGAGACTATAAGCATACAAGAATTTTATAGCTTACGAGGACAAGTTTCTGGCAGAGCATCCTCAGGGTCTTGAGTTAGTCTCAGACGAGGCTTCTGATATTCTGGCTTCTGATTTCTCATTTGACAGGCTGCAAAAGAAAGAACACACAGAGATTTGTAAGATGCCAAGTGTGAATTGTCAATAATACTACATACAAACTTCCTTGACAGCCAAAAGCTACAGGAACCCATTAACAGATCAACGTAGGTGAAGACAATTAAATCGTGTACTAATGACGAAAATGCAGTTTCAAGAGTTTAAATTAAAGACCACAAACACCTTTAGGGTTGTGAAAAGAGTGATAGATTGGTAACTTTGGGTCCAATACCTAACATGAAGAGAGCAACCAAACTAAAATACCGTAACTGTCAAACAAGGCGATCAAATGAAAATTGTTCATCATCGATAAAGGCAGAAAATTATGTTGTTCTCGAGGTAAAAAATGACGTTTTGCATAATTCCGGACTATTTCTCTCGTAGTAATGGTCAGGAGACACTATGGCACCAAACGATTTTGCAGTCGTAAATGTTTAAGCATTGGGTGCTTACGTTGATAGAATGGTTACCCAAAGAAGTTCAACGCAATCCACCCACAAAAGCCTCTGTTCTACCGGTATCACACCATATGTAATTAAGTGAGCAAAAGGCCAAAGCTTCCATCCAGCCTGTCAAAGAAATATGTTAGCTTAATTAAAAATCAGTCATATAAAACATATGCATAAGGACGATTAAAAGATAAAAAGAGGCATGGGATACATGTGGATTTCTTTACATGCAATCAGGTGGGCATGGATATTGGTTTTAACATTAGATCGATTATGAATTTTACCAAGCAATCAGTTTTATTAGACATCGGTTTATATAGTCTATTGCACGAGATTGGATGCAAAAAAAAAAGGTGCTTGCCCCCCCCCCCCCCCCCCCCACGCACACACAGAAGCTGGTGCTTGCAATTTTTGAGGGGAAACCAAGAAGAACCAGGCAAGGCCCATCCAGATTGATATAACTGTGTGCCTACATGTCCATGAGGCCCAGATTAAAGTTTCAACAACATTTTAACATAAATATTAGAGGAAACGAGGATTTCTTACCGTTAACATTGGCCAAAATGTTGCTTTTAATTCTGAAAATATACTGACAGGTGATTCAAGACGCATGAATCCCAAGACCACAAAGTATACACTGTTCCAGAAGGCTGACCAAATTGTTTGGTCAAACGCAACTTTAGCAGGAACTACCCACCAATCCTCAAAAGGGAAAAGAGCCTGCAGATAAAAAAAGGTTCAAGTCTGCAGTTGCTAGAACAATATAATTCAAAGAATAAAAGAAAAACAATTACCTCACAGAGGTGGTAATAATAATGAGAAAGAGATCCATGAAGGGAAAACCCAACTAGACCAGAGCGGAACATACGTGTTCGATCAAATTCAAAGAGGGGTTTGCCTTCATAGCACTGCATATTTCATAAAAAACACTATGTAAGCAACAATCTATTATCAAGCATATAAAAGACAATGATCTTCCCCGAAAATCATGACATAAATGTACATTTCATGAACTTCGTCTCCTATTACCTGTGCTATCCAATCTCCAAGAGAATAAACTATGCCACTGATCATCATTTTAGCAAGAACAGGATTTGTCTTCAAAGCCTCCTCATAGGCAATCCAATTGTGCTGGGGAGCATATCTCAGAATTTCAAACAGAGTCCATCCCTGATACATTGAATATGAAAGCAAGCAATTTATTTTACTGCCGACACAATGACCATTCAGGGGAAAATTGCAAGCCGAAAAAGTACAAAGAAGGACAGCTAGACTCAGCCTCTACACAGAAAACAATAAGTAATCAAAAACCTTATTCAAAATCTCAAAAATATTACTTCTAATTTTTTAACACTGCAGTCTCAGTAAATTGATGAATAGGTTTATGCAAGATTTACTTCTGTTCAAGAAACAAAGCCAATCGCCTTTTAGGGCATAAATAAAGCCTGAAGATAACGACATGTGCTTCAAGAATATGGCTAAATGTCACATTTAAGCAAACATGGGTGCATAAGCAGCTATAATATGCGATATAAAATCATGAAAATTTGATTGATATATACCACATAAACAACAAACCCTTTTACATACATGCATCCAGGTTACCAGAGGAAAACATATGCAACCACTTTAGATTAAAATCCCAACTTAGCCACCAAAAGAAAGCCATATTGAAGCTGCTAACTCGATGCAAAGACCAAGGTACCTACGGTCTCAGCAATTATTTCATTTTAAACTTGGAATTATAGAGTTTCCCCGCCACTTACCATGTTAATTACGTTGTACATAACACGAAATATAAATTACTTAAAAAGCTATGTTGGACTACGACACTTTCTATATTACTTTTTGTTGGTTTGAGATTTTGTAGTGGTTCTGATTCTCGAATTACTCTGGGGCACAATATATCAACCGATGTCAAAATAAATAATCTGTCCTCCACGAATCCGCCTCACGAGTATTGAGACCAAATTGTATAGAAATGGCTCCCTGCTATCTAGAACCACAATCAAAGATCCAAAGATTCCAATTTCCCTACTTTTTTTGGTAAATTGGATGGCTTCCACTTACATGCCAGTAGTCGTGATCGATGGTGAGGAGCTTGGTGATGGCGAAGGTCCCCGCAGCGAGCACAATGGTGGCGTTTATGGCACGGTCGACGGCCTTCGAGAGCTCATCCTCTCCTCCGCCTCCGCCCCCACCGACGCCTCCTTCCAACGCAGAAGAAGGGGACGAGAAGCCGCCACTGGCGACCACGTCGCCCCCTTCGAAGGCGAAGCCTCCGACGCGCGCGGCAGAGGCGGTCCCATCCGCCTCCCTGGAGATGGAGAGGATGCCGGAGTGGAGGTCCGCGGCGGCGCCGTCCATAAGGACGGGAACGGCGTCGGGGTCGTCGGTGGAGACGGATCCCACGGGGCGGAGGAGGCGGCGGCGGTTGGGGAGGGCTGAGCGGCGGCGGCGGCAGGGGAGGAAGGGGGAGGTGGAGGCGACGCCGCTCAAAGCAGCCGCCGCCATTCAATGCAGGATTGCTCGGTGGTCTTGGGAGAGAGAGAGAGAGAGAGAGAGAGAGAGAGAGAGAGAGAGATTGTGGTGTTTTGGTGTTTGAAGGTGAGATGGGATGAGTCTCAGCTTCCTACCGGTCGTAGTACGTTGCGTGGGGGAAATTGGAGGGTGGACGAAATAAATAAGAGAAGCCATTATATTTATATTGTTTTTCTATTATTTTAATTTAATTCATATTATTGATGTTTTATTTTTATGTGGTCGATTTCAGGAATTTAATTTTTAATAAATGATTAGGTAAGGAAGAAGAGATCAATCTTATCCCTCATTTTGAAGGTGCTGGTTGATGCCTTAAGCGTAGCACAACAATGTGACACAATGTAGATGCGGTTCTCGAGGTTAGTGGGGCTGTCAGGAAAGTTCGAAAACAAGAGCTTAACTCGTGCTCGGCTCATTAAGGGCTCACGAGCCTTACTCGAAACCTTAACGAGCTCGAGCTCAAGTTGGGTTTTATGACTTGTTAACTTATCGAGTCGAGTCCGAGTTGGACGTTGTTCAACTCGGAAACTCGACTTGATAACTCGTTTCCCCTCTTAATAAAAAGTTGAAAACCTATATACCAATTCACCAGACCAATGGTTCTTATTTCCATAATTTAATGTATAAAAGAGTATAAAAAACCAAAGTTACAAATAGCATTTGCATAATTTAATGTATAAAATGGAACAATGACTCGTTAAGAGATTCATGAGCCTGCTCATATTGAGGTTCGTGAGCTAGCTCAGAAACTCATGACTCGATAAGAGGCTCATGAGCCAGCTCATTTTGAGGCTTGTGAGCCAGCTCATAAACTCATGACTCGATAAGATGCTCGTGAGTTAGCTCGAACTCGACGAGTTCGAGTTGGTGATTCAGGGCCCGACCCTTATCGAGCCCGAGTTCGAGCCTTAGATTTCTTATCGAGTTCGAGTCTGAGTTGAGGTCAACTCGGCTCGTTGAACTCGATAGACACCCCTAGTGGTTAGGGATGAAAACGTATACTGATATATCCGAATCCGAATATCCGCTTATCGTATTTGAAAGATTACCGATATCTATTTTCGAATATTAACCGAATACGAATCGAATATGGATATGAATTGTAAAAAGTTTCCGAAAACAGATACGAATATGGTAATGGTTTGAATATTCGGATACAGATCTGGATACCCGAAGACAATACTTAATATTATTTTATATATTAGGTAATATAATATAAACCACAACTCTGTGTTATTATATTAGTATATAATATAATATATTAATGATATTAATAAATTTCTGTTTGTTTGAGGATGGGCACACACAAAACTTACAAAATCCTATCCTCCTTTTTGCTTCCGGTCAAGAATGCATGTCATCTAGACACTCCTTTTTATCGTGATCAAATTATTTATATTTCATTTCCATTTTTAAAATCATTGGGAACTTTGATAAAAAAATTCAGTTTATATTTGTATGTGATCTTTATTCGATTCGTATTCAAATTCCATGTTTGTTGAATCGATATTTGAATTTCACTCTTTATTCGATTCGTATTTGGATTAGATCTTTACTCAATCGTATTCGTGTTCGCTTTTTAATTTGATCAGTATTTGGATTCGATAAATATCCAATTAGGATTCGTATCCGTATTTTTAAAGACATGGTTTCCATAATGCATATCTGAATCATATCTGTATATGTATTTGTATTGGATAGAGATGAAATGAATATGGATACGAAAATAGGCATGTATCTGATCCATATACGATCCGTTTTCATTCATATTCGTTGTGATATGGTGAGTGAGGTGCGTGCACCAATGAGTAGCACATGTGACACATACGACAATGCGTAGTAGTGGTGGTGATGATGATGGTGGCAGTGACGACGATGATGTCCGTTGTATTGTAACTTCCCAGGCTTAGCTCCCGAGGCTATTATTGAGGAAAACTCGCATTAACAATTTGTTAGATTATGACCCAATTCAAGTTGACAACCACCTCCAAATGCTAATAGGACTATGTTTGGGATGTTACAATCTCCTTCCCCCACTTATATTCGAAATAATTTCATTAGATTTAGCCCATAATAATGACAGTTGCATGTCTCGTGTAGTCCTTTCGTAAGTCTCTTTACAAAGGCGGTTCCATCTCTCGGGTAGCTCTTCCACTATTAGAGAAAACCCACTCTAATACCATTTGTAATGTCACGGGCTACATCCCCAATCCTTGGACAGTTATCGATAAAAAGTGACATTGACAGCTTCTTGGGATCGGATTCAATCAGATCCATTGATAACTATCCAAAATGCTTAAGTCCAATCTTTCAAGGGATTCTTACCCAACAGACCCTATGAACTTTGCCAATCACCTCCACGACCTTTAAAACAACCAAATTTCTTCTTCGACCCCGTAAACTTGCCAACTCTTACCCCATGAACCCTCCGAGTAATATGTTTTAAGCCCGTGAGAGTTCTTGGGGTAATTTACAAGGTCGATGGGGGTAATTACCTTGTGCAAAAGGTCGTAGAGACATTTTAAAATGTTTATAAGGTCTGCTCGGTAAAAATCCCATCTTTCAAGTAACAATCTCTCACTCTCGTTACCCACTTTAAGACTTTGTGCATTTTGAGATAAAAAGAATAATTTTTTGGTGTTGCAGTAGTGATGGACGTGTGCTTATGGGAGGAAGGTGTGATGGTGGTCATAAGATAGGTGGGTTTTTTTGTTGTCTTTCGTGTTTGAAAATCATTTTTTACTATTCAATAGTAAAACTTAAGGCAAACATGTCAAATTTAATATAATTCTTAATAATAAAACCATTTGAACAAGACTAAAATGCAAACATTATTTCTACAAAACCACCTATAAATATAAATAAGTACTCCAAACAAGCATACATCAAAGTTCAAGTTTTACATCAACTCTACATAGAATGATGATCGAACATACAATACGCAATTACGTTGAACATGCATCCTAAATGACATAATGACTGCTTAGAGAATACAATTTGATCCATCTATCACATAGGCGTGTACCCATAAACGAGGTTTGTGTGACCACACCCTCGGACACCGGCCATTAGAGCTGCTAATCGAACTGAACATGTTTGTATTCAATTAGAGTTTGTTTGATAATAGTTTGAAAAATGTTCGTTTGTTTCTAAATGAACTGAATATGAACTTCAAATTTTAGTTCGATAGCTTAACGAACCGAACATGAACATAACATATGTTCGTTTGATAAATATTCGATTTCGATATATGTATATGTGTATGTATTTGTATATGTAACTTAGTATTTATACACAATAAATTTCAAGGTTAAAGAAATTGTGGTGTTTATTGGGCTTTGTATTACTTCAATTTGAATAATTTCTTATTTTTACTGCTTATCGAACCTTGTTATCGAATCCAAGTTTCAAACTTGTTCATATAAACAATTTTTAGTTAAGTTAAATTGTTAACAAACTGTTATCGAATCGAACTCGAACGTTCGTTTTCTAAACGAACTCAAACTCGAACATATCCTATTGAACATTTATAGAACCGAACTCGAACTTTCGATCTTCCTTATCGAACCGAACTCGAGCATAGGTCTGTTCGTTACAGTTCGGATCGATTAGCAACCCTACTGGTCACAACCTATTGTAAAGAGGGGGTGATTTTGCCATCAGTAAAACTCACCAACGATTTGTATGTAAAAATCGCAGTCGAAAGTATGGATTTTCTAGTTACAACCAGGGTTGTAATCAAGGTTTTTCATATCAGTTTCTGTCACCATATCGGTGACGGACGGAAACGAAATTTCATCTGAAATTCAGTTGAATTTCAAAATTTCAACCATTTCGGTTACCGACGCTTCTATCGGCGGCTCTAAAGGTTTAAAATTTGACTATTTCGGATGAAATTTGGTCACATATCGAAATCCAAATTCGATCGAATTTAGATGAAATTTGATGACATGACTAATGAACGCATCATAAGTGAGTTCAATAACATAAACTATTTAAGAATTGGTAGTGTTTCTATGGTTAATATATTGTCATTGTCATACCATGCCAGTCCATGGTCTTATCATATGTGGGAAGGAGACGGGTACATCATATGAATGCCACAAATAGGGTTGTGTGTGTGGGGGATCCCAATCTTTGCCACAGCCATAGATTTCGCATGTGGGACACACTGGGGATTCGACCCGATTGGGTCAATTGACCTCAAACGACTGGACCACAGAGCCCGATTGTTAAATAAACAGCTGCTTGCCACGAATTTAATTCGTGAGGTTTTATTTTAATTTAAAAAAAGAAGTCTTGATCGGGAAACTAAAATCTAGAGAGAGCTCTCTCTGCGGTGGATGTGAAGCCACGTAGGTTTCATCTTGAGATGGCCACGTAGATTTTCTATTTGGTGCCACAAATTTGTTTTGAGTGAAATCTACATAGGTAAATCGCCGGATACCAAATGGATATATAATATATCAATACGTAATCAGATGTTGATGCATACTAAAAATATTTATAAATTAACCTTTAAATATAAGTATTAAATTACTTTAAGTTTAGGGCCTTCATCCGTCCTGTTGAGCCTTAATCGTAACCGTACCAGCTACTTTGATTTTCATTTTTTCAAGTTTATACTCTATAAATCCCCTCTTTTATTTTCGATTTTGGAATATATATTATTGTATATAATAATTGTATATTCAAAACCTCGTCACGTCATCTACACAGTTTCCTCCTTTTAATTTGTTTCGTTTTGTTTTTGTTTTCTTGATTTGTAATACAACTAACTACACACGACTTAAAATGAAGAAAATTCATAAAACTCCTGAAAATGAACAAAAAGAATCATCTATTATATAGAAAGGTTCACCTGTATATTAGCACTTTATAAAAAAATATATTAGCACTTTATATTTTACTTCTAACTTTTCTTTAATCATTAGAAATTCAAAAAAAAAAGTACATAATGCGTAAATAATATAGTATTAGTATATTAAATTATAATATATATATAATATCAAAAGAAAAATAAAGTAAAATACACAACAATAAAAAATAGGTATTTTATGATACCTTTTAAAAACTACGTATTTATATGTTACTTCTTTTGGTTTTGAACCTCTTATGAAAGCTGTAGATCTCATCGAAATCCACAACATACATGTTAGACATCTTTTCATTTGAGTCTAGTAATTATTATATTTTTATTTTTACTTCACTTTTAATTTAGTGAATTTTCTTGTATTGCCATGTAGTGGGCCAACCTTTAGGAAAACCCACCACGCAACAACTCTTCATTGGTACCCTCCGGTCTTTTTCACCTCGTCACCCGATTAATCATTGGCCTTAGTCAACAACACTTACCAATCTCTCTGCCACACAACCGCTCGCAATTCTCTCTTGCTCGCCACTCCCGTGCTTATCTAGTTGAGACGAGTAAATTACACCTCCCTCGTGCGTGCAAGTTGACTCACTCGATCACTGTCTGCTCCACCCATGTTCACCCGCGGTTGCAACACCATCAACATCCTTCACTTGATCTCTTGCCACATGCTTCATCTTTGCTCCTTGCATGAGGTCACTCGCACACTCCAAACACTGCCCCCTCTTTGTCACCCTAATCGCAATGCAGAGCACAAGTACATTTTTTTTGAATGCCATATACGACCTCCCATCCACCATTGCATAAACCTTACACTAGTCCTGAATTAGGAGATGGCATCCTCCACCATCTCCAGTGAAGAGACGACATGAACTAGTAAGCTTGGCATAATCCAAGGTGGTCCTTGTCCATCTTGTTGTAGAGCTTTGACCCCCTGCGGTGCTTTCTGAGCTTCGTTTCTCTTCACCAACAATCGAGGTGAAGAACCCAAGGCCTTCATCGAGCACCTAACTCCCCCGAAAGATCGTTTACTGAGGCTTTTCCACCTCCTTAACTGTTCACTAGAGGAGATTATCGTTCCTCCAAACCTTCACCATCATTATGCTTGTTGCGCTCGACCGTGTGCTAGTTGAAGCCACAACTTTTTCACCTTCAGTCTCTGCCATATGATGAGAAAAAAGGAAGGACGCTCGAGGACTCTAGGGGCATAACAACAGTTCGATAGCATCTAGGGTTTCATTTGACCATCGAAGGCTTCATCGCCCCTCCTACATGGATCACCCATCAGATCGTCTGATTTCATCCTCACTTGACCTGATCAAAACCATTTGAAATGCCCTATACTAATCCATTTTGTAAATTTTGATCAAATTATTATATCACACGATTTTAAAAGCAATTCAAAAATCTCACAAAATTATAAAGTACGCATCGATTCAAGGGGCATGCTCCAGTTATCATTTATTGAAGCCTCAAACATACATATGACGTCTTGACATGAGCCATGTGGATGCATGCATACTTGAATCATTCATCATAAATTGACACATAGGGTCTGTTTGATTACCGGGATGGACTGGATTGGGGTAACATCATGTGATTAATAGCTATCTG
Organism: Ottelia alismoides; assembly: GCA_037367405.1. Classification (NCBI taxonomy): domain Eukaryota; kingdom Viridiplantae; phylum Streptophyta; class Magnoliopsida; order Alismatales; family Hydrocharitaceae; genus Ottelia; species Ottelia alismoides. The sequence continues at coordinate 1,563,387 of JAZKJV010001462.1, read as the reverse complement.
GATGGTTATGAGGGTTAGAGAAAGTTGGAATAAGGAATGTTATGTGATGTCACATTGATTTGTGATGGAGTTCCAACCGAAGAATAGAAGGGTTAAATCAGGTTACCCCGATGTAATCCAGTAACCAAACAGACCCATTGTGTTTCATGGGGTGCATCACCGGCCACAAAATCGAAAGAAACACGACCTCATCCCTACTATTCACCATGTAGCATCCTCACGTGAGCAAGGTCGCGTGGAGTGGAGAAACTACATTAACGCACTTGGAGGTTCACTTATTTTCCTCCAAGTCCAACAATTGGGAGATTCCGTGAGTTGCATCTGAGTGCTTGGGATAATCCCATAATAGCCTAACTGCTTTTACCAAATAATAAATAAGCCTTTTTAGGCATGATTTGAGTTATTTAAATGTGCAAATATTACAGATCAATCCTCCTCTTTGATGTTCAATTTCTTTCAGACCTTGAGCATTTTGGGATGAAAATAAAAGCTTATCTTATATTCTTTTTGGGCATCGTTGAGATATTTTGAAGCTAAAATGATTTACATATGCATATTTGAGTGAAACTAATATTTTTTGAGAGTTTATTCAATATAAAGTCACAAACATATCATTTTATGTTGATTTTTGGATATTGTGCATTTTATTTGCACTAACTTATGGCAAAAGGAAATTAAAAATCATGGAGAATTATGTCTTGTAGAAATTATTTTACGAAATACTTCTTTGGTTATTTTAAGGTTCTCATTGCAACATTTCTAAATTCTAAAAATATGTTTTTACATGGCTTCAATTCTCAACATTCAAGATTGTTAACAGAAATTTTATCTAATAATTTCTTTGTTGAAAATCAAAACATAAAATTAGTGTTTATTTTGTTGGTTTTTCAATTATCCTATACTTCAACAAAAATATCAAAAAATGGCATAATCTTCTTACATAGTTACTATCATGTATGTTTTTATTTTAGATAATAATTTAAGTTATACATTAAAAGCATAAAATACACAAACTTATCAATAATCACAAAAAATCACGTGTTATCCAAAAACCTTAAAAATAGTGTTATGGGGAGGGTATTTTATATGCATAGTTTGGAAAAAAAATATGAGGGGTCAATTTGTACCATTTCCCTATTTGTAAAACTCCCATCTATTTTCCCTTATTTTATTTTTAGATTGCATGTTTATATTATTATATTTCTAAAAAATCCTTACAAACATTAGAAAACAAAACAACACTTTTTTATTATATAATTATCACATTACTATGTAATTAAAATATATTTTTATCAGTTGTATAGATACTAAGTAAATCATTTCCCTATTCCTCTTATGATTAAAAATTAAGTACAATTCTAAAATTTAAAAAGATTTTTTTTATAAAATTTAAAATCTAAAAAATTATAAAATATACTACATATATCTATTACTACTTATAGGTACTTAAACACATAAAATAAATAAAAAATCAAAAGAAAAATACAAAATTTAAAACCACATTAAAAATAAAAAAATATATTATGTAGAAACATATTAGTACATATACATCGGGTTGTGTTGAGACCTGAGACAATTTAGTCTGTTTTGACCCATGATTTTGAGCTTGATATACTTACCAAGTAAAATAAAAAGAATAAATATTTTTGATTGATTAATCTTGATCAGGGTACCACACATCGGTTGCACATATCTCTAGATACATGATTCATGCTCCGTTATCAATGGCATACAATGAAGAGGGGGATAGGGGAAAATGGGCTAACTACACCAACAAACACATGTATTTATATATTAAATTTGCATTATCATAAATTCGTGCATGCATATAAGAAGCATATATTAGTACATAAAAACACCTAAAATGCAAAACTAAAAATCAAAAAGAAAAGAAGAAATAGGATAGATGCATGTATATACATGTGTTCAAATGGGCTTGGAAGCTAAAGGCCTACAATATGACCCTCGTCTATATATACTGAAATGATAACACAAAATTGTATGTAATATATATATACAAAAAGCCGCATCTATTTCTATGAAAATTTGATTGAATTAATTCTTTTATCCTAATTTCTAGAAAACAAAAAATTATTATCTTATACAGATGCCAATAGAAATGAAATCGAAATTCTGAACATGCCATTCTGAACATGCCTAGATTCCAGGATTTTTATATCATGCATATGGATCTAAATTAATTGTATTTGACTTTGAAGTTCATAAATAAAAGTACTTTTATAATTTTATAAAGCATATATGAGCTCAGTTTTTATTCATTTTAATTTTATAATTCTTCTTCTATATTCTATTTTCTAATAAAAATATAAATAAAATAAAGTCACACAATTAAAAAGATAAATAAATTCGACTCTAATACATATGTATGATTGACTTGAATATAACACTCACTATTTTTTAGTTAGCATCTAATGTATTGCTAAAAACCTAAAAAATATTCTTGCATTACTCATAACCTATACTATTAAATTAAAAGATAAAATATGACTCTTATTAATAAGTTTTTTTTTTGAAAAATCCAACATGTAGTTCAAAATTACCTCTATTTTTGAACTAAAATACTCTGTTTCTAAGTGAAATTAACAAAGAAACTCTCTTCTACAAATTTATAGATTTATCTTTTTAGCAACTTTCATTTTTTTACTTTTTTTATTTGAGCCCTCATTCTATTACTTTTTTGTTGTTTTATTTTTTTGATTTTTTGAGATTGGCATGCGGAAAGTCAAAGGTCTAACCCCTGGTTCATGTGTTGTCTGTCACTCTTTTACACTGGCCAACAACCCACCTTCCATTCTTCATCTTCCTCTACGGTTGTCCTTTGGTCAACTTCATTTGCACCCATCCATTCTAGAGCAACCTTCATCCACCACCTAACACCATCTCCATTGAGCTCTCTTCCTTAGTAGACCACCAATTCCCTCATCGACCTCCCCATTGTGGCCATCATTGCCATACCATGTAACCTCGATCCTACTTCCCCTTAAAGCCAATCGCCCAATTTTCAAATCCTTTTCCCCATTTCCATACATACCTCCAACACCATCAAGTCTGAGGGAGGTGGTAGCTTCTCTCCCAGAATAGAGGGACATCAACATTTTGGCACTAAATTAAGAGGGGTCTGTGGAGCCATCTCCACGTGGTAAGATCTTGGTGTACTTGCCCAGCCTCGGATCCACCACCATTTTCAAAGCCAATGCTAGCATTTCTCCGAGTGCAACTCCACCTAGCAATTTGACCATCTTCTTTCCAAGTAGAATCATACATTCATTCCATTTCTCTTTATTCTTCATGTATTCCATTTTTCAGCTCTTCTTCCTATGTTGCTCCTCATCTTCCCTTGTTTCTCATGTGCATCTAACCAGTCAACCCCCTTCCATCTAATCCAATTGCACCTCCTTACCGAGTAATTCCTCACTGCTTCCTGCCTTCTCCCACAATCTAATCCTCTTACAATCACATATTTTTGTTTGGAGGTTCATCCTTCTCCATCGCCTTCATTGAGGACTTCACTTTCTCGCTCTATCGCATACATTTACCAAGTAGAACTTAACCTACTCCAGTTCCAAGGGGATCGAGAGATATTTCTCGCTTGTAGGTGGATTGAGGATTAGTTGGAATGTGTCAACCATGGCTAGACATCATTTGGCCTCTCTATGTGCGAAATAGAAGAAGAAGAAGAAGAAGAAGAAGAAGAATGAGACAAGTTGTTGTTGTTGGTCAACCATGTCAAAGTATGTTGCTCCTCATCTTCCCTTGTTTCTCATGTGCATCTAACCAGTCAACCCCCTTCCATCTAATCCAATTGCACCTCCTTACCGAGTAATTCCTCACTGCTTCCTGCCTTCTCCCACAATCTAATCCTCTTACAATCACATATTTTTGTTTGGAGGTTCATCCTTCTCCATCGCCTTCATTGAGGACTTCACTTTCTCGCTCTATCGCGTACATTTACCAAGTAGAACTTAACCTACTCCAGTTCCAAGGGGATCGAGAGATATTTCTCGCTTGTAGGTGGATTGAGGATTAGTTGGAATGTGTCAACCATGGCTAGACATCATTTGGCCTCTCTATGTGCGAAATAGAAGAAGAAGAAGAAGAAGAATGAGACAAGTTGTTGTTGTTGGTCAACCATGTCAAAGTATGTTGCTCCTCATCTTCCCTTGTTTCTCATGTGCATCTAACCAGTCAACCCCCTTCCATCTAATCCAATTGCACCTCCTTACCGAGTAATTCCTCACTGCTTCCTGCCTTCTCCCACAATCTAATCCTCTTAAAATCACATATTTTTGTTTGGAGGTTCATCCTTCTCCATCGCCTTCATTGAGGACTTCACTTTCTCGCTCTATCGCGTACATTTACCAAGTAGAACTTAACCTACTCCAGTTCTAAGGGGATCGAGAGATATTTCTCGCTTGTAGGTGGATTGAGGATTAGTTGGAATGTGTCAACCATGGCTAGACATCATTTGGCCTCTCTATGTGCGAAATAGAAGAAGAAGAAGAAGAATGAGACAAGTTGTTGTTGTTGGTCAACCATGTCAAAGTATGTTGCTCCTCATCTTCCCTTGTTTCTCATGTGCATCTAACCAGTCAACCCCCTTCCATCTAATCCAATTGCACCTCCTTACCGAGTAATTCCTCACTGCTTCCTGCCTTCTCCCACAATCTAATCCTCTTACAATCACATATTTTTGTTTGGAGGTTCATCCTTCTCCATCGTCTTCATTGAGGACTTCACTTTCTCGCTCTATCGCGTACATTTACCAAGTAGAACTTAACCTACTCAAGTTCCAAGGGGATCGAGAGATATTTCTCGCTTGTAGGTGGATTGAGGATTAGTTGGAATGTGTCAACCATGGCTAGACATCATTTGGCCTCTCTATGTGTGAAATAGAAGAAGAAGAAGAAGAAGAAGAAGAAGAAGAATGAGACAAGTTGTTGTTGTTGGTCAACCATGTCAAAGTATGTTGCTCCTCATCTTCCCTTGTTTCTCATGTGCATCTAACCAGTCAACCCCCTTCCACCTAATCCAATTGCACCTCCTTACCGAGTAATTCCTCACTGCTTCCTGCCTTCTCCCACAATCTAATCCTCTTACAATCACATATTTTTGTTTGGAGGTTCATCCTTCTCCATCGCCTTCATTGAGGACTTCACTTTCTCGCTATATCGCGTACATTTACCAAGTAGAACTTAACCTACTCCAGTTCCAAGGGGATCGAGAGATATTTCTCGCTTGTAGGTGGACTGAGGATTAGTTGGAATGTGTCAACCATGGCTAGACATCATTTGGCCTCTCTATGTGCGAAATAGAAGAAGAAGAAGAAGAAGAATGAGACAAGTTGTTGTTGTTGGTCAACCATGTCAAAGTATGTTGCTCCTCATCTTCCCTTGTTTCTCATGTGCATCTAACTAGTCAACCCCCTTCCATCTAATCCAATTGCACCTCCTTACCGAGTAATTCCTCACTGCTTCCTGCCTTCTCCCACAATCTAATCCTCTTACAATCACATATTTTTGTTTGGAGGTTCATCCTTCTCCATCGCCTTCATTGAGGACTTCACTTTCTCGCTCTATCGCGTACATTTACCAAGTAGAACTTAACCTACTCCAGTTCCAAGGGGATCGAGAGATATTTCTCGCTTGTAGGTGGATTGAGGATTAGTTGGAATGTGTCAACCATGGCTAGACATCATTTGGCCTCTCTATGTGCGAAATAGAAGAAGAAGAAGAAGAAGAAGAATGAGACAAGTTGTTGTTGTTGGTCAACCATGTCAAAGTATGTTGCTCCTCATCTTCCCTTGTTTCTCATGTGCATCTAACCAGTCAACCCCCTTCCATCTAATCCAATTGCACCTCCTTACCGAGTAATTCCTCACTGCTTCCTGCCTTCTCCCACAATCTAATCCTCTTAAAATCACATATTTTTGTTTGGAGATTCATCCTTCTCCATCGCCTTCATTGAGGACTTCACTTTCTCGCTCTATCGCGTACATTTACCAAGTAGAACTTAACCTACTCCAGTTCCAAGGGGATCGAGAGATATTTCTCGCTTGTAGGTGGATTGAAGATTAGTTGGAATGTGTCAACCATGGCTAGACATCATTTGGCCTCTCTATGTGTGAAATAGAAGAAGAAGAAGAAGAAGAAGAAGAAGAATGAGACAAGTTGTTGTTGTTGGTCAACCATGTCAAAGTATGTTGCTCCTCATCTTCCCTTGTTTCTCATGTGCATCTAACCAGTCAACCCCCTTCCATCTAATCCAATTGCACCTCCTTACCGAGTAATTCCTCACTGCTTCATGCCTTCTCCCACAATCTAATCCTCTTACAATCACATATTTTTGTTTGGAGGTTCATCCTTCTCCATCGCCTTCATTGAGGACTTCACTTTCTCGCTCTATCGCGTACATTTACCAAGTAGAACTTAACCTACTCCAGTTCCAAGGGGATCGAGAGATATTTCTCGCTTGTAGGTGGATTGAGGATTAGTTGGAATGTGTCAACCATGGCTAGACATCATTTGGCCTCTCTATGTGCGAAATAGAAGAAGAAGAAGAAGAAGAAGAATGAGACAAGTTGTTGTTGTTGGTCAAACCATGTCAAAGTCATCTCAACCATTAAGGCTTGGTCTTATCAAAATTGTGGATTGACCCACTTTGGGTCAATCCTAACCACTTAATCCGCAAGTCATTAAATCAAGACTTCTTGAGGTTTTAATCATGGAAGCACTACTACTCTTAGCAGTCCAATCAATATGCTCAAGATATCATCCACCCGTTAGAGTGATTAGGGATGTCACATGGCCCCCAACACACAATAGGGATAATTGGCGGAGAACCTTGAGACTATTCCTATTTACGCAAAGATCCCTGGTCGCTCAGCCTCCTCACGAGTCAAGCACATACCATGGAGTTTTTTGGGCACATCCTCCGGACTCGCAAGAATGACAGATAAGTCCATTTTATATTTTGAGCTTTGTTTTATTTTATAAAATACATGGATAGCCTTGTATTTAAGTACTTATAACTTTGAAATATTTTGGATCTATGATGATATTATTAGAAATACTTGAATGAAAGAGTGGTTGGAATTTTAAAATCAATAGTATATCGATGCCATCATATTCTTGAGCCAGATTTTTGATACGTTGATCCTCTAATTAGTATCTAATTGTGTACCAAATTCCATTAAAAAATATTGCAAACTTAGATGTGTAAGATTATTTTTGTAGCTAGCTTGTTTAAATTAATATGGGCATATATTTGAACATTTCTACAAAAGCAAAAATATATACTTGTAGCCCACAACTTCAAGATGAAAAGAGAATTTTTAGGGATTTTATTCCACTATTTTCTATATAAAAACAATTTTTGAGATTTTTTTATCTCATGTTTTTTAACTCCAAAAATTATGAAAAAGATAGGGTAGTCTTGTCTTATTATGTTATTTAACATTTCTAAAAATAAAAAATAAATATCACTTTTGCTGCTTAAAATACAAAAGGTATGAAAAATAAATAAAGTTTTACAACTAAATTATAAAAATGTGATTTGAGAGCCTTATTGACCTATTTTCAATAAAAAAACAATTCATTATTTTTTAGGCCAATCTTTGCATGTAAAATTCTATTTCCAAAGCACATTTATTTTCCCATTGAAATATTTTCAAACCTTTATTTTTTTTATTTTATATTTTCTCTTTCTTTAAAAATACCTAAAAATTTTGAAAATCGAAAAATTCCAAAAAAAATATATATTATTATATTTATCATCCACTTTTCCATTTTAAATTTTTTTATTTGATCTTATATATTTATTAAATATTTATTATTATTTTATTATACTTATTGTATAAATTAAAAATTAAATTCTAAAACTAAAATAAATAAAAATCTTAAACATAAAAATTTAGAGAATTAGCATACAGATGATCTTTTTGCTTATAGTATATCATAGAATTTAAACACAATAAAAAACTATAGAATTCTCTAAAAATATTTTTAAAATACCAAAATATATAAAATCAATTGGAAGCTGACTTAATGTGATTACTTTATCTATTTGTCGAGCTATCTCCTTATGTTCATCCTACGTTCTCTTTCGAGAGGGGGTTACAAAGAAGGTGAGGTAAGGAGTGGTATATGGATTAGAGCAGTGCTGGCCGATAAGAATATATGGTTTGGGAGTGATGTAAGGAGGGTGTTATGTACGATAGGAGCATGAAGGAGGTTACACGTAGTTGGAGATGATGGTGTAGGAGACGAGGTCAAGCACACTGGTATCAATGGTGACAAAGGGGGGAGAATGGTGGAGAAGAGGACAAGGTATCAACGCTTGTGGATTTTTGGGTTGGGATAGGCACATTTCGACTTAAAGGGGTTCCAAGTTGCAACGTGGATCCACAACCATTTGATCCTCCCCAAGTGAATGGAGATCATAGATATGGACCGTTTGATCCCAAGATCGAACGACCTTCTAAAAGTTGTGCTAGGGTCAATGCTTGGTCTATTGCAAGATATGATCGTCTGCTGTAGCAACAGCTACAGCAGACTCTGCTCACACTTTGAGTGGACCCGGATCGTGCGAATTCATGGAAACCGCTCGATCAAGATCAAGCAACTCCCGACCTGCAGCGTTGCTATAATAGACGATCCTATTCCCCATTGCAAAGGGGATTTATGTTCTCAATTAACATAGTCTCCTCTTATCTTTCCATTGGATTTGTCATCGCATCAATTTTTTAATCCAAAGAAAAGGAGACAATCTACCAATCCAACCAATCGAAGAAGCAAACCACACCCCCACTTCCACGTCAATGGAAACTGTCGACACTCCACCTCCCCCTCCTCCGGCCAACTTCTGGGGTCCCTCCCCGGCGGAAGAGGCCTACCACGCCGCCTGCGGCGTGGAGGGCAGCCGCTCCTACTTCACCTCGCCCTCCACCTCCATCCAGCTCTTCGCTCGCACCTGGCGGCCCCTCCGCTCCTCCTCTCCACCGCGCGCGCTCCTCTGCATGGTTCACGGCTACGGCAACGACGTCTCCTGGACCTTCCAGTCCACCGCCCTTGCCCTCGCCCCCCGGGGCTTCCTCTGCCTCGCCCTAGACCTCCCCGGCCACGGCCTCTCTCACGGTCTCCGCGCCTTCGTCCCCGACTTCGACCCCGTCCTCCGCGACCTCCTCGCCTTCTTCACCCAGCCCTCCCTCCCCCAGGACCTCCCCCGCTTCCTCTACGGCGAATCCATGGGGGGTGCCCTCTGCCTACTACTCCACCTCAGATGGCCCCAGCACTGGTCCGGCGCCGTCCTCGTCGCGCCCATGTGCAGGATCTCCGACCGGATCAAGCCGCCGTGGCCCGTCCCGCAGGTGCTCACGGCGTTGGCGAGGTTCGCGCCGACGTTGGCGTGCGTTCCCACGGGGGACATCGTCGAGAAGTCCGTCAAGGTGCCGGAGAAGAAGGCCGTCGCCGTCCGGAATCCCCTCAGGTTGTCCACCTCTCCCCTTCTATCTCTTTATCACGTATATCGTTATCCACGTTTTGCTTTTTGCCAATTCGCGATCGTTGGTTTTTCATATTCCCTCATGCTTTTTATGGCTTACGTTTAACTCAACGTAATTTTATATGTTTTGCTCTCTAATCCCCGTAAATTTGTGGGGTTGCGTATCCCTCCACGATTTTACGTCATTTTATGTAAATGCCTCCTATGCTCACTTTCGTATTTAATGGTTAAAAAATGAAAAATTATACAAAGCATCCTCAAGTATGGATAAATATCAAATATGTTTTTAATTAAAAAAAACAAAACCTTCTTCCACTACAAGTAGGTACATGGACTGTTGTTAAATCTATGGTCAAAGATTCGATTATTTGTTACGATGGATGGTTGCAGATTACCTAATGCAACCCCAAAGAAGGGATTTGAACTGTAATCTTTAAGGTGATATGTACAATACCACCGACCATTTAAGTGAGTATCAAAGAGGAATTTGATTGATTATTAAAAATTGCAACGTTTTGGGGCCGATTTCAGTACCATGACACTTTTTTCCGAAGAAAAATATTTTTTCGTTGAAACGAAAATGTATTAATTTAATCGATATGTTTGGTATAAGACATGTGTGCCTAACCATGCAAATCTTTGGATTATATAGATGATAACCATGGGGTTAATTTTGGTGAAAAAAAGGGAATCTTCCCAAATTGTCATGTATTGGGACCGTATATTATTCCACCCAAACCTCAGACCCAAATTGTCATGTATTTGGACCGTATATTATTCCAGCCAAACTTCGAAACCTTTTATGTATTTTACCCTTTTGCATCAGCAGTGAAGTTTATATCTCAAGTCTATGGGCCCTTCATAAATTTTGAGATTTGTGGTTACTCTCACCTTTAATTTTTTTTATTTTTTGGGTATTTTCTAGGAGATTTACGTCACCATATGATATCATATTCTTATTCAAAATTTGACTAAATCTTGATACTCTTATCCCATCCATCAAACATATCAAATTTTAACAGTCTCAGAAATAATAAAATCGATCCTTTTTAGATGAACGGAGTATGAATGTTTCACATTAATTCTGAATGACATGACCTTGTCATCTAGTGAATTAAACCTCTACACGTGTTATTAAAAATACCTAAAAATAAAAAAAGGTATGGTAGCCAAGTTGGCTCCCCACAGGAGTAGGCTGATATTTTTATGTCCAAATGCTAGGGATGCAAATAGATATGGATATATGCATAAATGATTCGCCATTGTATCCATTTTACATAGATTTTGAGAAGCTGTCAACCACTATTGTCAACTCTTTAAGCTCTCCGATTGACATGAGACAATAATCTAAATTTCTCGAGTAATTTTTCGAATGGAATTCACACTTCTTCACTGCTCTTCGACCTAGAAATAACAGTCAATCTTTTCGCTATGCACACTTCGACTTTTCCTAGCTCCATTGTTCACCAATGGAGTACTTGGGATCGAGCAAATTCTCAAACTAGGAACCATCTACTTTCAGATCGGGGGAACAAATGCTACTAGGGATGAAAACGAATACAAATATATTTGTATTCGTTCGTATCAGCATTCATTAAATAGATGATACATATGAAAATGCAAATGCGAACGGAAATGTTCAATATTTGTTGAATAAGAATACAAATACACATATAATATCCTTAATTTTGACAAATACGAATGTGAATACAAATATTAAACCTTTGATGATATGAATATGAATATTCATTTTTTAAGGATACAAATATAGATAAATATATGTCTCGATGATATCAACACTTGCATGATATACAAAGAAGTAAGCTTGGTAAGCTTTCTTTTATTATTTATTTATATCTTTATGTTTTCATTTATTTTATAGTTATTTTTATGCACATATTCATTATTAAAATATTTACTATACTTTTTTTACATTGGAAGTTGTTATGAACCTAAAATGCTAATAGCTTTTAAGTAAATTTGGATATGTATAATATTTGTATATTAATTCATATTCGTTTGGAAAATATTTATATCCAAAATACCTATATCTCTTTTACATTTGTATTCGTATTTTGAGGATATGATTTTACATTTTACACATTCATGTCGTATTCGTATTCGGATTTTAAAAAAGATAAGGATATGATAACACCTCAATTCGTATTTGTATCCGACCATTTTCATCCATAAATGCTACCACTTAGGGATGAAAATGAATAAAAATATATTTGTATTCATTCGTACCAACATTCTTAAATAGAGGACATAGATGGCATGTTCTCGTATCTGACAAATACGAATGCATATACGAACATAAATGTTCAACATTCGTTGAATATGAATATGAATATAATATCCTCAATTTTGACAAATATGAATGTGAATACAAATATTCAAGATTTTTAGGATACGATTATGATTATTCATTTTTTGAATAATACGAATATGAATGCAAATGAATACCAATATGAATATGAATGTTTGAATTCTGGATGATACAAATACTTACAAGGTATACAAAGAAGTAAGTTTGGTAAGCTTTTCTTTTGTTATTTAGTTATATCTTTACGTTTCTTTTTATTTTTAGTTATTTTTATGCACATATTTATTATTAAAATAATTAATATGCTTTTTATACAGTGGAATTTGTTATGAACTTAAAATGTTATAGCTTTTAAGTAAATTTGGACACGTATAATATTCGTATATTAATTTGTATTCATTTGTCAAATATTTGTATCTGAATTATCAATATCCGTTTTGCATTCATATTTGTATTTTCAAAATATGATTTTACATTTTACACATTCGTGTGATATTCATATTCGTATTCGTATCCAAATTTTAAAAAGGATGAGGATATTATAAAACATCTATATTTGTATATGTATATGACCATTTTAATCCATACTACCACCGCATAAGTCGCATTATGTCTTTCTCGTTCCCTTGCTTCCTCGATCTTGTACTGCTGGCCCGAGCCCTATAAAGTGAAAAAAAGTCATTGTATATAAGTTTGCTTGATCGATGGTCAGTCTAGCTGCTCCAGGATCTAGCACAGTCAGATGGAGAGCTATCTGCTAAGGGGGATCTGCTTTTTCAGTGGTAATAAAGGTTAAGAATATATTACGAGGTATCATACGCTTTCCTGCTCTACTTACTAGATATACAGTTGGAAGTTGGTGATCGTGCCTAGATGAGAGTAAGCTTGGAAAAAAGAATATATATATATATATATAATTTAGCTTTTTCATGCATACTAGGTCAATCGTTTCTGTTAGCTTACAAATGTCATGTGGTCCTCTCAGAAGCCTCACACTTCTGAGCAACTATTAATATCATCCGTTAGATTTACGTCTCTCCTATTCTTATTTTAGTGTTTTCCTTGTTCCAGTGAAGCTAGGGACAAGCATGTGTTAAAAAGAAAGGATCAAAATCCGACATTCTAACATAAGCAATCAATAACCAGGTTGGAAGAAGCACCAGAAGGGGAAAACCAATGCAAGAGTAGTTCCCAATATATAGTCCTTATTCGCACGTGCTTGAAATAATCTTTAAATTATATCAAAATTTGAATAATATTATGTAGTTTGAAGAATATTATAATAGTTGTCCAAAAGAGAAATCCGCAAGACGGCGTCACCTCAGAGATACTTCTTTTTTTCTTGGTTTGTTTTTCTTCCACCTAGACCTTTCACTTTGACAGAGAGTGAGCATGATGATAGTGAGTACAAGCCTAGTAGCGGACCCTCCCTACAAAAAGCCTAATCAAGTAGCTTTCCAGATGGTGCATACCCCTGCCTGAGAAGAAATACACTGAGTGGAATTAAATCATGTGAAATGCCTTGACACCTTTGTTTCTGCTTCCCCCTCTCCAGAGACTTCGAGTCGGGTTAGTTGAGACAACTAGGATATACGGCGGCGAATTAACACAAAAGGAAAGCATGAGTGATGAATTTTCTTTATAAAAAGCTCTCAATGAAAAAGAACAAATGAGTCACTCCGAGGTGATCTATCCTACCCTAATAACTAATTCTATTTGGGTAAAACTAAGTAGAGGTCTGAACCGACTGATGTTGAAGAATCATCGGATGAGTTGTGATTAGTGGTGAAATACCACTCAAACCAAGAGTTAGCTCGTTCTCCTCGAAATACATTGATGCACAATATATAGGTATATAGTAATGTGATGGGGTGAGTTAGGCTAGGTGATTAACTAGCTGGTCAACAATTGCTTTCCCGTGACCTGCCTTCGTTAGTCATTGCTAGAATATTGAGATGGGAAAGTACCCGACATAGCATGTTGATAGTGAGTACAAGCCTAGCAACCGACCCTCCCTGCAAAAAGCAACCAGAGCTAGAAGCAATGAAGCGCAGTGACCATCATCACGTGATAGGAAAGATTCTCCCTGTCCTAGTCGACTTGCTCCAATTTTTTCACCAGGTGCTTCCACGTGGGCTTCTGGTAACCAAATATGAACTGGTACCATAGGCACTTTAACGGTAAAAGATCTACTCACTATCCATATTTTTCCCGCAACTAGATTATAACTTTATATTGCTATCTATCTTTCCATTCATGTATCTTTATCCTTTGAAGCTCAAGTCGAGGCTAACTATTCTTAGGGGCCTCTCAATATCTAAGTCTGAACCTTTCTTGATTCTTCGAGACCATGCCTGACCTTTCGCCCTAGGCTCACTTAGTCACTTATAGCCTTCTTGGTTAGTTTCGAAAATAGCTCCAAATGTCCAATCATATATGAACATGCATGGTTAGAGATCTGACTATTCCTCTGCATTTCTTTAAGGGGTGGTATGGCTTTTCTGTCATAGTCGTGGCTCTTTCGTCTGCCTCCTTTCGGGTGCAGGCGATGCAGGATCCTAACCCTCTTCCAATCGAATTCTCGCGGATGTCTGGAATGTTGATTGTTTAATGGTGAATTCAGAAGGTCATCTGAAGATGTGTAGAGAAGAAATACTAAGCCTGATGGGAAAATGGCTTTGCCAATCCTATTTGTTTTTATTTTGTTTAAAAAGGATGCCAATAAGGATATCAATTTTATATATCCGTATCTGTATTTATATATCCAATTTCACATATAAAATATAGTTATAGATTTATTTTTAACCACATATAATATAATTTGAGAAAAGGGATCCTACACCCGGGGGGTGTAGGTATACCTACACCCAGGTCATTTTTTCATGATTTTTTATTTTTTTCTTGAAATGAAACTTTGGGGTAATTAGATCACTATATATCAACATGATGTCATTCCAATTTCAACTTAATTTGAGACTTATATCATCTCCATCAAGATCATCAAATTTTAACGACCTGGAATTGCTGAAAATGACCCATTCTAGATGAACATGTTAGGAATGTTTGTTTTGCATGAACTTGAAACACATATTCCCCTTAATATATTAAGTAAATCCCTTAAAGATTTTTTTCGAAAAAACCAAAAAATAATGAGAAAAAAAGTCGGGTGCAGGGAGTTAATTTTATCTTTTTTAACAACATATGGTATAATTATTATGATATAATCTCATTTAGTGTATTTGTATTCTGTTTAATACACATATATATAAGCTAATTTGTAGAATATTTCTAATATTATTATCACGCGTTTAATATCCATTTTACATCCATACTGTTTTTTATCCTCACTTTTTTTTCAAGAATACATGAACATAGTTTACATAACCTCCGTCGATTTGCACCCCAACAGAGTACAGTGGTAGGATGCTCTGCTTGTTCGTATTTGCTGATATTTCATGTGATTTGATTAATTAGATTCCGTATTCTGGAGATATCAATAATTATAGGTCACTATGATTCTATGATGGCTGAATTCACTTCATACGCACTTCCATTTTCTATCCACCTTTAATCTCAAGTGTAGATGCAGCTGATCTGCCTTTGCACATGTAGGTACACCGGGCGGCCGAGGCTTGGGACGGTGGTGGAGCTGCTGCGAGCAACGGAGGAGCTGCACGCGAGGCTCCATGAGGTGACGCTGCCATTCCTAGTGGTGCATGGGAGTGCTGATGTGGTCACTGATCCCGAGGTGAGCAAGGAGCTCTACGAGAAGGCGAGAAGCGAGGACAAGAGCATCGAGATCTACGAGGGGATGATGCACTCTTTGCTGTTCGGGGAGCCTGACGAGAATGTGGAGCTGGTGCGAGGGGATATCCTTGCCTGGCTACTGCAGAGGACGGGCGGTGTCGGACAAGCGCAGGAACAAGGGGACAGAACAGAGGAACCGGAAAGAAATTGTGAATAAAATGATGGATGAAGATTGTCTCAGTAGATTATGATATTTCTGTTGACACTGATGAATTCCAAGTAACTGTAAGATACGTTTTTTTTTTAATTTCTTCCAGAAAACTCGATCCATAGACGGATAGTAAAACCAGAAGAGTACGTGAAAAAAGAACGACGAAAGCAACGGGAAAAAGGACATGCTTCTCATATAACGGTGGATAGTCACCTCGGTGAACAATGGATGATCTTTCGACGACAAACTTAAAAAAAACAAATGCTGATAGCATATGGAAAAGAATAAGAAAAAAGAGAGACTATATCAATCATGAACCTCTACGTTGAAGAGCTCGACTCCAGATCCCGATCGAACAGTCTATAGGATCGTGAAGGTTCATCTTAAGATAGACAGTAGGGATACCGCTGGAGCTGTAAGATCAATTAGATCCTTGTTAGCAACATTAGAGGATAATCGCAATTCATAACACAGTTCGTCAACATGTACTCAAGAAACACTAGAGGATCATTGACAACTTTCAGTCCTTATTTTGTCAATCGTGGCAAGTTCATTAAGAGAAGTTGAAAAGAAGCACACTTCAATAATGATGAGATCCTCAGCCTATCTTGGTTTTGCTAGAACATTACCCAAAAACTGAAAATTGACCTTCGTCGAAGGAAAGCCCTCCTAATCCAGCCTGAAGAGGTGAGAATAACCTACTTTAGCACACGATGCGAATGTATATGATGCAAAATATAGAACACTCCATCAAATAAGCCAATCCGTTCAGTGTCATAATCAGACATGGGCAGTCTCATGTATGTTACTGCTAATGGAGGTTAAATGCGAAGATTGTCGGTTTCATTTCTGCCTTACAAATTCATAACTTATTTGATGAGAAGATGCAATTAACTCAAGATAAAATTGAATATCGATCTCATACTCACACTTCTTTTATCGTAAAGATAGAAAAAGAACTGATTTGGTGAGGAATACTCCTCAGAATCCACACTATGCGACATCGCAACTGCTCCATATACAGACAACGGAAGCACCGGTAATTCCCCATCCTACAATCACGTCCAGAAGGAATTGCATTAGAGTCTGGATTATGGATGCTACTGATTCACAAAGAAAGGTTTAAAATCAGCGTCAACAAACCTGGACACTGAGCATGGTTTTGTATAATGGCTCAAACTGTCCAGATGGCATCAACTCCAAAGGTATATTATACCCGACGTTTGCGAGCTCGTTGTCAGGAAGAACTGCTTGGTTTGTGCATTTCAGTTTCACTCCGTCATATGCTCCATCACTCACCTAAAGGAGATATTCAAGACAAACTTCCTTGTATAAGAATGACTATAAACTATACATCCAGTTTTAGTAATATACACGAAGATTCAGGTCTTCAAAGGACAAATTGTTCATCCTGCAAGCTCACCAATTTCACAAAGTTTCCAGATGTTAGTGGAGCAGAATATCCATCAACCACTACCTGAAATTGCATTAGAGTTACAGTTCAGTACCTGCTAAATATATTCAGAGAATTACATAATCAGGTGTACTAAATATACATCACAACAATGTTTAAGGAACTAATATACAGAACTAAAACCAAGAACCACGATATTTATAGTAGAAACACGCCCGGCTATTCTAACATTTTTCACATTAACATCCTGGTGCCTGCTTTGCAATAGAGCCATAACAGTGATTAATAGATGTCTGGAAGAGTTCCATCCAAGGTCGTCTAATGGTATTATCCAATTACCAAATATGTAACCACCTCAAACATAGTCCCAACCCACATCGCACAATGTGTGAGAGTGGATTATAAGTGATGGGTATTACTACTTGACAACTGTGGCTTAAGCATTTTGGGTGGTAGTCAACAAGTTCGTTTGGACCCTGAACCCAACAAGTTGTCAAGGTCAGTTTTCCTCGATAACGTTCTGAGAACCTAAGCCCGGGATGTTACAAATGGTATTAGAGTGGATTCCCTCTGTTAGTCAAAAGGGCTACCCGAAGAGACCTAAGCCGAGAGAATGCAACCGCCACTGTCACTGGTAATAAGTGAGGGTCATGTCGCAACGAGGACACTGCGAATATAAGTGGATGAGATTATAACCACCCCAAACAGTCCCATATCGAAAACTCACAATGCGTGAGATTGTGTTATAAGTAGTGGGGATTACTACTTGACAACTTAAGCTTAAGCATTTGGGTGTTTGTCAAAGCGTCTTTACACAAGTAGTCAGTGACAGTTTTCCTCGACAATGGTCCAGGGACCTAAGCCCAAGACGTTACAGAATAACTCAACTTCAGGGTCGTCTTTAATTTCAACACATTTTCTTTCCCCAAATGATTACCAGGTGCTTATATTCTATTTCAGTATTTAGTTCTTCCAATTTTGCATATTTGTTATCAAATTTACCGATCATGCAGACCCGTGTCCCCACCATCTCCAATGAATGCTACGGTTCATCTTCTCAACTGCCAACCCTTATTGACCCACTGACAGCAGCATTGCTTCTTAAATCAGTCATAGTTCACCACAACTTTCCTTTAAGTTCAAGATCCATTCACAGTGCGAGTTCGTGCTACTGATGTCACTGGTGGTTCTAGACATGGAAGGACATATCGATATCGATATCGTTTCGATATTGTGTCGAAATCGATATATCGGCGATATATCGCCGATATATCGCCGATATATCGCTATATCTAGGAATCTTTCTGAAGAAAATGACTGAAATCGGATATATCGATATATCGATTTCGATATCGGTCCCATGTCGATATGGATATATCGGCGATATATCGCCGATATATCGGGATACGGCCTTCCATGGTTCTAGAAAATACCGAACATGCCAATCAATGTTTATCTTTGAGAGGCTCGGAGAAAGAAAATATCAGTGTATAAAGATATGGTTCAGTTATCAACTAATGAAAACTAGAGTGGAGAAATCCATTTTGATGGCTTGGACAAGCTACATAGAACCTCCTAGTTATTTTCCAAGCCATCTCACGTTTCCACATCTCAAGCTAGCATTAAATCTATAGAAGCTATCTATGAGTGGACCTGCATGTTAGTGAGAATTCGAAGTATACTAAAACCACCATGGACAAAGCCCATCAACTGCAACTTAGCAAATCACTAAAAATATGTCAGAAAATTTAATGAAATGATAACGAGCAAATCATAGAAAAGTCTAGCTCAGCAGCTGTCAGTTCTTGGCTACTGTTTACAATCTTAGTAACATTCAAAAAAATCATGTATGAATTTGGCTGACCTGAATAGTGGCAGTGTTTTTTGGCTCACCACCACCAGTAGGAAAGAATGTTGACTGATCTCCTTTCTCTATAGTGAATTCAACAACTCCTCTTCCTGTAAAGCCTATTAATAATCAGACACCCTGTGACTTCCAAATTAAAAAGTTTTAACGCGGACTTAAGAAATTTCACGTTAAAGTTATATACCTGGGATATTTTAAATACTCATCAGGCAACAAAAAGGACAATCCTGGAGCCTGAAAAGTCACATTTTTGTTTAGTTATGTAATAATAGCTGTCTACCAACTGCAGCTTACCGCTAAGAGAACCAAAAGGACATGGTTTACATACAACTTATATCTCACGGCAAGAGGGCATGCCAACTAAGATATGGAGTAGATGAACATCAATACCTGCAATACTTCTAGCTCCGCTAGAGTATCCAGAGAACTAGCTAGACATACGGAGATCTTATCTGCATCATTTTGTTTGATAAGTTCAATAAGATTCTGCAGTCCACCCTGTAAGAGTAAAAAAATGAAAGATCGTAACAAGAGGTGGTCATGCCTTTAAAACAAATAATACTATGGTCAAAACTACATTACAATATCAATTAATGGTTCAAATTAGCATAAGTTTTCTAAAACCCTCTCCTTAGCAACATGTGAAAGGTCAAGATTTCAAGGGTTGATAATAGTATTCAGTCCGGCGGTCATCCAATAAAAGAAAAAATATGTTCGGATGACTAAGTGAAAACATTTGTTTATATGTATTGAGGATGGGGAGTATGCACCCTGGTGCATGTAATTTTACATGCACCGGGGCCTATATGTCCCACATTATTTTACTTTTTTGGAAAATATCACCATGTATATTCATCTATATATCCCTCCAATATACCATTCGGATTTCATCAAAAATAGACCCCCATGCCCTCCATCTAGAACAGGTCGATTACAACAATTTTAAGACCGTTAAAATTACCTTTTCTAGATGAAGGGCATAGGAGTCTCTGTTTCTGATGAAATTCGAATGGTATATTGGAGGGATATATAGATGAATATACACTGTGATATTTTCCAAAAAAGTAAAAAAATGTGGGAGATATAGGCCCTGGTGCATGTAAAATTACATGCACCAGGGTGCATACTCCCCATCCTCATCAAATAATATAATTTATTTTAAAACATATATTCTTATGGGATATTTACGCCATAACCCTGAGTAATTCCGTAATTACATTCATAACCCTGTGTAATCATGAATTACATCCAGGACCCCGAATAAGTGCATCGTTTTACACTCGTGACCCTTCGTTAGTTTAGTTCATTAACTTAACCAGAATTTCAGAGGATTGAGTTAATCTAGTCGTTCCACAATCTAATGGCTGAAGTTAACCCAAAGTAAAAGAAAAAGAAAAAAAACATATCCCTTCCTCCTGCACCCCTCACCCCCACCACCAATCACCTACCCTTCCTCCTCCAGGCCCTCCCCCGCCGCCCTTCCTCCTCCAGCACGCCCCCTCCCCCACCGAACCTCCTCCTCCCCTTCCTCCTCAAGCACCCCCCCGCGTCGCCCTCCTCCTCCAGCATGCCCCCCCCGGCCGAACCTCCTCCCCTTCCTCCTTAAGCACCCCCTTGCGTCGCCCTCCTCCTCCAGCGTGCCCCCCCCCTCGCCCGCCGAACCTCCTCCTCCCTAACAAGAACTGATCGAATTGGTCATGCAGCTACTGGTCGTGAGAAGAAGATTAGGGGAGATCAGAACAACCCCTACATAAGCAGAGAGGAACCATGCAGCAGATCAGACATAGGGAAATCAGAGACGGCGAGAAATGCAAAAAAAATGTGGACCTTTTCTCAATTTATCATTGCCCACGGGCCAACCTAATCTTCCATGCACCGTTCTTACGTGTCATATTATTCTATCTATAGTTTATACTTCATGCAGTCCACCATATGGAACGCCTGCCTGTACACAAGTTGCCGGCGAGGTGGAGGAAACGAAGGTGACGAAGAGACGCGAGGGAAGGGGTCGAGGACAGGTCCGAAGAAGAAGTTGTCGTCAAGGTTGAGGTGGTAGAGGCGTAGGAGGGCAAGCAAGACGAGTGGGAGGGTGTCGAAGAAGGAGTTGTTGTAGGCGTCGAGAGAGGTGAGGAGGCGGGGGAGGGGAAGGGGCCGGTGAGGGAGTTGCGGGAGAGGTTGAGGTAGCGGAGGGAGGGGAGGTGAAGCGTGCAGGAGGGAGGAGATGAGGTGGTCTCATTGTAATTAATGGGAACTTAAAGGGTGGAAACTATAAAATAGTTGACAAATACCGTCATATTTAATGGGAAAAGTTAACGCGGAGATATGGGTGTAAGAGTTATGTAGAGGTTTACGTTATGTCATGATGTATTGTTACATATTTCCTATTTATCTCATGTACGTCTATGTAATTTACCCAAGGGTTTTCTCTCTATATAAGAGACCCAAGGGCTCCATGGAATAACATAGAAAAGTATTATTGACTCTAACATGGTATCAGAGCCAAAATCCTAATCTAGAATTTTTGGTTTCTACCCCCCCCCCCTCCGGCGCCGCCTCTCCAGTCGAGGCCCCCAGCCGCTCCCAGCCGCTGCCTCTCCACCGCGGCACCCAGCCCCAGCCGTCGCCTCTCCACCGCGGCACCCCCCCTCCAGCCGCCGTCCATCCCACCCGCCACCGCCCACCAGTCTGTGAGGTCCTCCTCCGCCGAGGCCCTCTCCAGTCGAGCCCCTCTACCGTTGGGGTTGCCGTAACTCTTCTTTGCGCTTCTCTTTCTCGATCGGCACTTCTTCTCCTATGGGTTCAAGTGCATAACGTCTACATATGCACTTGAATCGGATCCAGTCTTTGTAGACAAACGTTCATTTGTCTATTATCCCAAGGTCTTCTTCTCCGACATCATGTCAGATCAAAAGATTGATATGTCCTCCATAGGTGCCTTTAAAGGTTCGGCACCAATCGTCAAAATGGATGGGACGAACTACGAACTCTGGGCTATGCAGTTCCTGAGTCTTATGAAGTCAAGTGGTAAGAAGCATATTCTTACCGAGGATGAGCCGGCAGAAAAGACAGGGATATATGCCTCATGGGAGGCTGATAATGCGTATGCCAAGGTTTGGCTGTCAGGAACGCTCACGATGGAGATAGCCAACGACGTCCTCCATCAACCCACCGCCAAAGCGATGTGGGATATTCTGTCTACTACATATTCTCAAGTGCGGAACGAGACAAAGATGCTACAGTTGCAGCATGATATTTTTACCACGAAGCAAAATGGGCGACCTCTTCATTCTCTGTACACGTCCCTTTGTGGAATGTTCGAGAAATTATATAGCACCATCCCGCTCACAGCCACCCCCGAACAGCAGAAGACGTTCCGCAACGCCACTATGGTAGGCATATTACTTGCTGCTCTTGACCCAGAATACGAGGCAACCCGCTCTCAGATCCTCGCCGATGCCACTATTCCTCCGATGGAAGAAGTCTACAGGAGGCTCAGTCGTATCTCAGTTCCCCCCAGTGCAGCGACTCCACCTCCTTCGGCAATGGCGGTCTCCAGAGGACGAGGTAGTTCGTCTTCATTTCGTGACAGAGGAAGTGGTGGCCATGGATGTGGAGGTCGTGTGCGTTCGACGTGCTCATTTTGTCGTCGTACTGGTCATTCTGAGGATACATGCTATTCCAAGCATGGATTCCCTCCTTCTGCACGTGTCGTTGATCATGTTCAGGGTTCACCAGCATCTACTCCATATCACAGGTTCGAGGAGCTAGTGGCACGGCTTCGTGATATTATGCCACAGTCATCATCAGAGGGTGTTGATACATCCGACGTTGCGGCTTCTGCGTCAGCTAGTACATCTGCTACTGCCAGTACCTCAGGTAGTACTTCTGCCTCCTATCATAACCATGATCTCTCAGGTTGGATTGTTGACTCTGGAGCCACCCATCATCTCTGTCGTGATAGAGATAACCTGCAGTCCTATATAGCTATTTAGTCTGGTCGCTCCGTACTCATAGCTGATGGCACTCATTCCCCTATTGTCGGTCAGGGGGAGACTGTTTTGTTGCCCTCTATGCACCTACAGAATGTTCTACATGCACCAGAGTTCTCCATGAATTTATTATCAATTAGTCAGATTACAAAAGATTTGCACTGTCGTGCTATATTTGATCCATCTTCTGTCATTTTTCAGGACATATTAACGGGCAGGGTGATTGGCTGTGGTTCTGAGAACAATGGCCTCTATCGTCTAGTGCGGAACTCCTACGCTGGCGTATCACTACATTCTCAAGGTTTCGTCTCTCCATATACATGGCATCTTCGCTTTGGTCACCTGCCGCTACAGAAAATGCGTCATCTCCTGCCTCAGATCTCTCCGAATTCGTCATTTCGTTGTTAAGGGTGTCAGTTAGGGAAGCACCATCGGTCTAGCTTTCCTAGTCGTCAGAGTCGGAGCAGTCGCTCCCCATTTGAGTTATTTCATATCGATATTTGGGGTCCGAGTCGTGTCCCAGATCATCAGGGGCACAGGTTTTATCTTGTTGTGGTTGATGATTTCTCTCGAGTGTCTTGGACTATTCTTCTTAAAAATAAATCAAAAGCAGGAAGTGTTATCCAAAATCTTATCAATGAAGTGCAAAATGTTTTTTCGTCTACTGTTAAGTATGTGCATACTGATAATGCATTGGAGTTATGCACTCGTTCTCTTGCTCGATTTCTTTCCTCTAAGGGCATTATCCACCAAACCACATGTGCATACACATCTCAACAAAATGGTGTTGCAGAACGGAAACATCGACACTTTCTTGATATTGCTCGCACATTACTTATTCAGAGTTGTGCCCCCTTAGCCTTTTGGGGGGATGCTATACTTACAGCATGCTATCTGGTCAATCGCATGCCCTCTACTGTTCTTAGGGAAAAGACTCCTATCTCTGTTCTCTTTCCTGACAAGGACTTGTTTTCACTTACACCTCGTGTCTTTGGGACAGTCGCTTTTGTTCATCGCTTGTCTCCAGGACTTGACAAGCTCTCTCCTAGAGCTGTCAAGTGTGTTTTTGTGGGCTACTCGAGGACATAGAAAGGATATCGTTGCTATGACCCCATTCATGACAAGTATTATGTGAGTGTTGATGTTACATTTTTCGAACCAGTTATGTACTTCTCCCCTGCAGGTGACAGATTGGTTTCCTCCACACCCACGGATACTAATGTCTATGTGCCTCCACCTCCAAGCCTGGGTCACTCCGAGTCCACTACACCACCACCACCACCACCTCCCATTGTACCCTTCCCTAAGTTCTACACAAGACGATCAGGACCTGCTCAAGCTACACGTCAACCATCCAGCACGCCTCAGGTATGTTCTGATGTTATCGCTAATGATGGGTTAGATAACGCACCGGTGCAGGAGCCTTTGCTACAGGAGGAGGATCCGCCAGTCAACACAGTGATAGATGATCTTGATCGTCCTATTGCTCATAGGAAGCAGAAAAGACACTGTGCATCATATCCTCTTGCGTCTCAAGTGTCATTTCATCGTCTCACTGGTGATTTCCAGAGATTTGCAGCAGCTGTCTCCTTGGTTGAGATTCCACGGACCTATCAAGAAGCCATGAAGATTGATTGTTGGCGTCTAGCTATGGAAGAGGAGATGTGTGCCTTACAGTCTCGCGGGACTTGGTCTCTAATTCCCATTCCTCCAGGTGCCTCTGTGGTGAGTAGCAAGTGGGTGTTTACGGTTAAATATCACGCAGATGGGCGTCTCGACATATACAAGGTCAGAATTGTCGCACGTGGATTTACCCAAACCTATGGGGTTGATTATTTGGATACATTTTCACCAGTGGCTCGACACTCCACTCTTCGCATCCTCCTATCTGTTGCTGTGGTACGTGACTGGACCATATTTCAACTTGATGTCAAGAATGCATTCTTTTATGGTGATCTACAAGAGGAAGTCTACATGCAGCAGCCACCGGGGTTTGCTGATGAGGGGGAGACTCAAATGGTGTGCAGACTTCATAAGGCTATCTATGGCCTTAAACAGAGTCCACGGGCATGGTTCCAGAAGCTCTCCCAGTTGATTGAACGACAGGGGTTCAAGAGATCAAATGCGGACCATTCATTGTTCATCCAGAAGACTCCTAGAGGTACGGTTGTCGTCATGGTATATGTTGATGATATTCTGGTTACAGGAGATGATGCTCAGGGAATTGAGATGACCAAATCTCTGTTGGGAAGTCAGTTTATTACGAAGGATCTAGGCACGATGCAATATTTTTTGGGGATAGAGTTTGCAAGAAATGCACAAGGAATGGTAATGACTCAAAGAAAATATGTCACAGACTTGCTAGTTGAAACAGGAATGGATGGATGCAGACCGTCGAGCACGCCTATGGACCCAAGCATGAAGCTGTACGACAATGATACCGAAGAGGTAGACAAAAGAAGATACAGAGAGATGGTGGGTAAGCTTCTATACATTACCATAACTCGACCGGATATTGCTTTTGCAGTAAACCAGGTGAGTCAATTTATGGAGCAGCCTAGGCAAGTTCATATGGATGCCTTGTATATGATATTGAGATATCTGGAGTCTTCCCCAGGCACAGGGTTGCTATTTAGAAAAGATACAGATCTGTCTATTTCAGCTTGTGCAGATGCAGACTATGCAGGATGTCCAAAGGATCGTAAATCTACTTCTGGATTTGCTATCTTCATAGGAAGCTCTTTGGTTTCTTGGAAAAGCAAGAAACAGACTGTTGTGGCGAGATCCAGAGCTGAATCCGAATACAGAGCCATGGCACAAGCAAGCGCAGAAATGATGTGGGTTCGAGCGGTCTTAGAAGATTTGAATGTAAATGTCTCCTTGCCCATGAATCTTCAATGTGACAACCATGCAGCATTGTTCATTGCCAATAATCCAGCTTTTCATGAAAGAACAAAGCACATCGAGGTAGATTGTCACTATACTAGAGACATGATCCAGAAGGGCTTGATTTCCACCTCACACGTCAGTTCAGAGGACCAGACCGCTGATATATTTACCAATCCATTGCTCAGAGGACCTTTTCAGAGATGTTCTTCCAAGCTGAGCATGATTGATATCTATGCTCCATCTTGAGGGAGAGTGTAGAGGTTTACGTTATGTCATGATGTACTGTTACATATTTCCTATTTATCTCATGTACGTCTATGTAATTTACCCAAGGGTTTTCTCTCTATATAAGAGACCCAAGGGCTCTATGGAATAACACAGAAGATTATTATTGACTCTAACAAGTTAACATTACTCAGGGTTTTGGGTGTAATTCGCGATTACGTAGGGTTATGAATGTAATTACGAAATTACTCAAAGTTATGAATGTAAATATCCCTATTCTTTTATATTGATATAGATTTTGTCACCATATAACAAGATTGAAGTGCTTATGAATTTCAACCTTGATATCCCTATTCTTTTATATTGCAATGTTACTTTTAGTTTACTTTAAAAAATGTACGAAATCCAAAAATTAATATTAAATCATATTTTTCATTAGTCGATCAACTAATCAATCGACTGGTCAGACAGACTATTCTGTCTGGCCCACTAGCACAACTCCTAGCACCTTCTCTATCTGTGATAAATATTTATCGTTACGTCACCCAACAAACTCACAAGTTTGTAGTGCTTTATTCCATCAAAACCACTATTCTATGAAAGAATTACTTTACCTTGCCTTCCAATAGAGAAGTATACAGCAGAGAACCCTTCTCCTTATTTTCAGCTGGGAAGCTGCTCAATATGGAATCTTTCCCCTCCACCGCAATCTGATAGAGGAAATAATTGATTAAATTTAGCTTATAAATTTATTATTGTAATATATATTAAACAATGCATAGATAGCAAGAGTAGTCCTCAAAAACGATAACCCCCCGCCCCTTCTCCAAACAAACAAGAATAATTCAATAAGGTCCCTTCGTATCAGGACCACCAGGCGAGATAGGCATCTTATAATTGGGAGCAATTTAGAATATCCATTTTCTGAAACAAACACGACAATGAATTTCATACATGTCAAAAACAAATAACACTAATGCAGCAATAAAAAAACATGACATGAAGTCGAGGGGTAGGAGGTGCTCGGAGGTGGCTCTGGAGGCCTACCTGCCGCCGGAGTCGAGGGGCAAGAGTCTGCAGCAATAAAAAACATGACACGGAGTCGAGGGGTTGGAGGTGCTCGGAGGTGCTCTGGAGACCTGCCCATCACCGGAGTCGAGGGTAGGATTCTGTGGTGGAGGTCGTGGTTTCTGGATAGTGTTTCGAGGAGCAACGACCCACTGTGGAAGATGAAGGTGACGAGAGTTCCCTTGAGGTGTCGAAAGGTGGGGGTTCTTCGGGAAGCACTAGAACACATCGGAGAGGTCGTGAAGATGTGCTGCTCCGATTTGCAACCGGATAAGGCTCAGAGGTGATGATTTTGGTTCGGAGGACCAGATCACCAACCCCCCCCCCCCTTTGTCCCCTTTGTGTACTGTTGAGAATCGGGAGGAGAATGGTACCACATTGGCTCATGGTGGTGGAGGAGCAGCTCCGTTCCGTGGTCATCGGGAGCGTGGCGGCGCAACGACGATGCGTACGGCGATCATCAGGGAAGTTCAAGAGCCGGTTATTGAGGTAGGAATATCAGGTGTTGCGAGATTTTCAGAAGAGGAAGGTGTAACGTCCGAACTTTTCGTTGGACCTAGCGGTGCGAGTAGCTTTTGGGATGATGTTTTGCTTGGGGAAATGGTTCGTCTGTTATAGACCCATTGCAGCAGACTCTGTTGTAATGGGTTTGGTGGGTGCCACGTGTCTAGTGGCCATCTAACGGTTGGGACGCGACACAAATCCCTCATCCCTCCTCCTGATTAGCCTAGCTCGTGGCCAGTCGACGTTTGATGCCACCTCCTCGACCCACATCGTATCGTCCTTTGACGTCGCATCCTCCCCCACGCTGCCCCCTCGGCCCGCACCCTCCCCCGCACCGCCTCCTCCTACTCGGCCCGCACCGTCAGCGTCACCTCCTCGGCCCGCAGCCTCCATCGCGTCTCCTCCTCCTCGGCCGGAGCTGCACCATCGATGTAACCTCCTCGTCTCGCGTTGGAGCCTCCTCTACGCCGCCTCCTCGATCCGCACCCTCCCCCCATTCCCTCCTCCTCGTTTGAGTCGTCAGATCGCCATTAGACACGTGGCACCCATCAACGAGTCTACAACAAACGAGCAGACAATACGTTCCATCTGCTTGGATCTTCCAATGTGGCTTCGGGTTCAGATTGCTGACATAACCCGCGACCCGATAACGTGTATGAGCACTCCGACTAGGTCAAGTTATAACTTATTTGGATTTGGTACAACGATTGGTTTTGGGACCGAGTTTGGACTGTGGTCTGGGTTTCGATTTCTCAGACCAGGTTCCCATTTTGGCCTGGTTTTGACCTTTACTCCTGCTTCGATAGGGCATCTGTTGCGTGATTCGAGAGAGCTCCAGGGCCCGTTGTTGGGATTTCTTCGACGGCACGTGTTGCTCTCTCCTGAGCCCCCATCTCCCCTAATCTTGGGATGACGACGTCACCTGGAAGTGGGGGCAGTTATTTGGGAGGTTCGGGTTAGGGCGGAAGATGCTGCAGGATCTGGGATGGTGGGTGATTGAGACAAAGGTGGTGGTGCAGGGAGGGGTTTCGAGCCAGGTATGGGAGTAGTTGTTCTGAAGAGGGGGCGACGAAGCTTTACCATGTGAAGGCGAAGGGAGGTACCGAGCATAAGAGCCCGGAAAAGCATGTCCAGGATGAGTCACCTCTATACAGGGAGACTCGAGGTGCTAGGCAGCGATTGATGTTATTTTCACAAAAACATCATCGAACAGATGCTAAGGAGTGGGAGATGAGGCAGCTCCAATGCGAAGGCGAAGTGGAGGCTTTGGAAGAATATGAGGCTG
This sequence comes from Ottelia alismoides, assembly GCA_037367405.1. Classification (NCBI taxonomy): domain Eukaryota; kingdom Viridiplantae; phylum Streptophyta; class Magnoliopsida; order Alismatales; family Hydrocharitaceae; genus Ottelia; species Ottelia alismoides. The sequence goes on along the minus strand of JAZKJV010001462.1, from coordinate 1,534,343 downwards.
GGGGTCAAATCCTCGAAGATGGGGTTCTTTTTATTCAGAAGGAAGTAGATCCTGAAGAATGAGTAGTGCAGGAGGCCAGTGTGAACCAAGAGGAAGAGAGGTAGGGGCATGATGCCGGTAGGGGCATGATGCCCCTGTGATGGCAGCTGGGAGCGAGGCAGAGAAGTTGTTCGAGCTTGGGGTGGCGCAAAGAGTGTGGGTTCAGGTGGTGGGGGTGTCCCCCACAGTTCCCTGATGAAGCTCCTATCTTGGGATGTGTGGGGGCGGGGCCAACAGGAGAACAGTTGACAGTTGGCTCCATGTTGGCTACATGGAAGGTGGATGTGGCTTGCTTGCAGAAGACTAAGATTGTTTCGTGGGAGTCTGTGAGATGGAGTTCCACTTCTGAACCTCGTCTCAATGATTTCAGAGTAGTGTAGGCAAGTGGTAGTTCGGTGGGAATTGTTGTTGTTTGGAATGGAGATCTCTTTAACATGGTGGATGAAGCCATTTTGATCCATTCGATGATGGTTGCTTTGGTCAGTAAGAGGGATCGGGATAGCCGACCTCCCTGTGACATAGGTTGGTTGCGTTCAGGAAGGACACTCGTGTTGCATGTGAGTTGAGGAGGAATCAAGCTCAGGATGAATTAGTGAGGATAGACTTACTGGAGGACAATAAGGAATTGGATGACGAGGAGCTAGTGAGCCGTAGGATGGTGCAGAAGATCCTTGAGGAGGAGGATATGAAGTGAGAATTCAAGTGAAAGTAAAGCTGTAAAGGTCCTGACAGAAGTGATTGAAGGAGGGGGACACAAATGCTAGATTCTTTCATGCAGTGGCGAATGGAACAAGGAGGAATTTGATCCATTTGATCGAGTTTGGGAGCCAAGAGTTTAGGAAGGAGGAGGTCATGATGGCAGTAATGAGTTATTTCATAAGCATCAACAGGCGCTTGTCGCATTGTGGGTCGAGGTAGTTGGGGCCAGGGCTGGGCTGCATATTTGACCTTGATGCGAAGTTGTTAACGAGATTGTTTAGTATGTGGGAGGTTCGTAAGGCCATTTTTGGCCTGAATCTGGATGGTTGCAGTCCGCTAGATGGCTTTCCAATGTTCTTTTTCAGGGAGTTTTGGGAGCTTGTTGCTGAGGAGGTGATGAGGATGGTGTCGGAGTTCGCAGAGGGGAATTATGATTTTGCTCAGGTCAACTGATCGCGTCTCTTTTTGTTTCCTAAGAAGGATGTTGCCAAAAAGGTGGAGGATTACCGCTCGATCGCACCTTCCAATGCCATCTACTTGATTGTAGCAAAGGTTTCGACCAACCGTTTGAGGGGAGTTCCAAGTGCGATCATATCGCTTGTTCAGAGTGCTTTTTTGCATGGTAGACTGATGAACCTCAGTTTCATCATCTTTATTTCCTATAATTAACCCCCTTGCTTAAAAGTTTGTCAATAAATCCCTGTTAATGTCATATAATTAACAGAGTCCTAAATAAATTAAAAACCACAAAAAAATGACAAAACAAAATTCGTGGTATTTTTAGACTCAAAAATACCCTCAAAAATATTTCGGGCCTTTGTTTGATGTCTTTTCGAGTTTTGGTCAACATGAAACTTGTAGATCTCGTCAAGATCTACAACTTTCATGTTTTGAGTTTTCTCAAATTCGACCAAATAAGCCCTCAAAAATCAAAAATACTCTTGCAATAACCTGATTGGGCCACGTGGCCCAATCTGGGCGAGCCACGTGGCCCGCTTCCCTTGCCCCATCCGCCTCCATTTCTAGTCGTTGGATCCGCCCTCTTGATCCAATGGCCAGCTGCTCTCCACGCCTCCTTAATCTTCTGGCCGTCTGATCATTTCCTCCTTCTTATCTAAACCGCACGTCCCCGCCTCGCTCTACATGCGCCACGTGGCACTGCTTTCCACCATCAGATCGGCTTTTGGAAATGCAATCCTCACCTCCCATTTCCGCTGCATCTTCAACCGCTCGATCGCCTCTTCCTTCTCATCCAAGCCGTCTGCTAGCACCTCACGCACAGCTTGCCACGTGGCTGCTTCATCGGCCAACGATCTCACCGCCCCAGATCTAATCACTGCCTTTCCTTCGCGCCCCATTGTCAGCCGTTGGATCTCAAGATCCAACGGCCGACGGTTATCGTCAACCTCCGGACGACTTCTCTTCCCCACGTCTTCCACCTCGCGCAACCCACTCGCCCTTCCTATTTCCCTCACCACCTCAGCCATCATTTCACGACGCCAACCACCGCCCGGTCTTCCCCTAACTTCCCTCTACCCCGCGCATACCTCCACAACCCACGTCGTCTTCCCAGTCATCCCCTATCGCCCTCTAAAACCACGACGACCACCTCCATGACCAGCCCCCTTCTTCTTTAAATACGCCGCCACCGACCACTATTCCGGCTGTCCACCTGTATGCGGGGCACGACCCAGCCCTCCTCCTCCTCCCTGTGACAGGGGGAGGAGAGGGGATAGAGCGAAGACGACCGGAGCCCCCGGTGTTGACCCTTCGCCACCCACGGCGTCGTCGCGGTGCTCCGATGCCGCTCGAGCTGCCTCCAGTAGCTGCGGAGGTCCAGCGAAGACCGTGGCTTCCCTCGTGAAGCTCAGCCCAAGCTCCCACTTCGCCTCCGACCAGGTAAACTCCTCTAAACTTCTTTTGACTTTTTATTTGAGTTCATCGACTTAATTAGGCCTCTCCGGTCATTCCCTCGCTCCGACGACCACCCCATTAGCTCCGTCTTCGATCCCCCTTCCTCACGACACTCTCCGACCATCTTCTTTCTTCTTCCATACCTCGAACACCGCCGACCCATCTCCTCCGCCATCCACGGCGGAGGAGCTCCGGTTCCCCATTTCCCCTCGCTCGAATGGAACCACATCTCACCCACGCACGCACTTCGATTCGCTTCGGCTATGTACCATAACGCTGCAGGTCTTCAAGGGCCTTCAATGGTCGGACGTTCGCCGGCGCCAAATTCTTCACGTTCTTCTCCGGCTTCAGAGCTCCGTCAGCCTAAGCCATGAAGCCCGACATCTTCCCCGAGCTCCCCGCTTCACCGACGACCACTTAGGGAGCTTAGGGGAGGACCATAGCGACGGAGAATCAGCAGCGGAGGAAGGAGTCCTTCGCCGGAGCCCAGATTGCGCCGCCCGCCTTCGGCCGAAGAAGGAGGAGCAGTGATCGTTGGATGCTCCGCCCCGGAGTTCATCCAACGGCCACTTTGCAGCCACGTCGTCATTCAGATCCTCCTCCAGAGGCCGTTGGATGATCGATGATCCGACGGCCTTCGAGCACCCACGTCGCCCTGAGGCACCATTATCAGCAGCCTTTGGATCATCCCGATCCAAGGGGCCGACAGTCAGCCACGTGGCGCAGTCTGAGCGCCCCCGAGCCTCACCCACCGAGCCTCCAGGCTTGGGAATCCCGAAGCAACACCGAACCTTCAACAGCCCGAGCCTGATATACGAGCCAAGCCGAAGCATCTCCGAGCCTCTGCCAAGCCTTCCTCTGAACCTGGTTGGCACGTGCCTGGCATGTGCGCTTCTGGGTAAATTGCAGAGCAGCCCACGAACTTCTTCAAATTTGCAAATAGGTCCCCGCGCATATGGAATATTTACAGGGAAGGACCCGTACTTTATTTTTATTGCATTTCAGTCCTTTCCAGGGACCTTTTTGTAGTTATCTTTTCATGTTTTATTTCAGTTATGCCCTTGCTTTCTTTGTTGAATAACTTGAGCTACATAGCTCCAATCGAGTTGATTTCAGTTTCGTTTTGAAGCTCTTCTCATCTTCTTCATTATGGCATGCTTAAAGTTTAAATTTGACACCAAGATCAGTAGTGTATTATTCTAATATCTAAGTATCCTGATTGGTATATTTGACATGCTTATTTGCTTAGAAAATATGAAGGCTTCTTAATGCCAACTTATTTTAACTTGCATTCTTTATGGCTCAAGTGACTATGATTTTGGGGCATATCACTAGCTTTGCATGGCATCTATTTGCATTGTAAAAAATGATAAAAAAATGCATGTTTTATTTTAATTGCATGTCATGTTGTGTCTTTGCATCATTTGACCTATAGGCTTTATTTCAACGCTTGATTAAACGCACTTAAACCCGATTAATACAAGAGAGGCTCGTGTCCCTGAGTTCGACCTTGGTATCTTGCCAAGTAAAAAATAAATTCACGATCATCGCATTATTGATTTATTATCACATATCTTTAACGAGATGATCTTTTGATGACCCAAACCGGCCCGACTGCTTCGACATATTAAGGTGCTAATTTAGCATTATTAGAGGGCCGATTTTGCGGTTCGTCATAGACAACTCATGAACAATGTGGTTTTTGCTTTTGCGATTGTTGCGAACCATTGTAGGAGGAAGGTTATGGGGGTTCTGTGGAAGGTTGAATTCTCGAATGCATATGAATGTGTGGATTCACAATTCCTTTGGGCATCTTGTTCAGACACGTTTTTTCAGATAGATGGATCTCGTGGATGAAGAGGTGCATCATGATTGCATCTTGTGATGTTCTTGTGAATGGGCAACCAGAGGGAGGTTACTTTCAGTCGCAATGCGTGGTTCATCAAGGGTGCCCTCTAGCACCCCTTCTTTTGTTCTTGCGACTGATGCTCTGTCAGTTATGGTTGATCGCGCGGTGACGGAAGGTTTTTGTTGTGCGTACTCAAAGAAGGAGATTTTAATTCTCATTCTTCAGTACGCAGATGATACAATCTTGTTTGCTGAAAGTGGTTCAAAGAGTTATAGATCAGTGATCCCTGACATATTCAGTGACGTTTCTAGGTTGAGGCTTAACATGGATAAATCGGAGTTCATTCCTTTCGGTTTGGAGGATGCATATATTGATTTATGTGATGGATACGCTCCCCCGCAGGGAATTGTCGTTACGCTACATTGATGTGTCATAGGTGATTGAAGATGCAGTTGGCAGATTGGTTATTGGTAATCGAGAAGATGGAACAAAGGCTGGCAAGTTGGAAGTTTGTTTGCTAGTCTAGAGGTGGCATGTTGGTGTTGTCGCACTCAGTTCTATTTGCGATCCTTATCATTTTCCTGCCATCTAGGCTCCTGCTCGTGGGGGTGAGGAAGACTTGAGAGCATCATGAGATGTTTTTTCTGGTCATCGTCAAGGTGGTCAAATGGGCTGCCTTAGGTGGATTAGAAGTCAGTTTCCTATTCGAAGGAGGATGGTGGTCTTGGAGTGCGTAGTTTGGCAGAGATGAACAAGCCCTTGCTCAGCAAGTGGATCGATCATATTTAGGACGATCGTAACTGTTTGTTTTGCAATCTGATTAGAAAAATCTATGATTTCGGTTCGTCTCTGCCTGGGCCCAGGGTTCTTGGGCATGCTCCTTCGTACTTTTGCCGCGGGGTTCACAGAGTGGCACATGAGATTCATCCATTCTTGAGGTTTGTTGTTGGGGATGACACTGAATTTAGATTTTGGACAGACTGCTGGAGTGAGAGCAGGGCGTCGGGTGTGAGGTTCCCATGGTTGATGACGTTGGCTATGGATTTAGAGTGTTCAGTGACACATGTTTGAGATGTGCAATCGTTTTCCCCTCGTTTTTGATCTCAGCTCTCAGATTAGCGTTTGGAGGAGCTTTTGGTGATGCCTGTGGAGCTGGATAATATGGTTAAGCCCATTGAGGAGAGAGACTGCTAGAGCTGGTGTGATGGAGTGTTTTCTATTAACAAGGCTTACAAGGCTCTGAAGGATCCTATGATTTTTGACCCAGGGGTTGCATGGTGGATTGCATAAGGACTTGGAAGTAGAAAGTTCCAATGTGTATGAAGGTATGTATGTGGTTGTTCTGGAGGGGAAGATTGTTGATGAGGGACATGTTTGCAAGGTTTATTCAGGATGCTGACCCCGCGTGCCCTCGACTTCAGAAAGAGGTGGAGGATGTGAATCATCTTTTCTTCAATTGTGGGAGCTCCTTGGAGGCCTGGGAACTATTTGGGAATCATGCAGTGTATCGATGGTGTGTCTGGTTTCTGGGATTCCATTGGGACGGACGGGAATGGCACAAGGATGGAGAGATAGGGTTGTGTGGTTATGATTTGGGCACTTTGGCTAGCCCAAAATAAAGTGGAGTTTTGTCAGGATCATTTTTATGATGAAAATGTTGTGGCGCATGCTAGGGTGCTGGATGAGAATTGGATTTGTAAATTTTACTTTTGTTCTATACCTTTTAACATGTGTGTAATTTTTTTGGTGATTAATGGTGAAGTTTTCGCACACACCTATATGGTGGAGGGCCTTTTTTCTTTGAAAAAAAAAAGTCATCTGCCGCAGAAGCAGATTCATTCTGAACTGGAACTGATTAGCAATAAATCAAGCAAATTCGGGTCTCCAGACCTTGATAGCTTTCTTAACATTGGCCTCCATTGTCCCAAATGGCTTTCTCTGAGGAATTCTTAGCAAATAGAAGATGTCCTCAAGAGCATCCTGAAAGCAAAACTGATCCTAGTCACTAATTCTTCGCAGCAAAGAAACAAACATAGCTATCTACATTTTGCTAATACTGATCCAACCTGTATGGTCTTCATGTTAGGATTTGCAGGGATCGCCCTCCTCAAAGCAACCTCCCCAGATCTTGGAACCTTCGTGTTTGGTGAGTAGAGAACTGCATTTGCAGGGGGAACTAACTCTGGGCTCCAATTCGGCAGGGGCAATGCAAATGAAATTTGGATAAAAACAAGAAATGCAGCAATGCCATGCTGAAAGCTTTTCATTGAAAAATTGTAGGCATGATTTGCAAGAAGCTCCCACCGGTTTCTCAGACATTCCTGCAACAAAATCTACTAACAGAATAAGTACGCCTGCAGCTTTATTTTTTTATTTTGAGAAAAATGCATGTACTTCTATAATCCACTGACTTATCCAGAAGGCTGCCTGTTAAAAATGGATTATTCCCTCGACAAATAAAACTTGTGAAAATGTTTGAATTAAGTTCCTAATTACAAGAGAAGCTAATTAGGATATTAGGCTCCACAATAGCGAATGGTGGAATCAACTTGGATATTTCAGGGACTTGTTAATGGCTTAAAATTAATTGTTTTTACCCTTAACCTAGTATGTTGTATGCATGCATAACGTGTTAATAATTAAGCATGATCATGGACATGAGACAACAATCATATGTAGTGGCTTGCATTTTTAATTTTGTTAATGATGAACATGAATGTCCAATGTGTCTTAATTATTTGCTCAATCTCTGATAATCTAAGGAATGAGGTTTACTGTTAAGATGCACTTGATGACTGATTAGCATCTGAATTTGATATCCGCACAGTAGTTTTCCCTCAATTGAAGTCCATTGATGATATTCATGTATGCATCGATGTAGTTATGCTAAGGCAACTTAATCCCTCATTATGAACCTAAATGTGGTATGAAATAGAAAGGATAGCAACGCATGATACCATGAACATGATGTTTGAATTCTACTGACTAATATTGTTGGCTTTGATATATACATTATATCAAGGTGGTATTGAATGCTTAATTATGCATCTTGCCTATAGATATGGTGTATATAAAAGCCCCCAATTCTAGTTATTCTAGATATTCGGAGCCATAACATTAGCTTTTCTCTAGCAATGTGCTGACTGATTTTCTACATGACATGAATCTAGACTACACGCTATATACCATTTGAAAAAAATGATGCAGATGTATGAAATAAGGGAATTTGAGTCTACGGGTCTAAAAATACTGTGTGTGAAATGTAATACCCGATATATTGTATAGTGTACCCTATGCCTTATTATATAGAAAGAGCCTATGCTTAGGGCAAACATGAAAAAAAGAAAACTACATAATTACCTATTAAGGGGTGCCACTCAAATCCTAACCTAACAGCTCACACCCTAATACTCCCCCATCAAGGCAGAGCATTAATATACCTCACATTTCTTTCAAAAAATTACCCTAACATGTCACATAAATGTTCGAATAGTTCTCTTGGAAGTGTCTTATGAACATGTATGTTGTTTGATATGTCGAAGAAACACCAGACACCTGGAGATTATTTCTCTAGATAAGGTCTCTAGTGAAGTAGCAATCGAACTCCACATGCTTGGTGCGCTTACGAATAGCAACCATGTCGTCACACCTCAGCGCCATCACCTTGTCAAATGATAAGTGAATATCAATAAGAATATTGCATGGCCCCACTGCATCCATGAGGTATCCTAGGCCATAGCCATGTATTCACTCTTTGTATTAGATTGAGAACCCACTGCTTCCTTCTTATTTCTACATGTGACGAGGTTACACTTAGCTATGTGTAAAAACTTGAGATATACTTCCAATCCCCAAGCATTAAGTTTGATTTGCATTGTAGTATGTCATAATGTCTAAAGATGAGCATGTAGTAAGTAAGAGCCCCTTCTCTTAACGTAACTCAATACCATCACGTTAGCATACTAATGGGCGTGTGTTTGCATGCCCATGAACTGACTAAACTTTTCTTCTACTTTGGAAATATTCAATCTCGTGATAGTGAGATAGATAAGCTTCCCTGCTAGCCTACGATTATTTTTTTATCAACAAGTGGGTACCCTATTGTAGCCGATCCATAGGTGCAAAAAATATAATCCACTTTGATAACTAACATGCCATCCTCTTGTAGCACAACAAATGCATACTTTCTCTGAGAAGAACAAGTCCTCCCTTGTGCAGGATATCTCCAACCCCAATTAAGTAGTTTAATGCTTCAGATCCTTGACTAAGAAGTAACTAACTAGCAATTTCTTCACCTTTCTGATCCTCTGCTCATCATCACTTACGGAAACGATGTCGCATCTACATATCAACATGACAAGTTGGATTAAAGTAAACTGAAGTCTGATACATTGGTGATATATCGGCGATATATCCATATTGACAAGTTAAGTGTACTGATATCACCTTGGATATCCTTTGCTCCGATATCAAGTGACATATCAACAATATGTCAATATCGATGAAATTTGAAGTATTTAGTGCAAACTTATCATCATTGACCGATATTATCGATATCATGCCGATTGTCAATATTCTATCAAAGATATTAACCATGTTGCTTGAATTCACTAGTTTTTACGGGAAGGGAAGAAGCTTGGAATTTTTTTATTTTCTAAACTTGATAGGTTGATTTGTTCAAGATCTTGTACAGCTACTCGTTGTATTAGAAATTTCAGGTACAAGTTTAAGATGATAAATAACTGATTTTTTATTAGTATCAATAATCTATTGATATGGTTTGTCTTTAATTGATGTAGAAATTTGTTTCAAAATATTTAATAATCTTCTTTTCTTTCAAACTTGTGGATATCATGAATGATGTACTCTAGAATATAATTTATATGTTATTGTACTCATTTATTTTTTATTTTGATATAGCCCAGGCTTTTCCTGTATATGTATGTGATGTAACATGTTATTAATGTGTTAAATACATGTAAATACACCTCCTTCGTGCTTAGAAGAGTGCATTTGTATGCGACTTAGTGAAACGACTAATGATTTTAAATCGTGATAAATTCACTTTTTGGAGCTATTTTTGGAATATTCAGCCATATCTACAATTTATCAAGATATACCCATTTCCAAACCCAATAAACATACCTTCTGATACTCCACTGAAGTTAGAAACCTTGGAGTTGATGCATTTATACATCATTTCTTTACATCAAGCTAATATTTTCTGAGGAGAAACATCAAGCTAATATAAAGACCGGCCAATGGCCATTGTGTACATCCTTGGAGAGGAAAGAGTTGGCAGATGAACCATTGGATAGAAAGTGTCAAATGCGTACACCTTATAAGTCTATGTGAACCCTCCAACAATTAGTTTGGCCCTATGTGTAGGAATAAAATTTGCCTGAGCTGTGCTTTACTTGAGGATCCATTTAGGTCCAACCACACTACAACCAGCAAGTAGGTCAAGAGGAGTTTAGGTTCCATTGAGTATGAGAGCAAGCATCTCCTATTCTATAGCTTGCTTCTACTATTGTTGGAGAAGAGCTTGAGTATGAGAAACATGGATCTATACAACCATCATTCTGTTTGCAAATTATTTATGGTTGATAAAAAGGTGAACCAAGATCATTGCCATGAAAATCAAGTGGAATGTAAAACAAGTAGGTTTCTTCCCAAAAGCAATCAATGGGGGTAAAGATCTTTACAATATATCTTCTCACAAGCACTTGTGTCCACTAGACATGGCATCATTATGTAGAGTCTCATGCTTAGATAACCTCAAGTGTAGATCATAGTAGACGATTGAAAAGACCTTGGCCCAAACTTATGAACCCACTAACTTGACCCAATAAGGGTCCAATAAGATGTCCCATATAATAACCCAAGATCAGAAATTATAATAGAGTAGCTTTTGAATAGTTCACGCAATAAGATGTCTTATATAATAATCCGAGATGAAATTATAATAGAGTATCTCTTTAATATTCCTATCAATCTTTACTACCTACATATATGCAATTGTCCCCTCTCTTCTCTACAAGAAACTCGTGGTTAAGCTTTTCTCCTCAACTTCACAATAACATAACTTTTCTCACTACATGATAAGTATCACTTCTCTCCTTGTTCCTCTTATGTGTCTCTTATAATACACTCTATTTTATTTGTGAATTGTTGGTTTGAAACAATGCTTCATATACCAATAATCACAGTATGCCCATTCATCCTCATTATTCCATTACTAGCATATGTGCCTTCAATTACCTAATTTTCTTCTCCATGCACTGGCCGTAATTTTTTTTAATACTGTCCCGACCTAAACCTGATAATCTTTACATGGAAACAAAATTTAAAGAAGGCAAAAGATATATGTGCTCATACAGAAAATACATGGAATGTTAATCAATAAAATCCATCGAATTTAGATGCATCAAAGATGATGGCGAAAATGTATTCATTCAAAGATCATGGCAACAGGTATTCATGGCTAGAGAAGTTTTAAAGTCAAGGTACAAAGATTATTTTAATAAGTTCCTTAATAGGAACATAATTGTCGATATTACTTTAGGTTAGCAGACTCCAGAGTTCACCTGAAAAATGCTTCCAATCGGTACATAGAAAGGAGTGAGGTGAAGGGTACTCCAAAAATGACAAAATTCAGACAACCAATGGGAGAAGATGCCAATTGTCTGAGTGTTCATAAGTTTTGTGGAGGAATGTATTACTTGGCTGACAAGCCTATCTAAACTGTATCATAATAACAGCAACATTATGCAAGAACAAATGGGACATGCAAAGCTTCTAGTGGTTGGTTTCGCAAACGTGGCCAATCATCTCCAGAGGTGTTGGTAGGAAGTTTTTAGACCAAAAAAGCAGACTTTAATACGATATAGATCGACTCGGACAGGCATATGATATAAATCCAAGAAATAACTAAGTCTGCATTATCTAAAGTACGAACGAACTCCGGATCGGTGACGGGCGAAACAATCTCACCGGATTCGAGGAAGCAGAGGCGCACGTCGAGGCACCAGGAGGAGGAGGAGGATAGGGGGAGCTCAGAAGCAAGCGGGGTGCCCGCCTTGGCCTCGAGCCACAGGAACAGGAGGGCGGTCGCCGCCCGAGGAGGGGAGCTGCGGGAGGAGAGGCGTGGTGGGCCACCAGTAGCATCCTCGTGCTCTGCGCCATTGCTTATGTATGCACCACTGAGACGACGATGAAGACAAAGCTCTGTTCTTTCTTCTCTCTCTCTCTCTCCCTATGCCTTCTTCCACCCTCCCCGGATAGATGGGGGGTGTGTGTAAGATTACAACAATGGCCTTATCTCCCCCCATCCCTTCAATATTTTTTATTTTCATTTGAGCAATATTGCTACAAGAGACCCTCAAGAAATAGTATACAATCTCCACATGATTCCTTGCAATTGTTGGTAAATATTGCAATTAAAAATACACTAGCCACACAAATCTAATTTTCGGAATAGGTATATCATATTCAATAATAACAACAACAACAAAGTTTTTTCCCACATTTAAGTACTGTCGGCTACATGGATTCTTTTAAGCATTCATGCTATTATAAAAAGGAAATCTAAAATTAAATACAGACAAAACACGATAAGAATACAATAGAAATGAGTTGACACAATCATGAGAGACTGACGAGCCGCTAATCACCCTAGTTAATTAGTGTGATATTGTTGTAGTCGGGCAAATCACGAGTCGGACAGAAACCACTTAAAGTTTATATTAAGTTAATGGGAAGATTGTTAATTTTTATTTTATTTAGGGTAAGCCCACAGTCGAACACATGGAAGAAATTACATGCTCAGAATTTAATTTAAATAATTCGATGTTAGATTTTCAGAGAAGATTTTTTTAGATTTTTTATATGCAATAAAATGTACAAATCCAACTAAGTTCAGAGTTAATTTGCATTTTTAATCAAATCAATTTCATACCCTACAAAATTTGGTCATAGTAGGAATTTATGCAAAACTAACCTACTGTGATTTTTTAGATTTTTTGATATGAAATGAATCTTTAATGAATTTATGAATGCAAATAGGACGATCTGTAATAAATTAATTTAATAAATATCAAGACTTATTATTTCCAAAACTAAAAATGTCACATGTAACCCTAATTGAGAGGAATTCGGAACATATTTAATATCTTAAAAATACTAAGTGATGGTTTAATTAAACATCAATTACGAAGATGGCTAAATAGTTTATATAAGAGAAAATATGCATGCAAATGATATGAAATTTGAAGGAGTGAATTAGTACAGATAAATCTATACTTAGACATTTTTAGATAATTTTAAAATATTAAGTGATTTATTCTGAATTAAAGAGCGTATAATGGGCAAAATGTTTAATCATTCACCACAACAATTATCATAAATCAAGCAATACCCCCAAAAATTCCAATAAATATCCTAAATGCAAAGAATCAATTATACTACAATACGCATTTTTTTGTAAACAAAATATGATGAGCAATGAAAGTCAAACTAATTATTCAAACATAGGGTTGTGAATGTAAATAAAATAAAATAAATGCAGCATAGGGACTATTTGGTGATTACCGAAAAATGCTAAGGTTAAATTGCATATTTATAATGCTCGAGGCTTGGCTACAATTCCAGGAGGTATAGGGGATCATGTGTATAACACCCCCGACGCATGTAAGGCACGTTTGTGCTGGGTGACTCGGGTGGAGCTCCGGATCCGTACCTCGACGAGGCAAGTTGCAGTGGTTTGTCCCAACTGTGGTGGCTCCAAGGCATGAGGCTTGAATCGAGGTATGGAGTGGATGGTGGATATTGCTCTAGGTAGTCAGATCAAGCCTAATATATGGCTTGAGGATAAAGAGCACTTGCACTATTCATTCATGATCAAACGTCGCATGTGACATGTAGTTCTTCTCTGTCTTCTTCTTCTATCGCAGCTACAGATGTTGAGGAGTAAGGATATTATTGTTTGTGAAGGTTCAGATGATGTGATACGCACAAGCAACCCGGGCTCTTGACCCCACCTCCGTCGATACATGATTGGAGGCCATCCGAGGTTTGTTAATGACGAAGGCAAGGCGTAGTTGTGTGCGTCATATCAGCTGATGAAGAGAGTGGCTCGTTGTTTCTCTAGATGCAGAGGATCTAAGAGTGAACTACCCCTCCATAGGAGATGTAGAAGAAGGGAACTGTTGGTAGTGTCAAACCCGATGGTTGTAGGTGTGAGGCGAAAGAGATTGAGAAGTCATGTCCTCAACCGACACATGGTCGAGACACGAAGGGGAGGGCAATCTTCTTATTTGATCATTTCCTACGCATTCACAGGTGAAGGCTCGAGCTTAGCTCGACCATGGTATGACAATTGAAAGGGATGGGAAGGAATGGAGTAAAGGTCCTATGAGAATGGATAAGGAGGAGGACCTAGTCATGTCGAGCTTTTACAAAGCTCGAAGGAGATCGTAATGGAAGGTATGACGGGGAAGAACTGGATGATCGGATTTAAAATCGAGTGATGATTTGGGGATTTTACAGATATGAACACAATCCATTGGGAGAAAGGCGTGTTTGGGTTCGCATGCAGTATCCGAGAGAAGAGAAGAAAGAAAAGAAAGAAGAAAAAGGAGAAGCAATAAGGGTGTTACCTGGAGTGTGGAGTCTCCTCAGATAAGAAGAAGCTCTCATAACTTCAGATCCTTGCCTCGAAGAATACGATGATGGTGTGCTGAGGTTGGGCTGCTCTTGGAGAAGGACAACTACAAGGTGGAAAGCTCTGCCTTGGATTTTGCTGATGGGAGTTTCATCGTTGTTGCTCGAGGTCTACCTCTTCAAGTTGTCACCAAGAATATCGTTGTTGATCGTTTTAGTGGCTTCACTTATCATGAATGGAGGATGATTCGAGATAGGGGTGGAGTTGGGGTTTTGTGGATTGGGCATTTAATGTATGCAAAGATGACAGAGGAGGTTTGGTGGAGGGATTTATCATGATGAACGGGAGTTGGATCGACCGTGCATTATGAAAGAAGTCAGAGATGGGTGGTTGAGGCGGAGGAGGGTGTTGGGTCAACTGGAAGAGGCAGAGGTGGAAGAAGAGGTCTCGGTCGTTCAATTGATCAAGATCGAACAGCTGAGGGTGTGACACTTTGTGGGAAAATAAAAGGAAATAAATAAAATCAAATAAAAAATTTAAAATAATAAATAAAATAGACCTTTGGATCTTGTCCTGATCTAATGATCCAAGATGGGTGCGGTTGGGTTGAATAGGGGTGCGTGGCGGCTCATGGAACTACCACGTGTCACCTCCACAAATTTTGAAATAAAAAATCTAGAAATATAAAAAATATAAAACAACCTCAAATAAAAAAATGTTCTTCACAAGATTTGTTCGTCTCGGTAAAATCTATAGGGTTTTATTAGGGATCATGATCAAAAGTTATCATTCGTACAAACTCATTTTTTGGTATTTTATGTATACAAAATATCAAATTTTATATTTTGTAAAAACTTTTGTAATTTTTAATTAAATAAAATCCAAAATATAATATAATATAAAAAAAGTTTGCACATTTATCTAATATTTTATTTTTATTTATTGAGAAATAAAGGAATAAAATAAAAAGAGACTTATATACGTACTCTATGTACAAACTCGAAATGTTGTGTTTTCTTTGACTTGTAAATTGTTTTAGATTTTGATTTTTGTACACTTTATTAGACCACAACTCAAATAAAATGAATGAAAAGAAATAAATTAAAAATAATTAGTATGTACATTAAATGGTAAGTCAAAGTTAGTAAATATGTATAATATACAATATGATCCCAAACTCAAGTTTTGCATATGAACTCCGATTCTTTTAAATTTGATCTTGATCTGTAGATAATTGAAGTGAGTATAGGTTTATATAAGGCTATATGTAAAAGATATTTGACTTTATAGCTTTTTAGTCTTAAACTCGGGTTTGGTTTTATTTTATACATATGCATGCTAAGATTTTTGATATTTTCTATTTGTTAATGTCAATGATAAATACACATTGAAGTTGTTTTTATTCAATTGAAATTAATATAAATTAATTTAAAATGCAAGAAGTTATGCTAATATACATGTGAGAATATACAAAAGTTTTGGCTCCTTAATGCAACTATTAATGATAAAATATGCATCTTGTTTACACATGAATGAATGATAATAATGCACTATAAATGCCTAAATGTAGTTATTACTTGGGGATATAGATGTATTTTCAGCCAAGAAAGTTATGAATCAGAGATTCATCAACCCTCTATACTTAAACATTGCTCGTCCTTGATCAACTAAAATGAATGCATAAGTGAAATGAGATTGGGTTCCAAACCTAGACCATGAACTAAAGTAAAAAATAAAGCTTGACTCGACCTTTGAAATAATAGTTTGGCAGAACTCCTATGAGAATTAGGGCCTTAAAATCAACAATCTCTAAGTTATACAAGTCATTATCCAGGTTCGGCTCAGAAGTCATCTTAGATCCACCTCCTCCTAAAGCATTCTCCATGAACATTGAGTAATTGCCTCGTGTGTGTGAAGGATGTTAGCTCTTCCCATTCAAAATGTTGAACTATTATGCAATCTCCTCCTCTAGCAACTCATCCAGGAATTAGGAATTCCCTTCTAAGTTTAAGTATTAGTAGTATCAAAAAGGGAATGAGGGGAGAAGTGGGAGCTTAGCCAATGTAGTTAAGTCTCATATTTGAAGCTAGACCAGTGTAGCCAAGTCTTCATTATGCATGCAATGGACCATTGTAGTCAAGAAAATCTGATTTTGAAATTATTACACTATGTTTCTTTTAGGATTTTTTTCAATTTTTTGACCCATTTATTTCATGTGTTTTTTTGGAGGTACAAAAGTGAACAATCATGTGAAGTGGTTGCATTTACCTCTGCCTGGACCAAACAGCTAGCACTATCAGACTATCCCTCACCTGAAGCTTTATTTCAACCCATTATTAGGAGCTTTAGATTTCCACGTTACTAAAAAAATTTACAGATCTTCCAACACCGTGTTTGAGATGAGATAAGTGTCCGATGCTAGAGCCCATATTATTTCACTATCTGAGAGTCGTACTTAGAATGATGCAATTAGCTTAGACGCTAAGAGTCAAAGACTAGACTTTGTCTTGCAGAAACTCAGAGAATGAAGTTTAGGACTTGAAGCTTCTAAAATCCTATTTCGCAGTCAAGTTCCTCTGAAAATTAAGTGGATTAAGATCAACTCAAGTCTACTCTCATTTTTTACTCACGACTCGGTTCAGAACCTGATGACTTTCCACTTGTGCATATGAAATGATATGCTGAATGAAATGTGGATGCATGAGATGCATTTTTTTGAATGAGAAAGCCATTTTTTATACAACCAGTTTTACAACAATTTTACAACAGTAGTATTTTTTACAAATATTTTATAAATGTTATGATGTTATACAAAAGTATACATATTTTACAAATTCTACAGCTTGTAAATAATATACATATTATACAATTATAAAAAAATATACAAGTTTTACAAGGGTTGTAAAAATTTTACATGAATTTTACATATTGCACAGATTTTACAATTACAAATGATTACCCATACCCGTATTTCATTGAATATTATATATAATATGCGAAAGTACAAGTTATGGGTAAAGTATATATGCAATATATACAACACCCCCTATTTAGCCCATGCTATGTCCTCGGAGAACGGAGAGAAACAAGACATAACTCGAACTAAGCATAGAACTATGCAAAGAATAGAGATATAGAAGGCGACCACCCCCTATACTTAGGCTTTGGTCAGCTTAAGTAGAAGAAGACAAAAATGATGCGGTGCAAGGCAAGAGAAAATGATGAGTAGATGTGGTAAATATATACGACATGCATCAACCCACTATACTTAGGCTCTAGTCAGCCTAAGCAAAGGAAAAAAGTCAAGGGAGGGACCGATGTGATTGGATGGGATTATACAGAAGAAAGAAAATAGAAAGAGAAAGAAATGAAGGAGTAACTCAGGTCACTCAACCCCTATACTTAGGACCCGGTCATCCTAAGTATATCTAAAAATGAAAATGCGATGTAATTGTGCGAGTGATGCGTATCACGGGAGAGGGAGGGAACTAAAAAGAAAACATATACAATATGGAAAAAGAATATATATTAAGAAGATTTACTGCAAACCTTATTGCGGGGACAGGGAGGTAAATAATGTATAGGTGTGTCGCTATCAAAATCTTCCTCAGAGGAATAATAGTGAGGGGAAGGGATCATCCAACGGGGGCCGACACATGATTGCTTACTCAAATAGTGATTGCTTACTCAAATAGGGCTTAAGAACATCCGAACTAAGATAACTCATATAGATAACCTCATCTGAACTCGATGAGGAATCCTTAGAAAATTCCTTCTCATGCATGTCGAAGGCAACTTTCTTAATCGATTTTCTAAGACCTAAAGCACTAAGAGGAAGAGGAGAGTGTCGTGCCTTGAGAGGTTCGAGGGAACACCTCGAGGAATCAATATTCGTCTTCTTCTTACTAGATGACTGACTAGAGGATGGGATAGCCACTTTCTTGGGAAGGGTCAACTGGGTCTTGGTCATCTCCTTTGTTTTAGGTCCTTGAGATAATATGAATGAGGTGTCGACTGGATGTGGTGGTGTATGCTCGAGAATCGAATCACAGGAATGATTTTGGGAATATGTGATGATTTTGGAAATACGGAATCACAGGAATGACTTTGTAAATGTGTAATGATTGTGTCTGATCCATAGAATTTCTCATGGTGGTGGAGGATCAAGCGATCGACGATGTCACCTTTTATTTCTTGGTGACGTAAGATATCTCCATTAGAGGATATGGTGAATTGTGATTAGCGATTATGAATTCCCCTAATGATTTTGGTGGTCTCAGGGTGTGGGATATCTTAGACACAATGGTAGGCTTGGCAATCAATGCCTTAGGTATAGCAAAGGGGTAGGACTCATTTACCTCTCATGGTCATGTTTGTCATTGGCCTTGTTGATTGCATCTGGGTGGTGCGTGTCCTCAAAGGTCAGGTGAGGTCTGTGAGTACCCAATGCTAAGAAGGAGATCACCCGGGCCTCACAATCGATAGTTTCCTTATTTGAAGCTAAGAATAGCTTCCCAAAGATGATGGGAGACTGGGTAAACTCTCCTCAGTATTCAATGTCAAGGATCGTAAAGTCCACTTTGAGTGGAGTACCTTGGAAAGTAATGACAACTGAAATGGTCCATCTCGACCGTTTTATGGATCGATCAGCCAAATGGACGATCACCGTTGACTTTCTAAAATGGAAGAGGAAAGGAATGAGGGGGGCACGAGGGTCGGAGAACAGCAGAGACAAGGTGAATCGGTTCGCCGGAGCATAGCTCCAGCGAACTACGATTTGAGCGAACTGGGCTAAAACTACTACCTACATGCTAAACTAGATGCGTAAATAAAAAGAAGGAACTAAATCTACCTAAAATATAAAAATGCACAACTCATACCTTCCTAGGAGGAAAGGGAGCAGAGGTCACCGGCGACGACGGCCTTGGGCGCACCTCCTCCTCTGCGAGCTCCCAGCACCTCAAGGGACTCCAGCTGTCACCTGGATACCTCTTTTGGCCGAGATGCGGCGGCTCTAGGGCTTGAAGATGGCCAAAAAATCATGGAGGAAGATGAGGTTTTAGTTATAAAATATGGTGGCACCCTTATTTGACCGGCCGATAGGAAGAAATACAAGCTATATATAACAGATTTACAAGATGGGCGTGGATCTATGATGAGGGATGATTATTTCGTATGAAGGAAGCAAATGTGATAGATGGATAGATTAGCCTCGAAAAATGCATGAAACCGTGGGATTGGATAATAGTGTCACATCAACAGGTTGGAGTGATAATTGACTGGAAGTCAACAGTCCGAGCGACATGATTGGGCCACGTCAGCTCGCTAAACGACAAAACAACAATTTAATTCGAAAATAATTATTTGTAAATAGTAAATGATTTTATTAATTTTCAATTGTAAAATAAAAATTGTTATTTAATGTAGTATTTTATTATGATTTTTTATTTATTTTTTTGATGTTATTTATTAGTAATTAATTTTTAATGGTTTATTTATAGGTATATTCATCTATATTTTCTACATTTTTATTTTTATTTTCTATATTTTATTTTATATATTTTATTCTTTTATTTTATATATGTACAACTTATTTTTAGGTGTATAAATATATTTTTATTTTATTTTTATAATATTATTTATATGCTTCAACAAATAGGGATATATAATATGTAGGTATACTTGTAGGTAGTTCTTCTATGTATTATGTATATTGTTTTATTTTAATGTATTTTCTTTTTTGTTATTGTATCTTTATATTTTTATAATATAATATAAACAATATTTACAATATTATAAAAATATAAACAAATTAATAATAAAATAATAAAAGAATAAAATCCACTTTTATTTATATACAAGTAATAACATAGGTATTTTCCCTATGTTTTCACATAGACTTATTTTGTTTTATTTTTATTTTTGGTTTTATTTTAATTTTAATATGTACATATGTCATGAATTATAATTACAAAATTATAAAAATATAAATATGTGAAAATAATAAAGAATGAATAAATTGAATATTTTAATCGGGTATAATGAACAATGGGGTCAAAAAACTAATTTTCACATAGTAACTCCAAAAAAAAGATGAAACCACCTCCATTAAATAGCTTGTGAAAAGTTATATACAATTAGAGGTGATTTTGATATGTTTTGATTTTTTATTTGAAAGATATGAGTCTGTGAAGTTAGTTTTTTGACTTTTTATTTTGTGTATAAATTAAACAATGTAGATTATTTTTTAAACAAACTCAATTTTGTATTTGTATTTACATTATTATCTACAACTTTTATGTACAAAGTTTCTTTATTTTATGTGTAAATAATAAAGAATACAATAGGTGTCAAAAAATGCATAAATAATGAATAATTAAATTGGATTTTTTGTATTCTTGGCCCTTATCTCCCCCTACTTTATTCCTTGTCGACCAACTCAATTCTTAACTTGGTCTCGGTATTAAGAGTCATAAATTATCATCGATATTTTATTTTTTTTTCTTTCCTTCTCTTTATTGTATAATTTTGGCATTAAAAACCACATTATTTACACAATAAATGCAATAAATCATGAATGCTATTTTGTACATATTGATGCTATATACAAGTTCTATCTGGGGTTTTTAAGCCTAAAATGATAAAATAAAGAATGATGAAATGGAGTATCATCATCCCCCTGTACTTGCCTTTGCTAGTCCCAAGCAAGCACTTATGCAATAAGTAAAAAAAAGAATAAAGACGAAAAGAAAAAGGACGAATATATGGAATTGATTTTGATTATTAAACTTATCTTTACAAAATCAAAGTTTGGATCTCAGGTTAGATCTTGATGTGAAAATGTGTGTGGAATCGGGTTGAGAACCAAATTTAAAACACAACAGCCTTTGAAAGTCACAGAACTCAGTTCAAACCACCTCAATAGCCATGTCAGAACTAGCCTACATCATACGCAAAACCTTATGACTATGAAGCTAACTTGTACAGTGTAAGTGATAGTGGCTCTCCCCAACTGAAATGACAATGGAATTGACTTCTCCAGAATGACAACCCATTGATTCCCCAATCCAACACTCTGTCCTCGAGGAGCAGGGTATTCCCTTCTAAGTTCAAGTGGCATCCAACTCAAAAGGATGAGGTGAAGAAAAGAATGAACGGTAGCCAGCGTAGCTACCTATCCTAGGATGCTTGACCAGTGCAGTTAAGTCATCCAGCTGCAGGCTCAAATGGTATAACTTCGATGCTCAAGCTTACTTATTGACTATACAACATATATACATACTCCAACAGACATTTTATTTTTTTCAGGCCTGTCCACTTTTTGGAGTTTTTTTTCTTTTTTTTGAAAAACTATTTACAACATCATTTACATAAGGAGTTTTTCCTCTTGAGCTAGAAGACTATCCTGCTTTTGAAGCATTATTGCAACCACACTCTCCTGTCATTCGACTTCATGGCATATGAACCAGGTTGGGGTGCACTTCCCTCCCTAGACGAGGATGAATGTTTTCACTCATGAGCATCTCAGATAGGCAAATCTGACCCCCTCACCACTCCAACTGAGTTGAGCCAAGTGAAAGGTTCAAGTGTCCAAGTTAGGTCACGGTCGACAAGAGTCATGCGTACTTCTCGAAAAGTTCTAGTTAGTCGGTTGAGGTGATTTGAACCCGACCCTGAATCTCAAAGAATTAAGTCCCAATGGACCTGAAATACCTTAAACCTAGTTCCCATAAGGTTCCAGTGTAGTTAGGTGCAGTAAGGTCCAACCAAGCTCCAATCTTCGACTTTATTGGACTAGTTCAACCATCAAGCTCTATTCGAAAGAACATGAATGCTATGCAAATGCTATGTACAATGTAGAAAGAATCATGTAATTTTCCAAAAAGAATTTGAAAAATAAAAATAATTTTTGCACACAAAAACATAAATGTATACAACTATTTACATAGGTGTGCTTCTTTTCTGTTTACAAGAATTTGCAAATTTTAAGAGTTAATTTATAGGTATATATATACAATTGAGAAAAACTTTATTATTTTTGGAGACATATATTTACATATATTTATTTATATATTCTTATTTTAATGAAGCCTTTATTCCTCAATATTTGAAAATAAATTTGAAAACTATAGTACACAATAGTTTTTGCAAATATTTACAAACATTTGAAAGCCATTTTGCCAAGATTTTTCAAACACTATATATAGATTTTCAAAATAATTTTACAACCATTTTCAAAACCATTTGCAAATAGATTTCCAAATACTTTTATTTAACACAAAGAAAAGAATTTTTACAAATGAAAACCTTCTAAAAAAGTTAAAAAAAATTTACAAAAAGTTTTCCAAACGGGCCAATCCATTTTTTAAATCATTTTGCAAAACTATTCTTAACTGGATTTATTAATCAATATATACAAAAATATTTGAGGAATAAACATTAGTTTTTAATGAATTATATATGTATGTATAGTATATTTAGCCATATTTATTATTAATTATTTGAATGTACGAGTTATGGCTAAAGTATATACAAAATATATACGACCCCCCTATACTTAGCATGAGTTATATCCTCATAGATCAAAAAGAGGAAGAGAAGTCATAACTCGTACTGAGAATAGAAAATCCTACACTACAACGACAGAAATAAGATATGAAAGAATGAAGAGATAAATGAATGAGAAGATGATCGTCCCTCTTATACTTAGGATCAAATAATCCCAAGTATAGCAGACTGTACACAAGGTAGGGAGGGTCAATGGTGGGAATAAATAGATCACAGCTCGCGATGTCCCCCCTATACTTAGGATAAGATATCCCCAAGTATAATAGAGAAAATCAACAAGAGTGGAAACAATGGAGGGGATCAAAGAATGAAAGAATCCGGGGTGCACCCCCCCCCCCCCGCATACATAGGACAAAGTACATCCTAAGTACAGAAAACTGACAAAAAGGGGCGACACCTTTACTGTAGAGCAAGAAATATGAAAAGTAATAGAAGAAAAGAAGAAAAGACAGAGATATACAGATAGATGAAAAGATCATAGAGAACGTACGCATAACTCCCCCTATACTTAGGGTAAAGGGTCCCTAAGTATAAGAAACAACATGAGTGATGAAACAGACAGAGAAATAACAACACAGTGTGTACACCCTATACTTAGGATAAGGTACGTCCTAATTATAGACACACGGATATGGCGAAAGATCGGGGGTACACATACATACGGAAGAAGGAAGGAATAGAGTACACCACACATATATACAACAAGTAGAATGGTGAAGTAGACGTTATCTGATACACGACTATTGTACTCACGTCATCGTCTCCCTGTGAGAATGAGGACACAGTTAGACAACAAAAAGACATCCGGTATACAATCAAGTGGGTGTCAGCTACTGGAGAAAAAGAGATTGAAAATTAGGCCAGTATCCGGTAGCAAAAGCAGAACATCAGCTCATAAGGAAGGAATGAGCGAGCGGAGCCGATTATGGAAGAAAAGGAGGAAGAAGGAACAGTACAGACTCCTCCAAGTCAATCATAGTCTCGATGAGGTATAAAGAGTGAAG
Organism: Ottelia alismoides; assembly: GCA_037367405.1. Classification (NCBI taxonomy): domain Eukaryota; kingdom Viridiplantae; phylum Streptophyta; class Magnoliopsida; order Alismatales; family Hydrocharitaceae; genus Ottelia; species Ottelia alismoides. The sequence continues at coordinate 1,510,609 of JAZKJV010001462.1, read as the reverse complement.
AGTAGGAGACTCTTAATCCCGTGTGATATCTGATGGTCATAAAGTCAGAAGGTCGCACGAACACACCAAATACCATAAGACATGGCTCAATCCTGCGAGGGTCATCAAGGTGAGTAGACACAAATGAGTCAAAGATCATCGAATAAACATAAGATTCAACTCCGTACTCCAACAGAGAGGAGACACAACCAGAAAGGAGACCCTGTACAAAAATTAGAAGACTCGGCTTCTTACTCCACCAGATAGGAGCCCCCAAAATTAAAGCTGAGTACCTAGAAAATGATGTATCCTCCTGCAGATAACCCTCGGTGAGCGTTACATACTAATCAATGAATATTCAGACAGAGCTCACCCTACGAGGGTCGTTAAGTTGAGCAGATTCAAAGGAGTCAGATCCATCAGACGGATCATCAGAAGCGGTCTTGGTAGGAGACAAATCGACTACCAGCATAAGAGACCGACAGATCAAGAAAATGTGGCAGTGTCTCGCAGATAACCCTCAGGGAGCATACTGACCACTAAGCGAGGACCGTCAAGGAGAGCGGAGTCAAAGGAGTCTAGACAGATCGGTCCAATAGATCGAATACAACAAAGCAGTGGGGACCAGAAGATATAACAGAGGACTCGGTTCCATGCTCCACCAGATCGGAGGCAAAGTCAGCATGGGGAATCGATCGTAAAGAAAATGTTGCATCTTCCTGTAGAGTCCTCGAGGAGAAATACAAGCTAAGCAATGAATAGTCAGATCAGATCTCATCCTCGCGAGGGTCGTCGAGGAGAGAATACTCAAAGGAGTCAGTCAGAACGGTCTCAGTAGCTGCAAATCAGCTACCAGCAGAAGAGACTGGCAGATCTAGAAAAAATGCCATAGTCTCTCACAGATAACCCTCGAAGAGCACTATGAACTAGGCATGGAATAATCATGAAAGATGACACTCATACTTGTGAGGACCATCAAGGAGAGAAGACTCGAAGGAGTCAATGAAATTGGCCTCGTGCACCGACTGATTGGGAACATAGACTGGTAGGGAGGCTAAACAGTCAAATCAGACGACGCGGTTTTGTGCTCCAACATATTGGCAGCACAAGCAGTGAGAGAATCGAGCATAGAGAATGTGTTGCATCATCCCGCAGATAGTCCTTAGGGAGTGATGCAAACAAGGTCAATCAACCCATGGGATTGCTGGCATCACATCTCAGGTCCTCAAAATCAAGCAATCAATCCATCATTAGGAGGGCATAAGATCTTATGACGAAAAAAGTCAATATTATTAATCACAATGCATCCCACAAGTCAATCAAATCAGCTGAGATGGCACAAAATATAAGCAGAATTCATCTAAGTGCCACAAGTGGATGGACGAGTCAGGAGATCGAGGATGGATCAGTCTAGGAGATGAGTGAAATCATGTGGGTTCCAGTCACCGTCACTCTTGAAGTACATATCGAAGATAGTCAATCAAACCTCTAAAATTAAGACAAGCAGAATCGCAGAATAGATGGATCAATCATAGCTCAATCTGGTATGCGTGATAAAAAAATCATCAAATAAGCATCACATCTTGTAATCGTGCAATCGTCAAAGTCCTCGAGAAAATCTATGCACATTTAAAACCAGATCCACCAAGAGTAGCATATCAATCTTAGCATCCTCAAAACGTGCTCGACATACTCCAATAATAAATAGAAGTCGTAAAACCTCAATGCAGGCTCTTCCTACAAGCACAGCAATCCCGGGTAAGAGAATGATACGGGGGACACAAGGAGGTTGGGCGAGGTGAAGGTGGACACAAACAAAATTGTGGTCCAAGGAGAAGGTCTCCATGAACCAGATTATATGTGGGTGATATGGGAAAGGAGAAAAACCGTGAAATCCGGTTACGAAGGAGAAGCACAAGACCTAATATCACAACTTGAATGCAGATGAGGAAATATATATGGACAAGGGGGATAGAAGGACTCAATGATTAAAATACGCACACAGATGGAACCGACAACTCAAATAGGGATGAAAATGCAGATGGACTCAAAGTCACAATCAATGCACAAAGCAAACCCCCAGTTCACCTACTCAACACAGTGAAGACCGAGATGTGGTCTTTTTATCTTGTCGATTTTAGAGTTAGGTGATCATCAAAAAGTTGTACACATTGAAGATAGGCTTGGGATTTGAGCACTAATCCTTGCGTGTATGTAGGAATAAAATGCACAAACAAGGAGGGGTTGCTTTCCCCTAAGCATTGAATCCATTATATTTTTATTTTTAAGTCAAATAGAGTTAGTAGTCCCAATTGTATTTAGGTTGTCACTTTTTTTTGGTAATTTTTCCATGCATGTCTGATGAACCCAAAAATCAAGCGGTCCAAATATGTCTCACACAAGACGGAGACAAAGTCGTTGTGGCGACCACCCGAAATATGAGATTCGGTCAACAATTAACCCACAACAATGATTAAACAATGAAAAGAAAGATGTGGAGTTAAAATTTATTATAACTCTACAATGAGTGTGTATAGTGTGCAAGCATGTAGAGGTCGAACACAGGAAGCAAGCAGGTAGATCGGGACAATAATGCTCGAAAATGAATGTGATCAAATGTTTATACAAGCGATATCTTTGTGGGTTTTTAATTATATATATATTAATCTTTGATTTCATATTTTTATATTTTGATTTTTAACTTACTGATTTTGTCTTTTCTTTTTATATTTTGTGTTTTTATATTTTCTTTTTCCTTTAATAAAGATATGACTCTATAGGATATATATACAATAGGGATGAGAGGGAGATAAAGGTATGTATAACTACTTAAAATACAGAAAATAAAGTGTTTTTGTGTTTTTTATATTTTTCTAATATTTTTGTGATTTTTCTAATTTTTTTCCTAATTTTTTGGGTATTTTTAAAGTCAAAAATACTGAAAACGATGAACAAAATTAATGGCTGAAATTAAAATGGAGAAGAAAAACATCAAACGGTTTCAAAAATTCTCCAAATTAATTTTAAATTGAAGATAATACAATAAATAAAATTCAGAAATAGAAAACATAATTTTTAGATTTTTTTGGATTTTATAAATTTTTATGAAGGTTTTTAGAGTTTTTCTATTTTTATGAGTTTTCTTTTGTAATTTTTGGTGATTTTTAGTCTGAAGTCAAAATAGGCAAAAACACACAAAACATATTTTTTTGGAATTTTTCAAAATTTGTTTGTAATTTTTTTGTATTTTCTAGTGCAAATAGTGAAGAAAATGCATGTTTTTGAATTTTTATAAATAATAAAATGTAAAAAATGTCAATTAAAAATATATCGTGGTAGAGCAATGCAACATGCACACAATGATAATTTTTGGGAATTTTTAGGGTTTTATAGATGCATGAAATAAATAGAGATAACAAAGAGAAACTACATTACTGGTAAGGGCATATCTGTAAATATTCAGAATAACAAGGGCCAAAATGAAAATTTCCCACAATTTTATAACGCAAATAAGATATTTCTGGACTAAATATGAATAGCCAAAGCCGCAAGGGAAGTTCTGCAAAAAGCCAAGCCCACGTGCGTTGACACGCGTGCCTGGCAGGGACTTAAATGCAATATTCCAAAAATACAGGGGCTACCTTGCAGTTTTTCCAAAAATATTACACTTATCATGAAAGTTTCAGTGTTGAACACAAATAAAGGAACCTACATGGGTCTCTTTGCAAAATGTCCACTCCCCTATGAAAGTTTCTGACTAATAAATAAATACACAAAATGGAGAGGGTGAAGGTGCAAAATACCCAGTCCAAAGCGGATCCGGCGGTGGGTATTCCTTCACTTGCCACGTGTCGACAATCCAACGGCGGGTACCAGTTCGTGCGGGGACGGCTGAAATTAGATCTTACCAGAAAGATCTGACCGTGGAGGCGTTGTGTGATCAAACGGATGTTGTACACCTGGGTGCCGGCCTCTGATCTGACGACAGAAAGGCTAGGACGAAGAACAGGGAAGAGTCGTTGGTGAAGCGACCTTCCCCGCCCTCGATCTCGGTCTCGGATGCTGCTTCGAGCTCCCAAAATGGCTGGGACGATCCCACGTGCGGTCTTCTTGGTTCTGGTGGCTCCAGAATCCTCCGACGACGGCCGGAGGTCTCGCGAGGAGGCGACGGAGCTGGGGGTGCCCAGGTGCCTCCAGCGAGGCGCAAAATGAGCTTTCAGGCTCTTCTTGATGCCCTTGGACCTACAAAAAGGGTTAGACCATCGAGGGCAAAATGCCTTGAAGATCGGCGAAGCGAATGGAAGGGGGGAACGACGACGATGGCGAACAGCCGGAGCTAACTCCGGCGAAGGGGGTGATTTGGTGAAGCGATGGACGAAACGTGAAGATGAATATGGGGATCTACTCCTACGGTGATGATAAACGAAAAACACAAAAGAAAATGAAGAGAAAGGAAGCCCTCAAAGGTGAAATCACTCGAGGAAGAAAACTTCGATGACAAGCTTTGTCGGAGGTGGTGGAGCCGCCCCTGCCCATCCTCGATCCTCCTGAAGGTTGGTAAATGGAGCTGTCACCTCCCTCTCACTCTGGAACACAACAGACGGAGAAGAAAGTGGGTCAAAGGGGTTCAAACTTTCCAGGGGAAGTCGAGCATCTATATGAAGGGTTGACGAACGACTCCATAGATCGAGAGATTGGGAGCGGGTCAGTGATCCAATGCACAAGAAAATCACTGGGCGTGAATCAAGAATATCCAAGGAAGAAAAGTCAAGAAGAGAGTTACGTGAAATGGTGCAAGTTGCGTCTCCCAAAAATCAGCGAAATTGAGGAAAAACTCGTTCTGACATTCAACAGAGGAGAGGGTCATACAGTTGACCGGAGGTTAACTGTCCAAGCCTCCTGGTTGGTCCACGCGGACCAACCAGGAAAAACCTCTGGAAAAGATTTGTTAATTCATTTTAAAATAGTAAATGAATTTATTAATTTTTTGGTTATTAAATAAAAAATGTTTATTATTTTATAAAGTATTTTATTATGATTTTTATTTGTTTTTTTTGAGGTTTAAAATTACAAGTTACCTTTTATGAGCTATATAGGTATACATATCTATATATTTTAATATTTTATTTTTTTATATATTTAATTTTAATATTTTATCATTTTATATATTTATATCTTATTTTTATTGGCTTATATATATTTTTATTTTATTTTTATGATGTATTTTGTATAAGTAAATAAATAGAAATAGTATTTATATATGTATAAATATAGGTAATTTATCTATGTATTGTATGCAAGCATTTTATTTTTATATTTTCTTTGTGTTTTTATTTCTGTTTTAATATACACGTATATTGTAAATAATATTTACAAAATTATAAAAATATAAAATTATAAAAATAAAGAATAATAAATAAAATGAATATTTTAATCTGTATAAGTATACAATAGGGGTCCAAAACCTAACTTTTAAACCATAGTTCCGCAAAATACAAAACCACCTTCATTAAATAGCTTATTGAAAATTATATACAATTAAAGTGATTTTGATATATTTCGAGTTTTTATTTGAGAGATACAGGTCTGGGAAGTTGGAATTTTGGAATCTTATTCAGATCATAACTTTTTATCTGTACATTATTTTTATTTGAAATCAATTTTGTATTTTTCTTTATCTAATTACCTACAATTTCATGTTAAAGTTTCTTTATTTGGATTATAAAAGGTGGAACTAAAAATAGGTCTCAAAATGAATAAATAATGAATTAAATAAAAGGTATTTTTATAGTATTTTGGCCTTATCTCCCCCTACTTTATTCCTTGCCGACCTATTCATCTAAATGCCTAGGTCTCGAGGTTTCGGATCATAAATATTTACAATATTTTATTCTTTTTCTTGTCTTTTCTTTATTCTATAATTTTGGCTTTAAAAATCGTATTTTGTACACTATTTACATGCACATGCATGAATGCCAAAATGCAGAAATTAAGGGTATTTACATGTATTTACTAGGGTTTTTGAGGCCAAAATGATAGAATAAAGATGATGAAATGGAGGTTCATCAATGTCCTAACAGTTTTCCAATTCTATTTATCATCCTAAGTGGTCAAATTCAGAGGGAGAAGATCAGAAAACTGTGCAAGTCAGAAATCAATAATGCATGCAAAGTCAGAAGACTTACAATGCTACCAAGCTCCCTCCATGCGGGATGCATAACAAAATTTGAAAACCTAACTATATGATATGCAATCTAATGAAATCACCCTAGGCGAGAAATTTTTATTATTGTGAAGCACAATATGTTATTATTTTTAAACAAACCCTAAGGTCCAGTCTTGGAGACATCTCGGTGCCCGCCACAACGGGTCCTGCTAGCGATGTATGATGCCTCTCACAGCGTGCGGTCTCAAATCTAAATAATCAATATTTATTATTTGACTAAGTCCATAAGCGCATCTATAGGTACATGCAATATATATTAGGCTTTGGACCTAATTCTATCAGGCAATAAATTCCTAAGCTAAGGCTCATTCACACAAAATAAATAAAACAAAATCGAAAAACAAATAAAAATAAGGCGAGAAAAATGCGAGAAAACCGGCGAGGCATCCAAGGGAACAATCCCTCAGGCAGTGAACCTCACAAAGTCAATGTACCTATGAGAGTCCAAATTATTACATGTATAAGCACTCTCTCTCACACACAAGAATTACAATTTTTTAAAGAAAATGCATAATAAATTGAAGCTAGTAGCTATCTCAAAAATTCCTCCAAGTATGGATTAGTTGCTCTCTCCCGTCGGCTCAGTCCAAAGGTCGGCTTCGCCTTTCTTGGGTGCATAGGTCCTCTTAAGAGGTTCTTCATTACGCCACGGTCCCTCGCAACAAATTCAAACATGAAAGAATATTAGACAGTTCACAATTATATCAAATACGATTGAAGAAATAACACGAATACATAAACGAAACAAGCAATAAATAAATGAACAAGAGATAATAGACAAAACAAAATAATATCTAACTAAGCGACGCTGCTCCCCAGCAACAATGCCAAATGATTAACAAGAATATTCTGCCGAAGTCGTGTCAATCCACAAGACAGACGGACAGTCGCTGAGGGATCTCAAATAAAATCCCTGATTGATCAACAATCAACCCACAACTAGAATAAAGCAATAATATAAAAAAATGTGGAGTTAAAATTTATTATAACTCTACAGCAAATGTGTATAGGCGTAAGTACGTGTAGGAGCAAAAGAAAGGAGGCAAAATCAATGCTCAGAAATTTTATCTTTTAGCTCATGTCCATGTTATTATTTTGTGGGTTTTTTATTTTATATTTTTATATTTTTATTTTTGGTTTTATATTTTTATATTTGATTTTTAATTTTCTATTTTGTATTTTCTTTTTTATATTTTCCAATTTTTATGTTTCTTTTTCATTTAAATATATAACCTATATATATGTATGTATACAATATAAGGTATCTATAGATATTACATATATATAAATATGTAGAAATAGTAAAAAAATAGTAAATACTACATTCTTATGCTTTTTATATTTTTGTAATTTTTTTATTATTTTTCTAGAATTTTTGCTAATTTTTATGTATTTTTAGATTCGAAATTACCCAAATAAGGGGTTAAATAAAAAATCTAAAATTGATGTGGATTTTAAAAACAGTAAATAGGCTTCAAAATTATCAAAATCAATTTTAATATATAAATATTATATAAATAAAATTATAAAATAAAAAAAACATGTTTTTGGATTTTTAAATAATTTTTTATATTTTTATGAAGAATTTTGGGGGTTTTTTATTTTTTGGCCTTTTGTTTTTCCATTTTTTGATTTTTGGAATGTAAATAAAATATGACAAATATACCATATATAATTTTTTTGGAATTTTTAAATATATTTTTATATTTTTTTGGTATTTTATAATTTAAACAATACAATATAGGCTCCATTTCATTTTTAATAATTAGATAAAATTTAAAAAAATGTGAATAAAAATATAAGCATGAAAATACATGGCATGAAGCACCTGATCTGATTTTTGTGTATTTTTAGGAGCACCATAGATATATTTGATAAATTGAGGAATATCACAAAAATATAAATCGTGGCAGGGGCATTTTTGCAATGAAAATAATGGCCAGGGAATAATATGAAAATATAACAAAAACATACGTTAATTCGATTTTATTGAACTTTAGACCAATTACAAAAATCACCAGGGTTTTCCAAGAAAAAGACCCATCACGTGGGACTACATGTGACTCTGCTTGGGAAGGATCAAAATGTAAATAAAATAAAGTCCAGGGTCCTTCCAATAATTTTTACAAAAATGTACAACATGTATATAATTTTATTGGACTAAATGTTAATATAAAAAGTAGTAGGGGTGTCCCTGCAATTTCGCCACCTCACATAGGACGATACGTGAGGTGACGTGGAATGGACCCAAATGTAATTACAGGAAAGAACATGGGTCATAGGAAAATTTCAATTTATTTAACATCATATTTTATTTACAGAATTAAATACTAAATACAAAAAGGTGAGGTGAGATTTGCAATTTACCCTGATAAATGCGTGCCATCGGACGGCTCTGAGGATTTTGCTTATGCACGTGGTGCCATCGTAGCGGCTGGTACTCCTTCTCCAATCTGCGGTGCGGATTAGATCTTGTGCTTCATCGGACGACTGGCACGTGCGGGGAGGGATGGTTGAGATCAGAACTGGCAGGCCTCCTCGATCCAATGGTGATGTGCGTGCCTCCAAGAACATGGAATAAAAGGCGTGCTCTTCCTTGTTCATTCGATTCCTCGCATTCCACTGCTCCGTCATCGACGTTGATATGCTCTCGAGGTTCCTAATGGTGGTCCGTGTCTAGGAGTACCACACACAAGGACCATGGACCGTTGTAGCTCTCCAGCGAGGCAGGACAAGCTACGCAGCCCTAGGTACTTTGAAGTACTGGTGCAGAATCGACCCCAAAGTTGTCCTTTGGCCCTCCTGCATCTGCAATAAGGTCCACCGATGAAAACAAAAGGGGCTCGGGCTTTATTGGGCGGAATGGACAAAGGCTGGAGGTAGCGGAGGTCTCTGATAAAGGTGAAGGAGGTGAAGACCCTATCTCCAGATCCACGATGGATCTGGGGGTATGAAGGTTCTTGGGATGTGGGGGAATGGAAGAGGAAAGGAATGAGGGGGTCACGGGGGTCGGAGAACAGCATAGGCAAGGTGAATCGGTTCGCTGGAGCAGAGCTCTGGCGAACTACAATTTGAGCGAACTAGGCTAAAACAACTACCTACATGCTAAACTAAATGCGTAAATAAAAAGCTGGAACTAAAATATACCTAAAAAATAAAAATGCGTAGCTTATACCTTCCCAGGAGGAAAGGGAGAAGAGGTCGCCGGCAGCGGCGGCCTTGGGCGCTCCTCCTCCTCCGCGAGCTCTCGACACCTCAAGGGACTCCATCTGTCACCTAGATACACTCTTTGGCCAAAATGCGATGGCTCACGGCTTGAAATGACCAAAAAATCATGGAGGAAGAAGAGGTTTTATTTATAAAACATGGTGCGACCCTTATTTGACCGACCGATAGGAAGAAATACAAGATATATACAACGGATTTACAAGCAGGGTGTGGATCTACGATGATGGACGATTACTTCGTATGAAGGAAACTAATATGATAGATGGATAGATTAGCCGAGAAAATGCATGAAATCGCGGGATTGGACAAACACATCACGTCAACAGGTTGGAGGGATAGTTGATTGGAAGTCAACAGTCCGAGCGACGTGATTGGGCCATGTAAGCTCGTTAAACGACAAAACAACAATTTAATTAGAAAATTATTATTTATAAATAGTAAATGATTTTATTAAATTTCGATTATAAAATAAAAATGGTTTATTATTTAATGTAGTATTTTATTATGATTTTTATTTATTTTTTAATGTTATTTACTAGTAGTTAATTTTTAATTGTTTATTTATAGAAATATTCATCTATATTTTGTACATTTTTATTTTTGTTTTGCATATTTTATTTTATTATTTTATTCCTTTACTTTATATATTTACAACTTATTTTTAGGTGTATAAATATATTTTATTTTATTTTTATGATATTATTTATATGATTAAACAAATAGGGATATATAATATGTAGGTATACTTGGAGGTAGTTCATCTATGTATTATGCATATTGTTTTATTTTAATGTATTTTCTCTTTGTAATTTTATCTTCATATTTTTAATACAGTATAAACAATATTTACAATATTATAAAAATATATAAAAATAAATAATAAAAGAATAAAATCCACTTTTATTTATATACAAGTAATAACATAGGTATTTTTTCTACATTTTCACATAGACTTATTTTATTTTATTCATATTTTTGGTTTTATTTTAATTTAAATATGTACAAATGTTATAAATAATAATTATAAAATTATAAAATATAAATTTTAAAAATAATCAAGGATGAATAAATTGAATATTTTAATCACCTATAATGTACAATGGGGGTCAAAAACCAAACTCTCTCATAGTAACTCCAAAAAATATGAACCGCCTCCATTAAATGGCTTGTGAAATTTTATATACAATTAGAGATGATTTTTATATGTTTTGAGTTTTTATTTGAAAGATATGGGTATGTGAAGTTAGATTTTTGGCTTTTTATTTTATGTATAAAATGAACATTGTATATTATTTTTATATGAACTAAATTATGTATTTTTATTTACATTATTATCTACAACTTTTACGTACAAAGTTTTGTTATTTAATGAATAAAAAATAAAATAGATATCAAAAAATACATAAATAATGTATAAATAAATTGGATTTTTTTGTATTCTTGGCCCTTATCTCCCCCTACTCTATTCCTTATCGACCAACTCAATTCTTGACTTGGTCTCGGAATTTAGGGTCATAAAATATTTATTCTTTTTTTCTTCTCTTTATTATATAATTTTGGCATTAAAAACCGCATTATTTACACAATAAATGCAAAAAACCATGAATGCTATTTTATATAAATTAATGCTATTTACATGCATTAGCTAGGGTTTTCAAGGCCAAAATAATAGAATAAAGAATGATGAAATGGAGTTTCATCATCCCCCTATACTTGCCTTTGCTAGTCCCTAGCAAACACTTATGCAATAAGTGCAAAAAAGAATAAAGAAGAAAAGAAAAAGAAATAATATATGGAATTGATTTTGATTATTAAACTTATCTTTACAAAATCAAAATTTGGATTGCAGGATAGACCTTGATGTGAAAATTTGTGTGGAACCGGGTCGAGAACCAAATTTAAAATACAACAGCCTTCGAGATTCACATAACTCGATTCAAACCACCTCAATAACAAGGTCAGAACTAGCCTACATCATATATAAACCCTTATGACTATGATGCTGGATTGTACAATGTAAGTAATAGTGGCTCTCCCCAACTAAAATGACAAAGGAACTGACTTCTCCAGAATGACAACCCATTGATTCCCATATCCAATACTCTGTCCTTGAGGAGCGGGGTATTCCATTCTAAGTTCAAGTGGCATCCAACTCAAGAGGAGGCAGTGAAGAAAAGAATGGACGGTAGTCAGTGTAGCTACCTATCCTGGGATGCATGACCAGTGTAGTCAAGTCATCCAGCTGCAAGCTCACATGGTATAACTTCTGCTCGAGCTTGCTTATTGACTATACAACATATATACATACTTTGGCAGACATTTTATTTTCAGGCATTTCTACCTTTTGGAGTTTTTTTTCCTTTTTTATGAAAAACTATTTACAGTATCATTTACATAAGGTGTTTTTCCTCTTGATCTAGAAGACTATCCCTCTTTTGAAGAATTATTGCAACTACACTCTCCTGTCATTCGACTTCATAGCAACTAGACCAGGTTGGGGTGCACTTCCCTCCCTAGACGAGGAAGAATGTTCCACTCGTATGTATCTCAGACCGGCAAATCCAACTCCCTCGCCACTCCTACTGAGTTGAACCAAGTAAAAGGTGCAAGTGTCCAAATTAGGTCACAACCGACAAGAGTCATGCATGCATCTCGAAAGTTCTAGTTAGTAAGTTGAGGTGACTTGAACCCAACCATGAGTCTCAAAGAATTAAGTCCCAATAGACCTGAAGTACCTTAAACCTAGTTCCCATAAGGTTCCAGCGCAGTTAGGTGCAATAAGGTCCAACCAAGCTCTAATCTTCGACTTTATTGGACTACTTCAATCATCAAGATCAATTTGAAAGAACATGAATGTTATGCAAATGCTATGTACAATGCAGAAAGAATGATGCAATTTTCCAAACAGAATTTGAAAAATAAAACTACCTTTTGCACACAAAAACATAAAACATGTACAACTATTTACACGGGTGTGCTTCTTTTTTATTTACAAGAATTTACAAATTTTAAGAAGAGTTAATTTATAGGTATATATATACAATTGAGAAAGAATTTATTATTTTTGGAGGTATATATTTACATATGTTTATTTATATATATTTTTTTATTTTAATGATGCCTTTATTCCTCAAATTTATTTGAAAAAAATTTTGAAAACTCTATTACACAATAGCTTTTGCAAATATTTACCAACATTTGAAAGCCATTTTGCAAATATTTTTCAAATAGTAGATGTAGATTTTCAAAATAGATTTACAACCATTTTCAAAACCATTTGCAAATAGGTTTTCAAATACTTTTATTTCACACAAAGAAAAGTATTTTTGCAAATCAAAACTTTTTACAAAGGTTGAAAATATTTTACTAAAAGTTTTCCAAACGGGTCAAACAATTTTGCAAAATTGTTTTTAACCTGATTTATTAATCAATATATACAAAAAAATTGAGGAAAAAAATCTATTATTAAATTTTTAATGAATTATGTATGTATGTGTAGTATATTTAGCCATATTTATTATTAATTATTCGAAAGTACGAGTTATGGCTAAAGTATTTATTATTAATAGAGATTTTTATTATTTTTATTTTTTTACTTTTGTATTTTGATTTTTCAATTTTCAATTTTATCTTTTATTTTTATATCTTTATATTTTTTATAAAAGAGATACATTATATATATATATAATGTTAAATATAAAGTATATATAATATAGGCTAAGATAGATATAAGTAATACTAAAAAAGTAAAAATATAGAAAATCAAATATTTTTAGATTTTAAATGATTTTTTACTATTTTGTGATTTTAGGATTTTTGCTAATTTCTATTTATTTTTAAAGTCAAAAATACCCTAAAATAAGGATAAAATTAATACCCAAAATTAAAATGGAGATGAAAAATAGGAAAATGTTTCAAAATTTCTTCAAATTAATTATTACAGATAAATAATAATGTAAAGAAAATGTGGAACAAAAAACACAATTTTTTGAATTTTTGGGAACTTTTTGCAATTTTTATAGAGGTTTAGGGGGTTTTCCATTTTTAGGAGTTTTGTTTTATAATTTCTAGGGATTTTTGGGCGAAAGGTTAATAAAACTTAAATAAGTATAATATTTTTTGGGGAATTTTTCGAAGTAATTTTAATTTTTTGGCCTTTTCAAAGCAAACAAAGGTTGATCACGCACTATTTGATTTTTAGAAAATAACAACAAGGTATAAAATGCAAAATTAATTAATATTGTGATCAAGCATGCATCCAAGGACCTACTCCTATTTTTGGTGATTTTTAGAGCGCGACAAGTATTTTTACTAAATAGAAAATAGTACACAAAATTACTTGGCCTGATAGGGATATAATTGCAAATAAAATAACATGCGAGGGCTACAATGCAATTTTACCCAAAAGTTAACACTAATATTCAAGTTCTATATAGTAAAAGACAATTACATAAACACGTGAGGGCTTCGATGCAAATTTCACAATGTAAACGTGCGCCTGCACGTGACTCTGGTAGGGACCAAATTAGAATATAAAAAAACTCCAGGAGTTACATGCAATTTATCCAAAAGTTTTTAAACTTCATAAAATATTTACAGTATCTTTTAATAAATACAAAAAAGCGGAGGGGATCTTGGAATTTTACCACTTAAGTGCCTGGATCCAAGCGTTGAGGATTCGCTACGTGTCCACTCAAGAGGCTCTGATCGTGTACCCCTTTACGAGAAATCAACGATCCAGATTAGATCTGGACCATTGTTCTTGATCGAACGACGGAGAGGGGGGTTGGAAGAACTCCCAAGAACACAACGCCGACGACTTTGGATTCGTCGATTCTTGGACCTCTGGCGACCTTTGTCTTCTCCGATGGACTCATTAGATAGGTGGTCGTCCGTCACGTGCTCCTGCAAGGTCCGATGGTGGCGAGCGAGCATGGATTGCTCCTGCGATGCTGAACCACATGGTGCAGCTCTAGGTGGTGATTGAGGTCCCAGGAGCGTTAAAAGACATGCAAAATGCCATCAAACAATCCCAATGTGCGAGGGCTATATCCTTAACCTAGGATTTACGCGAAACAATCAGGGGGATGGAATGGCGGGGGAGCTCCGGCTATATCTAGGTTGGATGAAGGAGGGTATCGATGGAGAACTCAGAGGGGATGGAAATGGCATGGAAGTCGAGGTGGATCAACGGTCGGATGATTATGAATCAGGCCTAAAGCTCGAGCTCCAAGTAATTGGGTGTTTTTTATTTAGGCGCTAATCACTCAATTAAACTACGAACTAAAGATGCAAAAGAGAAATTAGAATAGAAAACTACCTAAGAATGCAAGAAGATGCTCAACTGACCTGCGATGACTAGGAGTAAGACCTATCGGCGATGCTCCGACGGTGGGTTGGATGCACCTCCTCCCTTGCTCTCCTCACTGCAAATCAATGGCAAAACCACGCTGTCACCAGGGGGAAGACATTAGGCTTGATCTGAGGGGCTAAAGCTTGAAGAAGAGGGATCAAAAAGCCAAAATAAGCGAAGGGGGTTTATTTATAGGCAATCTTTTGGGTGATTTTCGAGGAATCTTGCATGAGATGTGGCAAGGGTTGGTGAGGATTCTAGGATGGGCGTGGGTATAGGACGAAGAGGCAATACGATGATGGTGGTATCGAGGGAAGAGAGTGATGGAGGAAGCATGAAAAGTTGGATGAAGAAGATGGCTCGTGACCTTCTGACAAGAGTTAGAAGGTAGGCCAGACTGTAGACTAAGGTCAACAAAGAAGCACGCATGGTTGGTCCACGTAGACCAATCAAGAAATTCCAAGGCAAAAAATACCTTGGAAATTGGATAATAAATAGAATTTGATTTTATTATTTTTAAGTTATAAAAAATATTTCTATTTCGTGTAGTATTTTATGGATGTTTTTATTTATCTTTTAGAGGTGCTTATTTGCAAGTTATTTTCGAGGGTACATATATAGGTATATTTATCTATGTTTTAGGTATTTTATTTTAATTTTGTATTTTATTATTTATTATTTTATTTTATTATTTTATTATTTTATAACTTATTATTGGGTACTTAAGTATATTTTTGCTATATTTTCCTGACATATTATATTCACTTAATTAAATAGATGTATTAATTGCATAAGTATAATTATAGGTAATTCGTCTAGGTATTCTACATACATATTTTATTTTAGGGTTTTGTTTTAGTTTTAATATGTACATGAATTATAAATAATATTTATAAAATTATAAAATTATAAAATTATAAAAATAATAAAGAATAAATAAAATGATTATTTTAATCGGTATACTATACAATAGGGGTACAAAACCTAACTTTAACATCTTAACTCCAAAAAATATGAAACTACCATCATTAAATAGATTATTAAAAGTTATATACAATTGAAGGCGATTTTGATATATTTTAAGTTTTTATTCGAGAGATATGGATCTGGGAAGTTGCGATTTTGGGATTTTATTTAGACTGTAGCTTTTATTCTGTTTGTTGTCTTCGTGCAAACTCAGTTTTGTATTTTTCTATGTTTTGTTAATACAATTTTCATGTACAAAGTTTTATCATTTGGAGTGTAAATAATAAATAATAAAATAGGTCCCAAAAATAATTATTGGCCTATTTGTATAGTGATTTGTTCTGTATTTTCTATACAATTAGCTGCCCTATCTCCCTCTACTTTATTTCTTGTCGACCAAGTCATCATAATGACTGAGTCTTGGGGGCTAGGGCCACTTTAGTGTCCTTGAGACTTCGCTCTTTTTCTTTTCTTTCCTTTATTCTTTTATTTTGGTGATAAATACAATCCACATGCAATATTTCATACAGTATTTTGAACCATTAGTGAATGTTTATTTTGATAATAATGACATGCAAGCATTTAGCTAGGGTTTAAAAGCTAAAATGAAAGAATAAAGGTGTGAAGAAATGAAGATTCATCAAACATCCATAATATTTTTTTGATAATAATCCTTTTAATGCTATTAGTAAGAGTCTCTCAATGAATACTCCATCCAGACAATATTCCATATGCTGGAAAGTCATTTATCATCCACATTAACACCACTTTCATATTAAATATCTCATATTTGTTGGCATAGTATGTATCAACTCCGTGAATCCATAAAATTTTCAACTCATCAACAAGAGGACGTAAACACATGTCAATATATTTCCTAGGATGAGTCGGTATGGATACCAAGAGTGACAAGAACATAAACTGTCTCTTATTACACAATCATGGAGATAGATTATAAGGAGTTGTCATTTCTGACCAGCAGGAATAGTCTTTACTTGTACCGTGTGGGTTGAATGTGTATGTACTCAAGCCGATAATATAGTTCTTTTTATCCATTACAAACGACGGAAAAACAACCATCAATATTTTCCAACTCTTTGAATCTGATGGATGTTCTGTATACTATTGTTGAGTAAGATCTGCATGCTACAACATCTCCTTTGTTGTTTCTATACAATAATACAATTTCTTTAGTCGAGATTTTGGTGGAAAGTAACGTAAAACTTTCTGTCCAACTTTACTTCCACTGTTACCAGAGTCCTTATATCTCAGGTCATTACATTCTAGACAATATGTTAAATTCTTATTTTTACCATAACACAAAACATGATGATTTGTATAAAAGTTCACCTCTGCTAAACCCAACATCCTCATCATTTTTTAATTTATAATAGTTGTCGGGCATTTCACGATTTTCATGCAATATTTTCTTCAAAATAACCAACATTGCATCAAAATTATTATCTGTCTATTATATTTTATTTTCATTTCCAAAAGTTCTGAAACTGTCGAGAGTTTCGAGTATGTCTTATAACCTGACTATAATAGTTCTTCTGTCTTTTTCAAGAACTCGTAAAATTCTTCAGACTCTCCATGTGGTTGTTCATTATCAAACATCCAATAAATCAGATCCAGTGAAATCGATCATCATTTCAACAAATAGATTACTTTCAGGAATATCGTTTGATTCATTCGCAGGAGGAGAGATTATTTCACTATGTCTCCACCATATATAATAACCCTCCATGGATCCATGCTTATAGAGGTGTAATTGAACATCATATTTAACCTTCTTCTCAAATAAACAACACTTGATATATAGACAAATAATTGTGCCATCTGAATCAACAATCGTAGAACCATTGGCTTAAGCAAATGCCACAAACTCCTCTATGCTCTGTTGAAATGACTCCAACAAGCGTCTGTCTTGGACACTGTTATACATCCACTCCCTATTTTTGGTCATCCTAATAATGAAAGATAGGTTTCAGGAGTTAGGAGATAAGAGAAGAACTTTTTTATAAATATAAACTCTTGCGCCCCTCTTTAAAGATTCAAAAAATGAATTAAGACTAGTATCGCTACATGCATATTAGAGTTTATATTTGAGCAAATTTCGAAAGCATAACCATGCACCCCTTCAATATACCCCATAAATTAAGCTTAGTAGCCTTTAAAATTGTTATCAACATAACAATTATTAAAGTGTATCAAGATTAAGTTGGTATATCGAAGAGGAACAAGGTTATATTGCCAAAAACTAGATCAAATATAAACTCTAACATACATGTAGCGATGATGGTCTTAATTTAGTTTTTGAATCTTTAAAGATTCCCTTAGTTCGGGACCTCCAAACTAAGGAAAAATAACATAAATGTAATATTATATGGATACCTTCCATCTCTCATATGTACATGTTGTATATGAGGATTTCAACATACCAGTATAATACATGCATTTATGTTAGCAGATGATTTACATAGATTTGGATGATTTACGATTGGGATATGAATCTATATGATCCTAATATTGTTCCTAATAAAGTGTTTAATTTTATATTATTGAGACTGTACAAGGAAAATAAAATCTTCCACATGCAAACATCAAAGTCCACAACCATTGGACTGCGATATCACATCTCGAAGTGATTCCAATAGTTTTGTGAAAAAATGAAAATATAACATGTTGGAAGTGATGAAATCTTCCTATGTGTTACACACGCCTCTCATTGTGCAGGGCCACATACCATCTGATGTTGAGGGACACACTGTATGTATTATTTTGTGTGATTTCATATTTATTTAACATTTTTACCATACTAACTAACAAACTACAAACTAATGTGGCACATTAGACTACATTAGTTAAACTTTAATGTGATATATAATCACAAGAGTGCTATTTATTGGGAAAAAATAAGATGCACATTGTATCGGTTGAATAATAAATTACAAATTATTATTATTTAATATTTTATTATATTATAATACTTAAACATAATGGATAATATAAATATATTTTATTATTTAATTAAATAAATTTAAGGTATTTTACACTTCACCATTAAAAGGAATCTCTATCATTTTAAAATTTAATGTTATATGCTACTTTTATTTTCATTATAAAATCTCAATGTGTTAATTACTATTATTACTTAAATAAAATATAATTATTATTTTTAATTTTATACAAATTAATAACATTTTTAATATTTTAATATAATAGTAATGAACTATATTTAATTATTATTTTATATTTTTAATATATTTCAATATTTACTTAAATAAAAGCACTGAATAATTTCAACGTGATTTTGTATTTATTTAAATAAATCTAAAGTATCTTACATATTCATATTTAAAGGAATATTCATTATTTTAAAATTTAATGTTATGTAATACTTTTGTTTCCATTATAAAATATCAATATGTTATAAAAGATTATTGTTATCTAATTATTTTTAATATTTTTTGTAGTTATATTTAGAACTAATTTGTAATATTGTAAAATTATATAATGGAAGAATATCCATATATTTAATTATATTTTATTAATTACTTTTATTACTTAATATATGTTATAGTTTATATATTTCATCTAATAGAAAGTATATCTTAATTGTTAACATCTTATCGCCCCTTAAATTCAGATACCATCTCTCATATGTATCCTCTCTACAACATACCCACACATATACACCTGTCTTGACATCAATTCTACCAAAAATAATCACGTTAACATGCTAAAAAAGCCTACATACATGCATGCATACATACATACATACATACATACATACATACATACATACATACATACATATTCTCCCTCTCACATAGACTACCATGTCAAGTAAACTAATCCTAATTTGGAAAGTAACTCCTATGCTATACCTTAAGTTATTTATGCATAATAAAGTACAATCATGATATGGTTGTATTATCTCATAGGTTTAATCATTCTTTATCATCAACAAGGTATTCTAACAACCACTAAAATGACACTTCTATTTAATTTTCAAACATCTTATGCAATTCTAAATATGATAGAGTTATTTCCCATTTCAAGGATGGGGGGGAACTATTTCTTAATCTACGTACGGAATCAAAAAATTTCCTAGAATGGGGACGTATCGACGAATGGTTTGTCGCTCGCTGATGTGGCGCGACAAACTATTTGCCGTGCTGATATGGATAAGATGGTAAACTATTCGTCGTGCGGCAAATGGTTGGTCGTAGACGGCAAACCATTTGCCGTGAGAAGCCATCTTCCCGCCTAGACCTTACTTATAAATTGAGAACTTACATATTAATTGAAAATCACCTTTAAAATGTAATTATAAAAATAAACTCAATGTAATTTAGTAGAGAAGTTACTTTATTAATAATTATTACTTACTCATATTATATGTGATATAATATTTATTAAGTAATGAAATTAAATGTTAATAATAAATTACTACTAACTTGTAAGTAATTAGTATTAACAGTAATTATCCTTATAATTGGGAACAATTCTAGTATTAATAATTAAAGAAATTGTTACTAATTTTAACTAATTGAAAAATAAGATCAATATAAATTAAAATTTTATATAGAACATGTAAATTAATTAATATAAAATGAAATTGATATGAAATGAAAATCAGATTAAATGAAATTGAAATGTGTGATAGATAATTACTGATTCATTAAATAAAGCTAATATGATCTATTATTAACTAATATAAAATTTATTTAATTTATATATATAGATTTAATAATATATATTGATCTATTGATATATAAGTCTAATGATATTTTATAATTACTGTGCTAGATATATTTTTATTAGTATCATAAACATCCTTATAAGTGGGCATCGAATGCTTTGAAGGTCTTCAAAGTTTATTATCTTATTTATAATGAATTTATCTCATCACCTTTTCGAATGTGACAGTCATGTTAATGTTATCTCATTTGACATTTACTAGACTTATCTCCTTAATAGTTATAGTCATTTTACACTGGGAGAGAACAGACATATGATATATATAGATGAAGGTTAAGTTTTTCTAATATTGATGTAAGAAAATTTAAAGAAATAAATTACTTCGATCTATTGCAAAAATAAGTTGTGATTTTTAACATCTAAGCGGGACGTACTTCCATTCATAAATTCTCAAAAGCATAGAAGCTGAAATATTTCATTTGCTCGAGAAAAGATACATACGATAGTACATGCGCAAGAGATCTTGAAAGTAGACGTATATCAAGAGTTTTCAAAATGACAACATAATATAGTAACCCAACTCATGACCTCGAACTCACTCACTCTCCACGCAGCGCGCTCAGACGTGCGTACATCAATGCAATGGTGTAATGCAGATCAGCTAAGCCTGCGCATAAATTTTCTTCCTCGTCATAATATTCTGTAAGTGGTGACGTCTCTCTCTGTGATGAGTCCGCTATTGCCGGCGGCATGGATTGTGGGGAATAAGAGGTGAACTGTGACTCGTACTGGATCATTTGAGGTTGTGGTAGTATCTCCACTGGCTCTGGTGGTGTTGTGGTTGGTGCCCTGCTTGGTGATGTGGTTGGAGGTAGATGCGGTGACTATGGTGTAGGGGATGGTACACGGCTTGAAGCTCGACTACACGGTGCACGTACTGCTAGGGAACAGTTGTCGAGCAGATGCACCGACTTGCGAGCTGTGATACATGTTTTTACCATATCCTATTCGGATGTTATAAAATTTGAAAAATTCAATAAAAATTCCACATCAATGCCATCAATAATCATAAACAGCAGTAAAGAAAAACATATCCATAAACACATTATTCTTTTGCATCAATGGGGATAACATGTGGGGTACAATCAATGAAACCATTCTTTCGTGTGGTGTACAATATGTGATAATTGTCCCTTTGATGAAGACGCTTTCCCTTTCTCCCCCTCCCCATCTCTCCTGCCCCTGGGCTTGCCTCCCTCCTTCCCGTTGTTGTTCCCTCCCCGCATCGCCCCGACCCCTAACATGCCTACTAACAGTTCTCCTTTCAGGTTCAACCGTGGTCGAGCGATCCCTTCCGATCATATATCTACCACCCCCTCTCTGAGTTGATACGTTTGAAGCAAGATGTGGATCTTAGATTGTCACCGGTAAGGATTCAATGGATACCCTGGGAAGTCTGGAGGATCCTCCATCATATCCAAATCCATCTAATAGTCTACTAGTGGATCGAAAATAGGTTCCTGATGTATCGAATGAAGAAGAGACTCTTGACCGTGATCAGTCAACACTCCCACCCTATCACAAGTACTGCTCCTGCATTGTTCTTCATTTACTTCCCCTCTGGTATGCTCGTCTACATCTTCATCCTCATCCTCTTCCTCTTCCCCTTCGTCCTCGACTTCGTCTTGGTCGTTGTCTTCAACCTCATCCTCATCATCGACTCCATCATAAATAGATACGCTAAGGTCAAATCCTCGCATCGCTGATGGTCTCACCTCACGTTGGTGTGAAGAAATCTCTACCGCTTCAACTATTAGTTCCATCATTCCCACTTGTTGACTTACTTGCAATATCAACTTTGTTATTTTATCCGACCTAATAAGGATTGGACGGAATGAACTCCCATTTGGGGGACACTTGTAGGTGATAGTGATCTCAAAAATGTCGGGTGTATATCCAGTAAGCCCATATATAAACTAGTAAATTATTATAGCTACATGATGCATGTACTCCGATCATGTCGCTTTGACCGCCTTTATAACCAACCTCAGATTCGAAGTATGTTATGCATCCGCTCCAGAACACATAGAGGGCAACAACATCACCTATTTCCTATACACCACTAAAAGTTACTACAAGGTTTAATTTTTTAAACATTGATTGTTACCTACCATTATTTTCAATTAGATCATTAGAGCTATAGTCTCTACTATTTATTCCCTACTTTTAAGTATTAATAATTTCTTTAATTATTAATAATAGAATTATTCTTAATTATAAAGATTATTATATAATAGTAATTTGTTACATGTTAATAGTAATTTATTTTTAATTTATAATTTCATTAGTTAATAACTATTATATATTATAATTAGTATGAGTAATTGAAAATTATAAATAAAATAACTTCTATAATTGGTAATAGTAATTACTAATAAATGATAATTATTTATATAAATTAATATAAATTGTCACAAGTTAATAGTAATTTATTATTATTATTATTATTATTAAGAACCATCGTTATTCCTTACCATTAATAATTAAGTATTAAGTATTAGTCTCTACGAATTACTCTCTAATTTTAAGTATTAATAATTATTAATATTAATATTTATTTTCAATTATGCATAATTATTAATATTTTTAATTATTAATAATAATTTATTCCTATTTAGAAGGATTATTATTATTAATTGAATTATTAGTCTCTCTAATTATTTCCTACCATGAAGTATTCGTACTTATTAATATTTATTTTAATTACTTATAGTTAATAATAGTTTCTTTAATTATCATTATAATTAAGAATTATTCCTAATTAATAAGACTTATTAATAGTTATAATTATTATTTTATGTTAATCATAATTGTTAATTTCAATTATTATCACTATAATTTATTATTATTTATATTTTAGTAAGTATTAGACATTACACATTAAATTTATTAATAGTAATTAATGATTATTAAAAATAAATTTTACAATTAATATTGTTAATTATTACTAAACTATAATTATGTACATTAATTAATAATATGAATTATTATTAATGCTTAGCATTACTAATTAAATAGTAATTACTAATAATTTTTTAATTACTTATAATTTCTTTAAATTTCTTTATTTGTTAATATAATTAAGAATTATTCATAATTAATAATGATTATTATTATAAATATTAAAAATTATTACAAGTTAATACTAATTTGCTGCCAATTGTTATTCATATTAGTTATTAAGTATTAGATATTCTACTTAATATGGGTAATTAATATTTATTGATAAAATGTGTGAAGACCTTCAACCTAATGGGAGAATTGAAAAACATGTGATCTATGGAAATTTTGTACATACAAATCTAACTAGAATATCATCAAGTGTGCGGTCCTAAACTATAATCTTTATATTAGAATAAACAATAATGACAAATGAAATAAATAAAAATAATGATTGAAATCTTTATATTTCAATTAAGTGAGCAATTTATCATTTGTTTATAAACAAAGTTATGAAGAAATTAATAAAATATATTAATAAAATTATTAATAAAATGGCATAATTTCAAAATAAGATGAATCATACCTTGGAGAGAAGACTTTGGATGGAGAATGGGAGGAGAAGTTTGGAGAATGGAAAGAGGATGAGAGGATGGTGTGAGGGGAAGATGGGACCGACGGGGGATTTATATAGGGCATCCCTCGGAAAATGGTTTGACGTTGCATGACAAACCATTTGCCGTGTCGGGCAGGTCACTGACCGGCCCTGCAACATCCGTCCCATCCCCCTCCTCGAAGACCGATCGCCTCACTGACCGAGCCGCTGGGCATGGCGAACGATTTGCCGCTAGGTCTACGTAGGCAAGACGAACCGTTTGTCGCACCACATCAGCGAGTGGCAAACCATTCACCGATACGTCCTCATTCTGGGAAAATTTTTGATTCCGTATCTAGATTGAGAAATAGTTCCCCTTCCATCCTTGAAATGGGAAATAACTCAACATGATACTTGTTGTGACATTTCATCGTACACCTTCCACGCGTGAACAATTTCATCTATACTACAATCACCAAAAAATAACAAATATGTATTAATCTAATACAAATGATACGTATATAAACAATAACTTTGCATTAAAAACAAATAAACACGATTGAGTATACAATAAAAAATGAAAAACGATGAGAAAGGATATAGGGAAATATCTCAAGGAAGGTGTGTGCATGGTCAGATGAGGCAAATATTGGCTGGAAGGTGTGCGTATGGAAGAAGGGTCACCAGAGGGAGGGTTTTGGGCCTCAAAGTCAAAACGAATGAGAAGGAGAACCCATGGGACGTTCTATTTAGAGACATGGCCGAGCACATCATGTACACGCCTCGTGCATGCCCGGTGCTCGCTCGAAAAATAATAATGCCACATGCCATCGTGTTAAAATTAAATCGGGCGAGCACAATCGACGATCGCATGTGCAAACCATGTGCTTACGACGCAGGGGCGACAGAACGAGCGAGCATGGTTGTTGGCCATGTGCTTGTCCGACTCCTTGAAAGATTGTGCTCGCCACATCACCTTTTTCTTGTGGTGTATATACATATTGTGATTCTTTGGTATTTTCTACTCGTTAATGTTAGTGATATTTACACAATGAAGTTGATTTATATTTACATTGGAGTTATTAATTAAAAATATAAGAAGTTAGGCTATTACACAATGAGAATATACACAAGTTTTGGCTCCTTATCAATGCAATTATGAATGATAAAATATGCATGTTGCTTACACATGCGTGAATGATAATAACACACTATAAATGCTTAAATGCTCATAATTACTTGAGGACATATCTCTAGTTTCAGATAATAAAGTGATAAGTCGCAGATTCATCAACGACTTTCCTTACAGAGATGAGTCTCTACATATGACGATCCTCCTTCATGTTATGGTGATCACTCATGAAGATAATAAGCTATTAATGTTGGCTTTGTCATAGAATACATCGGCAACACAATTGTCGAGACGTTCATGAGAAGCATTCACATATGTTCATAAGCACCTCGAATGTTTTTATCTGAATTGTTGAAAATACTAAAGACCACAAGCCGAGCTCATACCTAAGCTTGAGGGTGAGGCGATGTGAATGCACATGTGCGTATGTATGGTTCATTGTCCCATAGTGACACCATGTCAATAAATGCTTGAACATACATCAATATATGTGTGCCTCTAAGAACTCTCAGTTTAGGATTATATTTATGTCTAACAATGACTATGACATGGAATTCACCTCGTAATATTCCCCTCCATCATCCAAGTCATCCTTCATCAAACTTTTGGTTGCATCCATGTTATCTCCAATCACATTTTGATTTAACATAAAAGAGAGAGTTGAGGTTCAACTTGCAATCGACCAAAATTGTTGAGCGTAGAAGTACGATAAAGAGGAACATAATACAAAACTAACCATTTGGAGCTAAGCAATTTAGTCGAAAGATTGGATGTAGGATATGGTTCTGCATCCTCTAGAGAATGTAAGTAGATTCATCAGGGAGAGCATCACATGAACTAGTTCTTGGATCGAGTCTTAAAGAGTATTGAGCTACTAATTGCTAACTTTCGATCGAAGACTTCCTTTGATACATATAGCAACTTGTTGTGTTTAGATAACACTAACATTATTACTTATCATTGTCTGTACAAACATCATTTTTCATTAATTAAGACGTGCTCAACTCGATAACTCGATTTGATTTTTATTAGTTTTTTAATGCATTTTCTATTCCATATGAGCATACATGTGTATGAAAATTAAGGGGAAATAGCGCATCATCAACACGTTGAGTCGTGTGATGTTTAAGCATTGTCTCTCTTAATTCCTAACTTCTTTCTAGTTTTCAATTCCATATGTAAGAATATGGTTATAAAGGTAACAAATCCATAAGCCACCCCCTCTCTCTACGTGAATTACAATTTGGATCTCCATCTATGGGTCCGATCCCAGAATGGGTCCCGATATTTAAATTGTAACGATTCAGGTCCCATGATCATTAATGTAAGGAACTTTTCGGGGCTAATGACGAGTATGCTCTTGTTTAAAAGTTGGAACTCAACCCCCATTCTCTTCCCAACATGGGTATATTCGTCATGAACCCCAAAAATTTCATTTCTAAGTGGTCATGGGACTCGAATCGTTACAATTTATAGATCGGCATCCATTCTAGGATTTGACCCATAAATGAGGATCCAAATTGTAATTTACCCAAATCTTAATACATGCCTATTAACAAGGAATAAAAATAGGTCCCACCGAGATTTGAACTCGGGTTACTGGATTCAGAGTCCAATGTCCTCACCACTAGACCATGGAACCTTTGTTAACAGTTTGAGACTTTAATATATCAAAGAAAACTTATTTCCAAAACAAACCTCCCAACAACATGCACCTAGGCGGCGGCAGAGCGGAGGCACCACCATGAGACTACCATTCCCCTCCCTCCGCCGCCACCAGAGCACCACCAGCGACAAGCTCCCTCCTCCCGAATGGATATCCCCCTTCCTCAACCTCTCCTCCTCCACCACCACCACCAAACCTGCCCTCTCCCCGTGGGTCCCCCGCGTCCTCCACCTCCTCCTCCGTCACTCCCACCACCCGTCCTCCCTCCCCCGCCACCTCTCCTCCTTCTCGTCCACCTTCCTTCTCCTCCTCTCCCCCTCCTTCGTATCCCACGTGCTCTCCTCCCCACTCCTCCTCCCGCACCCCCTCCCCTCCCTCCTCTTCCTCCGCTGGTCCCTCTCCCAGCCCTCCTTCCCCTCCCACCTCTCCCTCCCCTGCTACGCCGCCCTCATCTCCCTCTTCTCCCGCCACCCCCACCCCCACCGCCACCTCCCCACCGTCCGCTCTCTCCTCTCCTCCCTCCGCTCCCTCCCCTCCCCTCCCATCCTCACCCCCTCCTCCTTCTCCTCCCTCGCTCGCTCCCTCGCTACCCTCGCCCTCGCAGACGACCTCCTCTGGCTCTGGCGCCTCGCCAAGTCCTCCGGCCTCCGCCCCTCCCCCTTCTCTTATAATTGCCTCCTCGCCGGCCTAGCCAACGCCTCCCTCCTCCACCCCGCTGAGGTCGTTTTCCACCACATGCTCGACACATCCCCGCCCGACGCCGTCGCCTGCAACACCATGATCAACGCGTACTCCCGTGCAGGCCGCACCGCCAACGCCGTCACACTCTTCCGGAGAATGTCCGCCGGGGAATTTGCCGGTGTAAAGCCTGATAAGATCACTTACATGACGCTGATCCAGGCGAATTACACCGACCACGGATTCACGGAATGCGTCCGGCTTTACCGTGAGATGAAGGAGCTAAACCTGGAGGTGCCCGAGCACGCATATACTCTCGTGATCGCCGGGCTGTGCAGGGACGGTAAGCCCTTCGAGGCCATGGCCGTGCTCGAAGACGCAAGGGAACAGCTGAATTGCAAGGGAAATGCTGCCATGTATACTGCACTAATGGACGCCTTTGGGAAAGCTGCAAACTTGGAGCAAGTGTTGAGGTTGTTTGAGATGATGAAGGGCGATGCAATCGAGCCGGATACGGTGGCCTACGGTGTGATCGTGAGCTGCCTGTCCAAGTCAGGGAAGATCGATGAGGCAGTGCAATGGTTTGATCTTTGCAGGAAGAGTGGCATTGCTGTGAATGTGAATTTCTATTGTAGCCTCATAGACGGATTTGGGAAGGCCGGGAAAGTGGATGAAGCTGAGAGGTTGTTCGAGGAGATGGTGGAGGAGAAGCACACACCGGATGCACATTGCTACAACGCATACATGGATGCGTTGTGCAGGTCGGGGAAGGTCGAGGAGGCGATGTCTGTTTTCAAGAGGATAGAATGCGAGGGGTGTGATCATGATGTGTATACATATAGCATACTGATCGATGGGCTGTTCAAGAAGCATAAGAATGAGGAGGCTTTGAGGTTGTGGTATATGATGATTGATAAGGGCATCACCCCTACGCCGGCAGCGTATAGAACGCTATCAACGGGGCTCTGCCTATCAGGGAAGGTGGACAGGGCCTGCAAGATATTGGATGACATGGCTCCATTGGGGGTTATACCGGAAACTGCCTACCAGGACATGATCAATGTGTTGTGCAAGGCTGGTCGTATTTCGCAGGCTTGTAAGTTGGCTGATGATATAATTTGGAAAGAGCGCGAGATACCGGGGAAGGTTCGGACCATCTTCATCAATGCACTGAGGAAGGCAGGGAATGCCAACTTGGCGATAAAGATGTTGCACAGCAAGATTGGTATTGGTTATGATAGAATTGGGAGCATGAAAAGGAGAGTTAAGTTCCAGAGTCTTTTAAGCAGCTAAGAGATTTTTGTAAGTTGTGTTATCTCAATGATACGTCTTCATTGTTATCTTAAAGTATTGATTCTTGATTAACCTATATATTGCAAAGCAGAGAACTCCTTAATAAATTGAATCACCCATTAATCAGAGACTTGTTGGGTTGGATACAAAGTATATTGCTACAATTAGCTAGTATTTGTCAAATGAAGTAATTACTCTTTTCGTTATTATTTTATGGGTAATATTGTAGGGCACACTTTATTCTGCAAATTCAACTTTGGTCTCAAAAATGATTGTTGTATAATTGACAAGTATTTGGTTACAATGTATTATCACATGAACAATAGCTTGGAATCTCTTAATAGCCCCCACTTGCTGCCGTTCCACTACATCTATTTTCTTTTATTTACATAAAGAATTATATGTTTTGACGTGGGATGCTGAAAAAACAGAGCCTCTAGTTCTGTATCTAAACTAGCATAAGTAACCCATGCTATGTACGGAGAACTACGTTCATAAAAAAGTTATATATTATTAACATTATGAACTATTTACAGGAAAATCCCTAGCCTTTGATCTCACTATCAATGTGGTATTCATAGTTTCAAAAATTACTATCTGGTTCCTACAAATTTTATAGCAACATCCATTCGGTTTCTGAACATTAAATCCCCATTGACACAATGGAAAGGATGACATTTAGATAAGTTTTCTCTGATGATTATAGTCATATCATCTTACATTCTGCTTTTCATTCCCAATCCCATAAGTTTCCCTACCCATGTTTTGTGAAATATTTTGTGGAGCATTCTGTTTAATACCTATGTACTGCCAATTCCGATTGCTCAGACAAGCAACATCTCCTACCTAAATGGGGCATGTAATAAGGAAGTGGATTGGACACCAGCATTATAGAAAAGTGATACAGGAAGGTGCTGCTTGTTCTAGTTTAAATTAGTCACACCCTTTTCAGATAGTACAACCCGTGGAAGCATTATTGTTGTGGGAAAAAAAATGAATTGATTAATGAGAGGCCCTAAAATTCTCTTATATAGGAGAGGAGTCTATTGGACAAATTACAAGAAGATAAAAGAAATAGAAATAAACAAAATGATAATAATGATAACAAATATCTCAACACTCTCCCTCAAGTTGGAGCGTAGATATCGATCAGACTCAGCTTGGAATATCTCTGATAAGGCCCTCTGACTAGAGCCTTAGTAAGAACATCTGCTGTATGGTCTCCAGAGCTAACATGCGTAGTGGCGATAAGATCCTTCTGTATCATGTCAAGAATGTAGTGACAGTCCGCCTCTATATGTTTGGTCCTCTCATGAAAGGCTGGGTTGTTGGCAGTAAAGAGAGCATCATGATTGTCACATTGGAGGTGCATGGGAAGACGTACCTCTATAGTCAGGTTAGTAAGAACAGATCTGACCCACATCATCTCTGTACTAGCCTACACCATGGCCATGTACTCTGACTCAACACTCGATCTAGCAACCCCAGTCTGTTTCTTGCTCTTCCATAAAACCATGGAATTCTCAATGAACACAACAAAGCATGATGTGGACTTCCTATCCTTAGAACACCCAGCATAATCTGCATCTGCACATGCGGTAACCGAAAGAGATGTGCCTCTACTGAAAAGGAGTCCCATACCAAATGAAGTCTTCAGATATCTCAGAATCATATGGACTGCATCCATACGTGTCTGTCTGTGTTGCTCCATAAACTGACTCACTTTGCTCACGGCAAAGGATATAGTTGCTTGCCAACAAGTTTCCTGTACCTCCTCTTGTTGACCTCCTCAGTGTCATCATTATAGAGCTTCATAATCAGGCCAATAGGAGTAGTGGTAGGTTTGCAATCTGCCATGCTTGTCTCTGAAAGAAGGTTTGTAACGTACTTATAGGTCATCACAAGACCTCGCTGGTTCCTAGCAAACTCCAATCCAAGGAAGTAACGTAAATGTCCAAGGGCCTTTGTCACAACTGTTGACCTAGGAAGTCCTTAGCACCCTGAATGCCCTGCTCGTCATCCCTCGTAACAATAATGTCATCAACATAAACAAGAATGATAATAGTACCTCCATGAGTCCTATGCACAAACAAGGAGTGATCAACAATCGATCACACAAACCCATATTGCTCTATCAAGTCCGAGGTTTCTAGAACCATGCTCTTGGACTCGGCTTAAGGCCATAGATAGCCTTGTGTAACCTGCAAACCTTCTGACTCTCCGCCTCAACAACAAACCCAGGTGGCTGCTGCATGTAGACCTCATCCTGTAAATCACCATAGAGGAAGGCATTCTTCACATCAAGCTGGTAAAGGGGCCAATCTAATGTCACAACAACAGAAAGTAGAATACTCAGAGTAGAATGTCTGCAAACTAGAGAGAAAGTATACTGATAGTCCACCCCATATGTCTGGGTGAACCCACGTGCCACAAGTCTCGCCTTATAGAGATCCACACTGCCATCCGCACGGTGTTTCACAGTGAACACCCATTTGCATCCCACAACGGATGCGCCAATTGGAGCAGAAGCAAGACTCCACGTACCACGTGACTGTAGTGCGGCCATATCCTCCTCCATAGCTAACCTCCACTGACTGTCCTGAAGAGCCTCCTGATATGACCGTGCTATCTCTACAGCTGATAGTACCAGGGTAAATCTCCTGAAATCCTCTGACAGCCTGCTTAAGGAAACCTAGGCTGCAAGAGGATAAGTAGCACACTTATGTTTTGGCTTACGAAGAGCAATCGACATATCAAGATCATTTGCCAAGTCTGTAACCTGTGATTTTCTCTCCTAAGAGAGCACCTGCTTATCCTGTATGAAATCCTACTGCACAACCAACTCAGTAGTGCCATCAGTAGAAACAATGTGCTCATTACATACCTGAGGCATGCTGTATCACGGACAAGGTCTGTGAACAGAAGGGAGAAGGCCTGTGAGTGAAAACACAAGGAAAAAATTGAGTCATAGTAGAAGGAGGAGCCACATGAGCAGGTGTAGGTGGTGGTGGTAGTATGACAGTATGAGGAGGCATGTAGATCTCAACATCAGAGTCAGACGAAGCAAGTCTCTCACCTGTAGGAGAAAAATACATGACAAACTCAAAGAAAGTGACATCAGCACTGATAAAACACTTCCACCGGAGTGAATTAAAGCAGCGGTACTCTTTCTGGTTACGAGAGTAACCGACAAAACCGCACTTGATAGCTCTGGGAGAGAGCTTGTCATGAACAAGAGAGACATCATGAACAAATGCAACGGAACCAAATACACGAAGAGTAAGGGAGAAAAGATTCTTCTCGAGAAACACAATCGAGAAAGGAATCTTCTCTCTCAACACAGACGAGGGCATGCGTTTAACCAGATAGCATGTAGTGAGGACAACATCTCCCCAATAAGCATGATGAGCATGACTCTATATCAGAAAGGTCCTGGTCACATCAAGTAAGTGACGATGCTTGCGCTTATCAATACCGTTCTGCTGGAAAGTATAAGCACACGAGGTCTGATGAACAATGCTCAGAGATCTAGGGAACTCAGAAAGCTGTAAAGTGCAGAACTCTAAAGCATTGTTAGAATGAAGGTATTTGACTTTGGTAGAAACAATATTCATTATCTCATCAATGAAATACTTGATCACAGATCCCGGCCTCAGACTTATTCTTCAATAAAAAGACCCAGGACAATTTAGAAAAATCATTGACAACAATAAGATAAAAACAGTGTTCCTCGCGATCAGGAACATGACTTGGACCCCAAATGTCTAAATGTAGGAGCTTAAATAATTGAGAACTGCTTCGACTCTAACGGGATAGAAAGGAGGAACGGTGATGCTTCCCAAGTTGGCATGCCTCACATTGAAAGGAGCACTGTTGTAAAAGTCGTCCGACTAGGCGAGTTGAGAGTAACCGACTTGACTAGTTTTTTTTAATTTTTTTGCTTTTTTTTAAAGCAAACTTATTCTATTATGCTTAATGTTATATTTAAAGTTAATTACTTCATTTGTTTCATTATGATAGTATAGAAAGTGTAAAAATATTCTTTCAAAAAAAGAAAAATGTACAATCTATAGAAATATATAAGAATATACGTATAAAAATGATTTATGTATTTAAAATAACTAAAAAAATCAAAATCGACTAATGACTGACTAAATCCAATCAGTCGCCCGACTGTCGATTAATCCTTAGTCAGTGACCCCGCCGATCGAGTATCGACTATCGATTTCTGCAACCATGGAAAGGAGGATCTCGTAGAAATCTAAGGAGAACATGACAACTTCTGCAGAGGAAGGTGGTCAAAACGAAGGTACTACAAATATGGAGAGACATGTCCAGTAGGTATAGTAGAGGTGCTAGTATGAGGTTGTTGGGCCAATCTGTAGAGCCCCTGCTGCTCACGACAACATCCAATCACCCTGCCCGTGAGTATGTCCTGAAACACAAGAGACGCAGAGTCGAAAATGGCACGACAATGCAAATTCTTAGTAATCCGACTAATGGAAAGTAAATTCATTTGAAAGTCAGAAGCATATAAAACATTCTGAAGGTGCATGGACGGGGTCAAATGCACCTCCCCCTATCCTCTAACGGGTAAGTGGTCGCCATTAACAATGACAACCCATCTGCCTCTGTAGGACTTCAGCTGCACTCTGTCTCCACACAGGTTGAGTGAAGCACTAGAGTCCATAATCTACTATGTCATGTCTACACCAGTACTACCAATAAAAGCACATGCGATACCCGAGGAGCTTGAAGAGGCTCTGGCTACGTCTGCGATATCTGTAGTGGTGGTGCCAGCAATACCTCCACCCAAGCTCCTCCTCGAGATGACTTCTACAATGATGACAGAGTGGACCACTCCGTTCTCCACCTAGACCTCACGATTGACTTTCGTGGGGCAGCATGTGGTTCTTCGTTTCCCTCCATCTCATTCCTTCTCTTTGCTACCTGCCCCCTAGACCTTGTCCTCACTATCCCCTTCCCCTCCCTCCCCAATGTCTTCATCCTTCACTGCCGCCTTGCTCACCAAGGTCTATGGACTCCTCCGTCGCAACCTCACTTTTGGGGTTAATGCCCCCTTGCGCCTCCGATCCTCCACCCCCTTCTCACATGACATTTACCTTCCCTAACCCCCATCCAAACAGCTCCCCATTACTATTCTGCCCCCTCCACGCCGTCGTCCTCGACTCCTCCTTCCCCAACAACGACCTACACCAGGTTGCAACCATGGTTTTAAAAAAACGCGCCTCGAGGCGCCGAGGCGTAAGCCTCGAGGCGGTTTTCCATGAAAACTGCCTTGAGGCTTGATGCAGCGTGAACTGGAGAAATAGGGCCGCATTTTTATCTACTTTTTATCTGTTAATTTTATTTACGTTTATTTTGAGTTGTCATAATTTTATTTTAAAATAAGAGATCGTGTGTGATCTCTAAAGTAGTTAGTTTCAATTTGAATTTCAAATTAGTCGGTTAGAGTCAAATTAGGATAATTAGTTTGAGTTTGAATTTGAGTTTCTATTTTTGTAATCTCATCCCTCCTATATAAAGGGATGACAGACTAGTTGTTGAGTAAGTTCAGTGATATGAAAAATTGAGATTTTATTCTCTATCTCTCTCTCTCACTCTCCTCTCTCCCCTCACGTGGTCTTCACGTTTCTTTTCTCCATCCCCTCGTGTTCTTGACGAGCTTCTTCTCTCAACCCTTCCATTTCTTCCCCACCAAATATCTCCGCCTTCAAATAAGTTATTTTCCCGCCATAGCCAAATTTCATTTTGCATCAATTGGTATCAGAGCATGGCCTACAGATCGTCCTCACGATCTAACGATCCGTCCAGACGTTCGCGCCGACATGCGACGAAAGACCATCATTCGTCGGGAGACGAATTTTTCAAGCGGAGGAGAATTGATGCAACGTGAACTGGAGAAATATGACCGCATTTTTATCTACTTTTTATCCGTTAATTTTATTTACGTTTATTTTGAGTTGTCGTAATTTTATTTTAAAATAAGAGACCGTATTTGATATCTAAAGTAGTTAGTTTCAATTTGAATTTCAAATTAGTCGGTTAGAGTCAAATTAGGATAATTAGTTTGAGTTTGAATTTGAATTTGAGTTTCTATTTTTGTAATCTCATCCCTCCTATATAAAGGGATGATAGACTAGTTGTTGAGTAAGTTCAGTGATATGAAAAATTGAGATTTTATTCTCTATCTCTCTCTCCTCTCTCTCTCCCCTCACGTGGTCTTCACGTTTCTTTTCTCCATCCCCTCGTGTTCCCGACGAGCTTCTTCTCTCAACCCTTCCATTTCTTCCCCACCAAATATCTCCACCTTCAAATAAGTTATTTTCCCGCCATCGCCAAATTTCATTTTGCATCAAGGCTATAGCCTCAGTCTGGATATCTGAGGCGTAAGCCTCAAACACCCGAGGCGGTCGAGGCGGTGAGGCGGTATCGAGGCGCCGCCTCGGTCTGTTGTGCATTTTTTTTGAAGTCTTAAAAGGGGGAAACACTCAGCGGCGTCCGCCCCACGCATATATTAATAGAAAAAAAGAAAATCTTTACAAGGTATCAACCGCGGTACCAAAAAGGACCCTACATCAACGACCAATCCTCAACTAAACGGGTACAGTGAATCATCACATTCTCTTTGTAAAAACGCTGTCGTGAGAAGATAGCATCATTCCGTCCCAGCCAAATCGCCCAAGCCTTCGCCAAGGGCCGGCACAATTCCCTACGATCCCTGTCCTTGTTTGCCACCAACGAGTCCCAGAAAGAGGCAAAATCCGAGGAGCATACCCAATCATCGGCCGCCTCCTCCCAAACACCCCGCACCGCCGGACACGCGAAGAACATGTGCTCTAAAATTTCCACGGCATCGCTGCAAAGAATACAAGTATCCGGAATATTCCCAAT
The DNA here is from genome assembly GCA_037367405.1 of Ottelia alismoides. Lineage (NCBI taxonomy): Eukaryota > Viridiplantae > Streptophyta > Magnoliopsida > Alismatales > Hydrocharitaceae > Ottelia > Ottelia alismoides. Next base: position 1,474,871 of record JAZKJV010001462.1, on the reverse strand, counting down.
CAACCTCGCGCAACGATCCCTTGTCATCAATTTCTGTCTCCGAACCGGCCAGAGGAAGAACCCCACCCGCTCTGGGAGCCGCAGAGTCCAAAGGAAATGGCAATCATGCACCACCTCCACCGGGTCGGGATGAGGGGAGGAAGAGACTGCTACAAATGCCTTCCTGGTCGAGAAAGGACCCCCCTTCCAGGCCCAGTGATCCCTCCCGGCCGAGGGCTTACCGCCCCCCTCAATGGTCTCCAGAAGAAGAAGATAGTCGGCAAACCTCTGCTCCGAGAGGCTATCACGGAAGAGCGGGAACCAACCCGCCTCAGACCAGCAAGACGCCACGCTAGCACTCCCATCCACCGCCAAAGCGAACAATCGAGGGAACCACGAAGAAAGGGGCTCCTCTCCCACCCAAACATCATTCCAGAAGCTGAAAGTTCGACCATCCCCAAGCACCGGAGAAAATAAATAGGAGAATTTAGCGCAAGTCTCCAACACCCCCTCCAAAAAGGCGTGATCGACCCCAACCTAGCAGCCACCACCGGAAGCGCCCCGCCAATAAGATGAATCTTCCGCAGAAGTCAGCAGGTTATGGGGCCCTGGTAACGTCACCCCACCCCACCAAATGCATTCCATCCGCCAACTCCCCATTTTTGCCCCAAAAAAACCTCCGCATGAGCTTTTCGAGACGACAACGAATCCCCACCAGCAAGCGACTGTTAGATAAGAAATATACGGGGATAGACGAAAGCACCGCCTTGAGAAGAACGAGGCGTCCCCCCTTCGAAAGCAAAGCAGATCTCCAGCCGGCCAACCTCATCTCCATCTTCTTCACCACCTTGGATCAATCCCTCAACCGAGCCCTACCCGAGACCAGCGGCATCCCCAAGTACTCCAGTGGTAGGTTAGACGGTTAAGAGCCCAAAATCGAACCGCACTCCGCTCCCTCTTCCACGCTAAGACCAAAGGGAACCACCTTCGACTTGGTGGCATTTTTGAATAGACCCGACATCTCACTGAACACTTCAAGCGTAGCCGCCATAGCCACTACCTCGTCAGTGCCCCCCAATGAAAAAGACGGTGTCATCGGCATATTGGAGCAAAGGAACCACCAATCCATCACAAGAAAACCCCCGAGAGAGACCACAATCAATGACCCGGCAAGCCATCCGGGCGAGGACATCCACGGCCACAACAAAAAGCAGAGGCTCAAGGGGGCATTCCTGCTGGATCCCCCTCCTCGGTTGGAAAGATCCCCCCTCCAGGCGCCCATTAACCATAACCGAAAAAGAGGCCGTAGTGATGCAACAACGCATCCAAGCAATCCAAACCTCTGGGAAACCCCTCCTCTTCAGCACCGACCAAAGGAAACTCCAATCGAGACAATCATATGCTTTGGCGAAGTCGACCTTCCACAACACCCCACGACAACCTTCCCTCGTCCACTTCGCAACCATCTCCGAAGTCAAAGTGATACAATCCACAATTTGCCTTCCCCGAACAAAAGCAGCCTGCATAGGTGAGATAATAGAGTCCAGCACCCGTGCCAACCTCAAAGCGAACACCTTCGCCACAATTAAGTATAGAGCATTCGATATAGATATCGGGCGGAAATCCTCGATCCGCTCTGCCGATGAAGACTTAGGAAGTAAAATAATGAGTGCTCTATTGACTTTGTCAAACCCCGCGTTACCTGCACAGAATTCGGAGACCACCTCCAGCACCTCCTTGCCCACCAAGCCCCAGAAGTCCTTGTAGAAGGCCACCGAGAAACCGTCAGGCCCCGGATAAGCATTAGCGTTAAGATCCCAAACAACCGCTTTCACCTCCTCCAAAGAAACCGTCCTCGTCAAATCCTCGCACAGAGATGGCGAAAGCGACGCAGACCCCACGCCCGTCCACCTCCAAAGCTTCTGGGTGTGTCTCCCAGAGAAATCCCCGAAATACTCCACGATCGCCTGCCCCATAGCCTCGTCACCGATCACACGTCTACCGTCAATCTCGATCGACCGAATGGCGTTCGAACGCCGCCGTCCACTGGCCACCTGATGAAAATATGCCGTGTTGGCATCCCCCTCCTTCAACCAAGACACCATCGACCTTTGGCGCCATTCAGTAACACGCTTCAAATCCTCCTCCGCCATCTTCTTCTGAGCGACCGATCGCGCGACCAACTCCTCCTCCCGAAGTTCCCTAACCCCCTCCAAAGCATCCAAAGCGCTGACCACCCCCTTCGCCTCCCTTCTAGCCGCGACCCTCGCCGCCCTCGAATCCTTCTTAAAGATAGCCAACCGCCTGCGCAGCGAATCGAGCTTGCGAACAAACCTCGTCACCGCGGAGGCCCCCGGCTGCACCTCGGCCCATCGCTCCGCAACAAGAGATCTGGAGGACAAACCAACACCTCTCGTAACGGAAGAAGCCCCGCGAAATAGTCGCACCACCGGAATCCCAAAGGATAGGATTGTGGTCAGACAAGCACCGAGGCTTGGAGCTCACCCAAGAAAGTGGAAAGGATTCCAAAATCTCCTCGGACGTCAAGAATCTGTCAATACAGGACCGGGTATTAGAATTTCTCCACGTGTAAGTGATATCGCCTGCCCCCAAGTCCTTGAGAGCCAAAGAGTCGATGAGTTTCGCAAAATCCAACGAGCCAGGGTCCAAACCGCCCCGAGAACGGGGTCTGTCCGACGAGCGGAGGGTGACGTTAAAATCACCCCCAACCAGCCAGGGCACCCCCCCCAAACCGGCGAGCAGCCTCTCGCAAATCCTCCCAAAGCTCCTTCCTCTTAATATTGCAGCACGGCCCGTAAGCACAAATAAAAGCAATCGACGAAGAAAAATCCACCCGATCTAAGAGAACCGAAATAGAATACCTTCCAATGAAAATCGAGATGAGCGATAGCGAAGCAGACCTCCAAGCAATGAGCAAGCCGCCCGCCGAGCCCACCGCGTCCAATGCCCGGACCTCATCCAAGCCCCCCCCGCCCCAAACGACCTCCAAATACCGTCAGTCAAAGTCTGCAGCTTAGTCTCCTGCAACATGACAACGTCACACCCCCATTCCGAGAACCTCGACCCCAATGTTCTCCTTTTTGCCGCTTCCCCCAAACCACGGGTATTCCAAGTCAGCACCTTCATGAGGAACCATGAGAATGCCCCCCAGTTCGGACGACGCCAACCGCCTCTGCAACCACATCCTTCAGAGACGAGCAACCCTGCAACACAAGGGGTAAAGCCCGCGCCCTGTTCCTCCTCCTATACCTCTTAGTAGATCTTCGTTCAGGAACTCCCTCAAGTAAAGCATCGTCTACAATCTCAGACAGCACCACCGAGGTCTGAGGCGGGGAACCGCAAACCATCGCCTCCGAGGATGAGCCCACAAACTCGCTCTCCGTCGGGCCATCGAGGACCCCACCCCCCTTGACCTCAGGAGTAGGAAAATCAACCTGAGCCATTGAAGCCCCCCTCCCCCCCGTCGGAGGAGCCAAACCGATCATCGGAGTAGATAAAAGCGTCGAAAACAAGAAGGAGATAGGAGGACGCTGGCCGAAGCGCCTGCCCATAAAGGATCCGAGAGCAAGGCACAAAGAGGGCCCATCAATCGGGTGATCCGCTAAAGGATCCGATCAAAGGCATCGAATAGCGGATCTTGGCGCCCGAGTCCAAAAGCAAAAGGGGCCCATTGACACCTGGCGTTCTCCCCGCCACGTCATCAGCCAAACCAGCAACAGAAGACTCCATGCACAAAGACCGAGGCGGGAAACCGAAGGGACGTACGAAATCATCATCGCGGGACGAGTCCCACGAAGCGTTACCATGCACAGCCAACCGCTCCACGAAAGACGAGGCGACGCCCTTCCCCCTTCCAACCACCGGAGAAACCTGCACCGCCCCCAGCCCGGCCACCGGCGGCGGTGGCGGGTCGACAACCGACAGCTCAACCCAGTACGTGAAGCGTCCGATCCTCAAGCACTCAGAGAAACCTTGATTCGATGCACCATCAAGAAACACCTTGTTGCACTCCATGAGAACCCTAGTAGTATCAAGCTCGGAGCTTGGCGCCAAACCATTGTCGGTGACCGCGAGGACCTCACCCCACCGCTGTAGAGACCGCCTGAGACAATGCACCGTCCTGGAGAGAAACGGGACCCCCCGGACCTCTGCCACACATACCTCGACGTTCGGGCACGCCCCATCCGCAAACCGCAAGTCCCTCCTAACAAAATCAGCAGCCAAGTCATTTCTAAGTAGCCGGTCTCTCTGAGAAGCAGACAGGCCCCGAGCACAACATCGGTTGGCATCGATGGCGAGGACGTCCCCCACAAACTGTGAACCAAGAATCTCACAAAGAAGGTCCCTCACGCGAACAACTGCCAAGCCACAACTCAAGCTCAACCCAACCACCGAACACCTGAACTCCTCTTCTCTTGAGGACCTTGATTGCGGCTCCGGAAACTTAACCTGCGACACCGTCGTAGTCGAGGCGAGCACCCCACGGGCAGCATCGTGAGTGGTGGAAACCGGAAGAGCCCTCGACTCTCGTGCTACTACCTGCGCGAACGATCGCCCTTCCCTGACCAAGAAAGTCTCCTGCAAAGCAGCACCACCCAGCTTGAAAGCACTCCCAACAGTCGGTGCAGGAGCGTTGCCATTTCGAAACCGCAAATCACAGGAGGCCATTCTATGCCCCAGGCCGCCGCATGCAAAGCATCTCAGACGAGCAACGCAAACCGACGCCAAATGCCCCCGCAACCCACAACGAAAGCATCTCCTCTCCGGCTTCCTGTGGGTGACATGCACCCAACCACCACTATGACCCTCTCCATTCTCCCCCGCTTCTCCGCCACCAACCGCACCAACCACCATAAACTGCGGGCTCCCGCCACCCCCGTAAGAGTCCTTCAACCCTCTACGCGTGACCCCTTCCCCTTCGCGGCTGCCCCGATGCCCCCAAGCAACGTCAGAGATGAGAGCTCCGCCACTCCCATACACCCCACTTCTCGCCGCCTTGACCTCCGCCTTTGGTCTCCATGCTTTCCTGCTCCCAAGCCCACTCGCTTCACCCTTCTCCCACCCTCCGACTTCGAACTTGTCGCTCCCCCACTCGCACGCTCTCGCTCTCACCATTCTCACCAAGTTTCAGGTTGTCATCTCTCTGTTGTGCATTTTTTTGGGTAAATAAATAAAAAATTATATAAATCTATACTTTTATGATAATATTAAAGTTATAAAACATATTTTAGCTACAAACATACAAGTCACAATCACAATATTGTATTATAGTATCATTATATGTTACTCCCTAAACATACCATTTCATAAATATATAATTATACATTTATATTACAAACATCATTGCATCAAAGAAATCATGCAAGTGTACAAGGATTGTTTCTAATTAGTATGAACAAATTTTATATCAACAAATGATATTCAATTGCTTGTATCGCTACCATGAGTATAATATATGTTTAAGAGAATGTATATTTTGTAAGAATATTATGAATTCACATATTTACAATATTAATATTACTTAATCACAAATTAAAACTAGCATGTATGGTCAATATGGTATATTTTGTACATCTATTAAATTTAAAATATTCAAATTTAGGATTTATGATCATATATTATGTCAATATTTGAAGTTTACGGTTTTATGATAACATAATTATGTTTAATAATAATTTTGACACGTATTTTCTCTATAAATCGAGGTTTACGCCTCGACCGCCTCGAGGCTTACGCCTCGCCTCAATAACGGAAAACTGCCTTGATCCGCCTCACGTTTTTTTGAACCTTGGTTGCAACCACATTGATCCCAATTGGACGTGCGTCTGATTAGATCTTCTTGACCTTTGAGGATCACCTCCACCTACTCTCTTTCCTAGCACACCAATACCTCGTGCTCATCGACACCGCACTCGAAACCACTAAGCTCACATTCATGACCATTCCCACATCATGACCGATGTCTTCTTAAGCATATCCTGATGCTTCTCTTGTATGCCCTCTGCCTCAGATCCTTTGTCCTCCTCCATCCCTACCTCTTCTCCCTGTTATCCATGGATAACCACTTCGTGTACAAGAACATGGGGGTGCGTTGACCCAGTAGGGTGACATCTACCGGAAACCCAACAACCTCCAACCCAAACCTGCCTCCTTCCTTCATCCATGTCAAGGATATGTCCAATGTCCTCGAATCCCAACAATGGTTCGGCGTTCGCATCGAGGAGGAGCTGAGGGAGAGAGCAAAGGTGAGGGAACAAAGGGAGCTAGCGTTGAGGAGGGTGAAGGCGGTGGAGGGAGCGTCATCACCTTTACCCACAACCATTGGTGTCAAGAATATAAGTGTATAGGTACAATAAATCACTGCTTAACTAGACACTTGCTTGACTAAACCATGGTCTGGTTCATACCATTGATGGTTGTTAGTTATATACATTTATATTTATACTGCACTCATTGTTATCTGTTGGAAAACGTGACTTCGATGTTTATTCAGAAAACCCTAGGCTCTCTTATATAGGGAGAGACCTTAGGGTAAATTACAGAGAGGTCTATAGAAAAGAAAGAAATAACAACAAACTCCATAAATAAATAATAACACTACTAACTATTTCTACACTCCCCCTCAAGGTGGAGCATAGATATCTATCATGCTCAACTTGGACGAACATCTCTGAAATGGTCCTCTGAGCAGTGGCTTGGTAAATATATATGCAGTCTGATCTCCTGAGCTCACATGTGCAGTAGATATCAATCCTCTCTGGATCAAGTCCCTAGTATAATGGCAGTCAACTTCAATATGTTTGGTCCTTTCATGAAAAGCTGGATTGTTGGCAATGAACAATGCTGCCTGATTGTCACACTGAAGCTTCATAGGTAGAGGTACCGCTACATGTAGATCTTCTAGTACTGAGCGAACCCACATCATTTCCGTACTGGCTTGAGCCATGGCCCTATACTCGGATTCGGCACTGGACCTTGCCACAACGGTTTGTTTCTTGCTTTTCCAAGAAACCAAAGAGCCTCCAACAAACACTGCAAACCCTGAGGTTGATTTTCGGTCCTTAGGACATCCTGCATAATCTGCATCTGCACATGCTGAGACAGATAAGTCCGTGCCCTTTCTGAATAGCAGCCCTGAACCTGGAGAAGACTTTAGATACCTCAGTATCATGTGTATAGCGTCCATGTGAACCTGTCTTGGCTGCTCCATAAATTGACTCACCCTGCTAACTGCAAATTGAATGTCTGGGCGAGTTATGGTGATGTAGAGGAGTTTGCCCACCATCTCTCTATATCTCCTCTTATCTACTTCATCAGTATCACCATCATACAGCCTCACGCTGGGATCCATAGGAATACTTGATGGTTTGCAACCATCCATGCCCGTCTCAGTCAGGAAGTCTGTAATATACTTCCGTTGGGTCATTACCAAACCCTGTGCATTCCTCGCAAATTCTAACCCCAGGAAGTATCTCAGGGTGCCAAGATCTTTTGTGACAAATTGACGGCCAAGGAATGCCTTCGCCTTTTCTATGCCCTGTGCATCATCTCTTATAACAAGAATATCATCCACATAGACCATAATAACAACCGTACCTGCCGATGACTTCTGAACAAACAATGAGTGATCGGCATTTGACCTCTTGAATCCTTGTTGCTCAATCAGGTTGGACAACTTCTGGAACCATGCTCTGGGGATCTGTTTGAGGCCATATATCGCTTTGTGAAGTCTACAGACCATCTGCTTCTCCCCCTCAGCAGTAAACCTAGGTGGCTGCTGCATGTAGACTTCCTCCTGCAAGTCTCCATACAGAAATGCATTCTTGACATCTAGTTGAGATATACTCCAATCACGGACTACAGCAACAGATAAGAGAATGCGAAGGGTAGAATGTCTCGCCACTGGAGAAAAAGTATCCATGTAATCCACACCGTAGGTTTGCGTAAACCCACGAGCGACCAAGCGTGCTTTATACCTATCCAGGGTTCCATCTGCATGGTATTTGACTGTAAAGACCCATTTGCAGCTCACAACGGATGCATCAGAAGGTGCAGGGACCAAAGACCATGTGCCACGAGACTGCAGGGCCCTCATTTCTTCTTCCATTGCTAATCGCCAGCATTCATTCTGCAAAGCTTCCTGGTATGTCCGTGGTATCTCCACGGAAGACAAAGCTGTGGCAAATCTCTGAAAATCACCTGTGAGACGGTGAAAAGAAACCTGTGAAGCAAACGGATAAGCGGCACATTGCCGCTTTTGTTTCCGAAGAGCAATCGGAACATCAAGGCTGTCATCTGCTGTACGAGATGGGCTAGTGTCAGCCTGAACTGAAGGATCCTGCACATGTACCAAACCTGACCCGTCAGTAGTAGTGCCATCTGAACATACCTGAGGCGGGATGATCGGCTGCTGTGTGGTCTGAGCAGGACCTGACCGGCGCGTATAGAATTTTGGTAACGGTGATATGATAGGCCGTGGATTGGGTGGAGGTGGAGGAGGTGGTGGGGGTGGTGGAGGTGGTGCTGGCGTGGAGACAGACAAAGGGGAAGACTCAGATGTACTCAATGTAGGTGGTGGAGGAACATAGATCTCATCAGTGGTAGTGGATGGAACCATTCGGTCACCTGCAGGAGAGAAATACATGACAGACTCAAAGAAAGTGACATCGGCACTCACAAAGTATCTCTTAGTTGTGGGATCATAACACCGATAGCCCTTCTGAGTTCTGGAGTAACCAACAAAGACGCACTTGACTGCTCTAGGAGAGAGTTTGTCAAGTCCGGGAGATAGACGATGCACAAAAGCAACAGTGCCAAAGACACGTGGAGTTAGTGAGAATAACTCCCTGTCTGGAAAAATAATGGACATAGGTATCTTTTCACCAAGGACTGAGGATGGCATACGGTTGACTAGATAACAAGCAGTAAGGACAGCATCACCCCAGAAAGAAATAGGGGCACAACTTTGAATCAACAATGTACGAGTAATATCTAAGAGATGGCGATGCTTCCTTTCCGCGACACCATTTTGTTGTGAGGTATATGCACAAGTGGTTTGGTGAATAATGCCCTTTGATGACAGGAATTGTGACAGTAGGCGTGTACAAAATTCAAGGGCATTATCAGTCCGAACATATTTGACATTTGCAGAAAAAACATTGAACACTTCATTAATCAAGTTTTTGATCACATTTCCTGCTTCGGATTTATTTTTCAAAAGAAAGACCCACGACACACGAGAGAAATCATCCACTACCACAAGATAAAACTTGTGTCCCTGATGATCGGGAACACGACTTGGACCCCATATATCTATATGTAACAACTCAAAAGGGGAGCTACTGCTCCGACTCAGGCGACGTGGGAAGCTCGACCTGTGATGCTTTCCCAACTGACACGCTTCACATTGAAACGAAGAACTAGGAGAGATCTGAGGCAGAAGATGGCGCATTTTCTGAAGCGGAAGGTGACCAAATCGGAGGTGCCAAATGTACGGAGAGACTGGTCCAGCCGAATGAGAGGAGACACCAGCATATGAATCCCGGACCAGTCTATATAAACCATTCTGCTCAGAGCCACAACCAATCACCTTGCCCGTGAGTATGTCCTGAAAAATGAGAGAAGACGGGTCAAATATGGCACGACAGTTCAAATCCTTCGTAATCTGACTAATGGATAGCAAATTCATTGAGAACTCAGGAGCATGCAGAACATTCTGTAAATGCAAAGTGGAGGACAGGAAAACCTCCCCCTGTCCAATAAGGGGCGAATGGGTACCATCTGCTATCTGTACTGAACGTCCGGGAGGAATGTCCCTGTACGCCTGTAATCTACCTCTATCTCGGCAGAGATGATGTGTGGCTCCAGAATCAATAATCCAGTCGGATATATCATAAGATGTAGTTGATCTACCTGAGGAGCTTGCGGCTGCGGAAGAACTGGCAGAGGCAGTGGCAGCAATGTCTGAGGAACCACCAGGCGAATCACCAGAAGCATGTGGCATAATCTCTCGGAGACGGGCGACAAGTTCGTCAAATCGACTATCTGCAGTAGAGGTCAGTGGAGACTGAGAGTGCTCTGCAATGCGGGCTGATGCTGGAAATCCATGCTTCGAATAGCATGTCTCCTCCGAGTGTCCTGTGCGACGACAATAGGAGCATGTCTGACTAAAGCGACCACCCCTCCCCTGGGGTCCACGGCCACGTCCACGACCACGGCCAGATGGTGGTCCACCTCTCCCACGCGAGACTGCCATCGCTGAAGGAGGTGGAGTAGAAGAGCTGGAGGAGACTGGAATGCGGCTAAGCCGTCTGTAAACATCCTCAACTGGAGGAATAACTGCATCTGCGAGACTCTGAGATCGAGCTGCATCGTACTCTGGTTCAAGGGCCACAAGAAGAACACCAACCATGGTGGCGTTTCGAAACGCCTTCTGCTGCTCAGGAGTTGCAGTCAGAGGGATGATACTATATAACTTCTCGAACATCCCTCTTAGGGATGTATAAAGAGAATGGAGAGGTCTGCCGCTCTGCTTCATTGTGAATATGTCGTGCTGAAGCTGCAACATCTTCGTCTCATTTCGCACTTGCGAATATGTGGCGGCAAGAATTTCCCACATTGCCTTAGCAGTGGGCTGATGGAGGACGTCGTTGGCAATCTCCATCGTTAAGGTGCCGGACAACCAGACCTTTGCATAGGAATCATCAGCCTCCCATGAGGCATAGATCCCAGTCTTCTCCGCGGGCTCATCCTCGGTAAGAATATGTTTCTTACCATTCGACTTCATAAGGCTCATGAACTGCATAGCCCAGAGCTCGTAATTAGACCCGTCCATCTTGACTATTGGCGCAGGACCTTTGAATGCGCCGGTGGAGGGCATATCAACTTTTGATTCTGACATACTGCCGCTTGGAGAAGAACTAGGATATGTAGACGTAATGCTGGATGTCTACAAAAACTGCATCGGATTTGAGTGCGTATGTAGACGTTACGCACTCAAATCCATAAAATGGATGTGGAAGAAACTAGGGCACGCCTAAGAAGAGGCTTACAGCCCTTGAACCGGCCTGTTGGGTGCCGCCTCGGGTCGCGTATATGTCTTCGCGACTGGCTGGGACTGACGGCGACTGGAGCTGGCTGGCTGGATGCCTACAGCAGCTTTATGGGGCTGGAGGCGATGCTTGGGATGACCGTGAGGCCGCTGGATGCAGGCTGGATGCCGCTGGCGTTGACTAGCGGCGCTAACAGTGGCCGCTGGTTGCTGTTGGCAGCGGCCTGGATGCCGCTAGCGGCACTGGCGGATGGCTGGGCCTATGCGCGGGGGGCTAGACGATGGAGAGAGAGAGGCGGCGGCGAAAGTCACGCCGAGGAGAGGAGAGAGAGAGAGAGGGCGGCGGGTGGGGAGAGGGAGGCGGTGGGTGGAGAGCCCTAGGGCGGCTCTGATACCATGTTGGAAAACGTGACTTCGATGTTTATTCAGAAAACCCTAGGCTCTCTTATATAGGGAGAGACCTTAGGGTAAATTACAGAGAGGTCTATAGAAAAGAAAGAAATAACAACAAACTCCATAAATAAATAATAACACTACTAACTATTTCTACATTATCCATTCAGGGATAGCTTTGTATTTTTCCCATATTGAGATCTCTAGGGTTTCCCCCTATATAAGGACCCCTAGACCTCCAGAATAAAGCACGCAAGTTTATTCTTTTCCACATGGTATCAGAGCAACGGTTTTAGACCGATGTTCTGACCTAAATCTCTTCGCCACCACTAGCCCCAAGCCCTTCCCAACCAGCCGCCACTTGAGGCACCACCCGCGCCGTTGCTCAATGCTCCAGGCGCCCCATGCTGCCTCCGCCTAGCACTCCTGCACTCCCTCCCTGCATCGCTGCAGGTGCCCCCCCTCCCCCCCGCACTGCTCCAAACGCCCCTGCGCCTCCACCCACCACTCCTCACGCTGCTTCCGGCACCCGCCAGCACTGCTGCCTTCGTCGCTCCAGCTGCCCATGCCGCTCTAGGCGCTCCTCATGCCTTCGTCGCCTCCAGGTCTCCAGTTGAGCCATAGTACCGCCTCTCTCGCCTTTGTCGATCACCTAGGACATAATCACTTATTGCCGACTACCTCATCGATGTACTGCTAGGTCTCTGTGATGCTTGAATAAGACTGCAAAAACTATATAGGTCACTTTTTCTTGATCTATTTGGCCATCATGGCATCTGTAGAGCCCAAGCCCCTGTTCTCGACTTCTTATGTGATGGTACATGGCACTTCTATCAAGCTAAAAGGCTCCGAGAACTATGTACTATGTTCTAATCATTCAAGGTGTATCGGTGGTCAACGAAAGAACTATGTTCTTACAAAAGATCCGTCCAAGAGACAGACAAAGACTACGATATCTGGTATGTGGACAACTGCCAGGTGATTACTTGGATGACTAACAACGTCGATCCGAATATAGCATCAAATCTTCTCTACAAGGAGACGACAAAGGCAATGTAGGAGAGCCTTGAGAATACCTACTCCCAAAAGACAACTAAGTCCAGGCTCTCGGATATCTACACACGGATTTGGTCTCCAAATAAGGGAGATACGTCCTTGGTCGAGTACTACAGACTCCTCATAGGCCTGTTTGAGGAGCTTCTTATCTTTCAGCCTACTTGTTGTGATAAACAGATATGAAAACGTGCAGAATGGCAAGTATATCATTTCTTGTCAGGATTACATCCATGATACGAGCCTGTGAAGGACCAATTTCTGACAGCTGATGCACTGCCTACACTTGAGACCATCTATGGTCGGCTACAATAACTTGGATCTCCTCCACATCCTCTATCTACTGAGACTACAACACATTTTGCTAGAGGACGACCCAACTAGCATGGAGGACGTGGTCGTGACTTTGGCCATGGTTGCGGTCATGAGGCTGGACGTGGATGTGATTCAGGACGCGGACGTGGACGTGATCCCACCATTGCCTGCTACCTAGCATGCACTCACTGTGGGCACTGGAATCATCCATTAGAACGTTGCTGGGCAAAGTTTGGCATACCTCCTAATGCCAACAGTGCGTATGAGACATTCTCATACGAAGGCTCATATGAAACTGCAGACTCCTCACACGATCAGCCTTCTGGTGATAGTCAAACATCTTTCACTGCATCTGAGCATGCTCGTCTTTGTTAGCTATTGCAGTACTCTACCACTAACGCTAATGATACTGCTTCTACTGCTAATCTGGCCACTACTTCAGGTACTATTGCCAACTTTGCTCTGCGTCTTGCCCTGCATGGATCATTGATTCAGGTGCCTCAACTCGTCTGATGGGAGAAGGTAGTCTTCTCTCCTCTTCGCAACCATCTTCCTTTGTGAAGACTGTATGTGTTGCCAATGGATCTCATTCACCTATTACTACTGTAGACACTATGGTGTTTTCCTCCAAGCTCTGGCTTACTGGAGTTCAATGCGCTCCTAACTTTCCCCTTAGTCTCTTATCTGTTCACAACTTGTGCATTGAGCTTAACTATCAAGTTATTTTTGATGAGTTCTGTTGTTACTTTAAGGACATCATGACAAGTTAGATTTTTGATGGGGGACATGAGAAGAACATGCTCTATTATATACCCTCTGTTGGAGTATTTGGTTGTGTGCCATATGAGTTGTAGGAGGGTATGGATCCTAGAGAAGATCCATTTACCGCATCTATGTGTTTAGTCCCACATCGATCAGTGGTGGGACTTGGAGGCTCTGGGGAAGCTATATAAGGAGTCCTAGACCCCCTGTAACTATTGAGAAAGTGCAATGCATAACATGCCCCTTTGTGGACTTCTCCCGTGGTTTCATCCCGCTCCTCACGGAGTATGATTCCACGTTAAATCTTTGTTCCTCCAGTTTCATATTTCTAGATCTATGCTCTGTTTATCATTTCTGCTTCCGCTTCATATTTTCTAACATGGTATCAGAGCGGGTTCGATTCTCGAGGATTTATTTTCATGATTTTATTCGAGATTCAATTTCGGAGTTCTTGAAGGTTGATGTTTTGAAGTTCCATTTCTGTATCATTGGAGTTCCTGTTCAAGATCTATTCCAAGCGCACTTCTCCAGATCAAAGTCCTGGCGCATATTCTAGGGTTGCAGGCAACAACCCTAGTCAATCTCGCCCCGATCTTCGCTAGGTTCATGGTGGTGACCTAGCTTCTGTCTCAGCAGATGATCCCCTGCCGAAGAACTATCCCTACGTGTTGAAGACTTCCAGGTGACGTTGATTCAAGGGGTGCGGAGCTTAATGCCCTAACGACACTCCAAGGCGGTGATGCATCTCGCACCCACGACGGTTCGGCTCCTGCCGCCTGGTGCTGCATAAGAGATTCACCCTCGTTCCCTCCGTATCTCCCCAGCTGCTCGCTGCGCAACCACAGGAGATTCCCCTTCCATCTAGATCGCCCTCGTGGGCGATAATCCTCTCTCGCATAAGGCGGCGCGCGCGCGAGCTCCATCAGATCCAGTGGCGATCTCCTTCAGCCAGTGAGCTCCATGCGCGCAACTCAGTGTTTTCCTCCAGCAACGGCGAGAAATGAGCTCCATCGAGGGTGTATGTTGCGAATAGGGTTCAAGGGGAACCCTAAAGAGGCGCAGATTTAAAAAAAATATGGGTTATTTGTGTAAGAGCACAAGTGGGCTGATCTATTTACAAAAAAAGGTGAGGTTGCTTTTGTAGGTCCAAATGGGCCGAGGTTTGGTTTAAAAAAAGGAAAAAAAGGTGAAAAGAAGAGGAAAAAAAGACGCGTACAATAAAAAGCCGTACGCATTTTTTTTAAAAAGTGATTTGCAAAGCCGTAAAAAAAAGAGTTGAACGGCTTAAAAAAATTGCAAAAAAAGGGGAAGAGCTGAAAAAAATTAACGGCCAAATTTTATCCATGTTTTGAGAAGCCGAAAAATTTGTGATTGGCTTATTGGTTTCATGATGTTTTCCCCATATTTTTATCTTCTCCCAACTTTGTCGATGTCTCTGTTTTCCTACAAGTATGTGAGAAAGGGGGAGTATATGTAGAGTTACATGTCCGAGTCAGATCTAGATTTTTTCCAGACTTAGATTACAGACCAAGTCAGAATTCAGACTCTACAGTTTTTTTTAGACTCGACATTCAGATTGGTCAGAGTCCAAGTTCGAGGCACTCCAT
The DNA here is from genome assembly GCA_037367405.1 of Ottelia alismoides. Taxonomy (NCBI): domain Eukaryota; kingdom Viridiplantae; phylum Streptophyta; class Magnoliopsida; order Alismatales; family Hydrocharitaceae; genus Ottelia; species Ottelia alismoides. The sequence continues at coordinate 1,459,691 of JAZKJV010001462.1, read as the reverse complement.
GTTTGAGTGGCCCATTTTCGAGTTCTCCAGAGAGATTCATTTTCAGACACACATATATTTGCGGTCATTTTCAGATGAGCATATGTTTGCCATCTTTTGTAGAGGTCTCCATCTTTTCTTCTTATTTTGTTCGGCCAGAGTTTTCATGTGAGCCATAGGGATTCCAGAGTAGAGGACCATTCCCTATGCCATGTTGGTAAGGGTTTTCATGTGGTATCATAGGAACACCAGAGTAGTGTACCATTCTCTGTGCCAGATGGGAGAGATCCAGTTCTCCGACGAGGAGACTTTTTCAGACTCCATTCTCCAGCGACCGTGGACTCCGACGAGGATTGCACAGCCACGACCCTTTTCAGTTCGGCCCTTTTCAGATATGGAGCAGTTGTCCACATGTTGTGGCAGGCCAGAGTACTCCGACGAGGAGACTCATTTCCAGTTGCAGTGACTCTGACAGGCGCAGTTCAGAGCACATGCTCTCCGACGAGGAGATTCAGCAGACTCACACTCCAGCTCGTTCGTTCTCCTCACATGCACGGCATGAGAATTAACGTCATCGACAACAACAATTGTGCGCGTTGGGTTGATATTGTCCGTAGTGTCCTGTAGCGTAAGTTGAGTTCCTTTCTGTTTGTCCAAGCTGAGCATTGCATGCTCCAGCTTGAGGGGGAGTGTTGGAGTATTTGGTTGTGCGCCATATGAGTTGTAGGAGGGTAAATGGATCCTGGAGAAGATCTATTTACCCCATCCATGTGTTTAGTCCCACATTGACCAGTGGTGGGACTTGGAGGCTCTGGGGAGGCTATATAAGGAGCCCCAGACCCCCTGTAACTATTGAGAAAGTGCAATGCATAACATGCCCCTTTGAGGGCTTCTCCCGTGGTTTCATCCCGCTCCTCACGGAGTAGGGTTCCACGTTAAATCTTTGTTCTTCCAGTTTCGTATTTCTAGATTTATGCTCTGTTTATCATTTCTGCTTCATATTTTCTAGCACCTTCTAACTCTGGTTTTATTGGATCTGCGTCTATCTCCACAGATCCTCTTCTTTGGCACATTCGCCTCGGTCATCCATCTGCCAAAGCTCTCTCTTTATTGTTCCCCGAACTTTCTACGCTCAAGCTCTTTCAGTGCGAGGCGTGCCTGTTCGAGAAATATCATCAATCATCTTTCCCTGCACGTACTGAGCCACATTGCGAAGTTTCTTTCTCTTTAGTCCATTGTGATATTTGGGGATCTTGTCCAGTCCGTGCTTTGAGTGGACAAAAGTATTTTGTCGTTTTTGTTGATGATTACAGTAGGTCGTCCTGGATCTATCTGTTAAAAGAACGTTCGGAGATTAATAATATTGTCAAAAATTTCTTTCATTATGTCGAGAATATTTTCTCCGCTGGTATAAATTTTTTTGTTCTGATAGTGCCTTGGAATTTACACAATATGACCTAAAAAACTTCTTTGCTTCCCAAGGTACCATTCATCAAACCTTATGTCCATATATTTCCCAACAAAACAAGGTGGCAGAGAGAAAACTTATGCATTTACTAAATATTGCTCGTTCCCTCCTCACACAGATGAAAGTTCCTAAAAACTATTGGGAGGTCACTATCCTTACCGCGGTCCATCTTATAAACAGAGTCCCCTCCACTTCCCTTCATAGCTCCACCCATTCCCCTGCTCTACCCAACTGTGTCCCCCATTCCTCTAACACCGAGAATCTTTGGTTGTGTGGTATTTGTCCATAATTTTCATACTGCAAACAAACTTTCTCCTCGTGCAATCAAATGTGTGTTCTTAGGTTACTCTCGTACTAAAAAAAGGCTACAGGTGATATGATCCTTCTGGACATCGCTATTACATCTCTGCAGATGTAACCTTTTTTAAGCAGACCAGTTTCTTTACTCAATTAGTTAATGGCATTCCACTGGACCTTCCTCCTCCACCCATTGTCTATAAGCGCAAGCATATATCTCCAACACCATTTGTTCCTTTACCAATGTCATTTTTGCAGGACGATACTCCTTCTTTAAGTATACCTCTACTGCTGTCCCGGATGGTCCTCAGGAGCTTCCCATTGCTCTACTGATGCAAACACGGTTCGACGCGTCGACGATAAATAAAATAATTTGGGCGGTGGAATATCGGTGGAGAAAAGGAGAGGTTGAGAAGAAGAAAACTCGTCGGGAACGAGGGGTTGAGGAAGAAGAACCGTGAAGACCACGTTGAGGGGGGGGGGAGAAAATAGAGAGGGAGAGAGATAAAATCTCAATTTTGATTAATACTTGACTGATTAAAACATTGGATCCTCATCCCTTTATATAAGAGGGATGATTTTACAAGAATAGAAACTAAATTCAATTTGGAAACAAACTTATCCTAATTAGACTCTAACTAATTAACCGACCAAAATTTAAAATTCAAATCTACGAATAATTGTTGAGATCATAGGCGATCTCAATTATTTAATTAGAGATACGATAATTTAAATAAACATAAATAAAATTGACCACTAATTTAAATAAACGTAAATAGAATTGACCACTCAAATTAACTAAAAATTCGGCCCTATATTTGGGTCCGACGCTGCATCAACTCTCCTCCGCTTTAAAAATTCGTCTCCCGACGAATTGCTTGATGAGGATGCGTTGTCGGAGAATTCATCTTTGAAATTATAGCTTGCAATTAGATCTTCTTCAACATTACGTTTGTAGTTCTTTCCAATTGGAGGGCGTTCTTGCAATTTTCGTACCCTTTCGTTTAAGGGCATTTTGGAAGGGGGATTCTTGGAATGTCCTTCTGAATAAAATATGGAGCAAGAGGGGGTTTCCTCGTAAAATTTCCCCAGGGATTTCCAATCCCACATGTCGAGGGATGTAAATCCCGTAGTCATCGGACCCTTAGTTAGAGCTTGCCAGACATTCTCGCGCGTATAACGCGGGCAGGGGAGGCGGCATTGCGAGGGTGGGGCTGGTGCGGCGTGCGTGAAAAAGGGGATCGGGGGGGTGGCGGAAGGAATCGGAGTTCGTGGCTGTGAGGGTTCAACGGTCAGGAGGGCGGGAGATCGCGGGAAACGGCGCGCAGGGGGGGTCGTGGCTGGCGGCGAGGGCTGGATATGGAAGGGACAGGCGGCGGCGCCAGGGGTGGTTTGCGGGTCTGGGTGGCGGGGTTCTGCGGGCCTGGTCGGGATTTTGGGATTGCGGGGTTGGGTTTTGAGGGTTGGGGGGGGGCAGCTGTGGCCGGGGGTTGTGTTGCTGGGGGGTTGGGGGAAGGCTTAGTGGCGATGGGGTTTTGGGGGGCGCGAGTAGCACGCGGGAGGGAGTAGCGGCGGTGCTGTGGTAGCCGGGGCCACAGAGAGGGGAACTTGGGGTGTCTGCGGCAGCGGGAACGGCCCTGGACGAGGGTAATTCTAAGTAGGTCCTTTTCCTATTCCTCACTGCAATTTAGCGCAGAAGGTAATTTGCCTATTCATCACTGCATTCCCATAGGAGTGTATCTGATCTGAGAAGAGAGCTAGATTGAGAGAGAGGGGAGGATGAACAGAGGAAGGGGAATCAAGGTCCTGGAGGTGCGAGGGGAGTGGAGGGGTCCAGCGAGGGGGGCGTGCGTGGGCTGTAGATGCAATTTTGAGGGGTTTTCGAGTCGAGAATCACCTGCACAGCAAGCGTTTCAGCATTTTTCTCCTCCGAAATGGCCTGGACAGCGGTCGGTTTGTCGTTGACGGCGAGATTTTCTTCATCAAAAATCTGGACAGCAGCCGGTTCCTCTTCCACAGCGATGTTTTCTTCGTCAAAACTCGTGACAACGGCTTCGGGGATTGAAGGCTTTGATTGGGCGTCGCGGAAGGCCTCAAAGTTAGCCATTAGATCTCGAAACATGGAATGGAAGTTGGTTTGCAAATCACGTGGCATGTGTTCCGTCTCCTTGTTGTAGGCGTCGATGGCAGAGATGGCTCGCCGTGTTTGTTCGGATGAACGATGATCCCTTGATGCATGCCGGTGCGAGCGCCTGGACGGATCGTTAGATCGTGAGGACGACCTAGATGCCATGCTCTGATACCAAATGATGCAAACACGGTTCGGCGCGTCGACGATAAATAAAATAACTTGGGCGGTGGAATATCGGTGGAGAAAAGGAGAGGTTGAGAAGAAGAAAACTCGTCGGGAACGAGGGGTTGAGGAAGAAGATTCGTGAAGACCACGTTGAGGGGGGGGGAGAGAAAATAGAGAGGGAGAGAGATAAAATCTCAATTTTAATTAATACTTGACTGATTAAAACATTGGATCCTCATCCCTTTATATAAGAGGGATGATTTTACAAGAATAGAAACTAAATTCAAATTGGAAACAAACTTATCCTAATTAGAATCTAACTAATTAACCGACCAAAATTTAAAATTCAAAACTACGAATAATTGTTGAGATCACATGCGATCTCAATTATTTAATTAGAGATACGATAATTTAAATAAACGTAAATAAAATTAACCACTAATTTAAATAAACGTAAATAAAATTGACCACTCAAATTAACTAAAAATTCGACCCTATATTTGGGTCCAACGCTGCATCATCTACGAAGGACAAAGAGGCAATGCACTTTTCACCCTATGTCTCATTTCACTTCTACTGCTAGTTTATCACCAACTGATAGAAGATATGCGCATGTTCTCATGGCTATTTCGATTTCGAGAGACCACCACAGTGCTTTGCAGGATTCAGGATGGCAACAAGCCATGAACGAAGCGATGGAGGCTTTCACTTCCAGAGGAACGTGGGATTTGGTTCCGTGTCCTAAGGGGACCAGATATGTGGCATGCAGATGGATATTCACAACAAAGCAATCACCAGATGGGTCCATTGACAGATTAAAAAGCTCGCTTTGTGGCCAAAGGTTTTACTCAGACATATGGGATCTATTACTTGGAGACATTCTCACCTATTGCATGAATGAGTTCGATAAGGATGATTCTTTCAGTAGCAGCCAACAAGGCCTGGCCCATCTTTCAGCTGGATGTGAAGAACACCTTCCTTTATGATAACCTTGGTGAGAAAGTGTATATGATGCATCCACAAGGTTATGAAGTCGAGGGGGAGTGTATGTCGACTTCTCAAGGCAATATATGGTCTGAAGCAGAGCCCAAGGGCATGGTTTGACGAACTTACTGTAGAAATCATCACACTTGACTTCGAGAGAACGACTTTTGACTATTCTGTATTTTTGTCAGAAAACAGAAATCTGGTACTGTTATACTTGTTTATGTGCATGACATGGTTGTTACAGGTGATGATGCTAATGGAATACCAAAAACCAAGGTCTTTCTTCAAAAGGTGTTCGTCACCAAGGATCTTGGTCAACTGCGATATTTCTTGGGCATAGAAGTCGTATGCACTACAGAAGGATTTCTTCTCTCACATTGGAAATACTGTGTGGATATCTTTACTGAAGCCGGAGTACTTGGATGCAAGCCATATGGTATTCTCGCAGATCCGAAGAAGCAACCCTTCTTCTCTGATCCTATCTTCGAAGATGTTACTCGATACAAAAGCATGGTTGGCAAACTTCTTTACATCGCAGTCATAAGACCAGATATTTCTTATGCAGTGAGCAGAGCAAGCCAACACATGAAGAAACCGTGTTACAATCGCTGGCAGGATGTCCCTTAGATTTTACGATACTTAAAGGAATCAACAGGACGCGACCTCTTCTATGGGGCAAATGGCTACACTGATCTAATTGCTTGTGCTGATGCAAATTATGCAAGCTCAATATACGATCGTCACTCTACCACATGATATGCTATGATGGTTGGAAGAAATCTGCTTAATTGGAGAAGCAAGAAACAAACTATTGTTTCTAGATCTAGTGTAGAAGCTGAGTATATGGCAATGGCCTAAGCTGCATGTGAGATCACGTAGCTATTAACATTTCTGCAAGAACTAGGCGATGCCACCACTCTTATACCGTTATATTGCGACAATAAATTCGCCACATACATTGCCACAAATATCGTATTTCATGAGCGAACCAAGCATATAGAGGTTGACTGTCATTTTGTTCACGACACTGTCTGGATTGGGAAGGTTACTACTAATCACATCACCACAGATCTTCAGCTTGCAGATGTATTCACAAAAGCCTTACCTAAGAAGCTCTCATGGATTGTTTCCAAGTTGTGCATGACTAATAGATATGCTCCAACTTGAGGGGGAGTATTAGTTATATATTTATATTCACAATGCACTCATTGTTATCCCTTTAGGGATAGTTTTGTATTTTCCCCATATTGAGATCTCTAGGATTTCCCCCTAGATCCATAGACCTCCAAAATAAAGAACACAAGTTTATTCTTTCATTCTTTTCCACAATGGCTGAAGTAACAGAAGGTACAAGTGATAACGGTGCACGAAGGTAGGGGTACAACTATATTGCAAAAAAGGAAGAGCAGAACAGATATTGCAGAAGAGGGGTATAACTGTAAAAGCCCCTTTAAAAATTAACATAATTTATTATTTGTGTGCTAAAGAGCCATCTGAATATACTTAAGGTAATTCCTTTTTGGCCGCTCCTTAATTATTACATTTACGATATCCATCTTACCGTTTTCCATGCAATCACAATCTTCCCACCAAAGAGCAGCCTGAAATATCACCTTAATAAGAGAGCATGAAATCATATTAATAGTACTTCCCAGACGTCAAAATTAAACTTAAGAGTGACAATTTTTTAGGAACAAAAAGTGAATTTTCATTTAGGAGCAAAGAAGTGGAAGAAGGTTTGCCATTTTTTTAAAGAAGTGACAATCTTCGTAGAAGAAAAATACAATAGTGTGTCAATTTTCATGGGCTGCGAAGAAATAGAATGGTCCAGATCCTGCCGGCATTTATGTTGGAAACATTCTTCATCCTTTTCTCATTTCTGGGGTTTCTTGGACTGTTGTCTCTTCTGCTGATGCCACTACCTTTTGTCGGCATTAGTGAATTTTGGATGACCAATAATCTTTAATGAGTCATCCAATTGGCTTTTCGAACAAAATCATAAGAGCAGCTAAAAAAGATTTGGGAGCAATAAAATTCCATGGTAAGAGGGATGGGGTGCCTCCGGTCATGCCTATTAGATAGACATCTTTTTCGCATTGAAATTCAATGGCGATTAACACATGTTCGAATTATTATATTACAATTATATTTGTAACCTTTCGGGTTCCGTAATCCTTAACCTTTCGGGTTCCGTAACCTTTAACCATTCGGGTTACGTAACCCCTCAGGAGTATTTATGTATTTTTCCTCTTGTACTCTCTAGGGTTTTCTCTCTATATAAGAGACCCTAGCCCTATGGAATAGATATCTCATTCTGTCTCTTTCCTCCACATGGTATCAGAGCAACGGTCCTAGACCGGGGTTCTGATCTAAAATCCTCACCGCCACCTTCAAGCCTCGCAAAAGCGTGCGTGGGCCCTCTTCCCTGAATTAGGGCCCTGCGCAAGGCCCTCCAATCGCCTCCAGTGCAACAGCCCTCCCGCTAGCGCTACCCGGCACTTTCAGGACCTCCTACGAAGGTCATCAACCCCACAACTACCCTCCACGGGTACCGTAGGACTCTTTGGAGATCCAAAACTCATCACGGATCGCTTCCAAGAATCCAGATAAGCTGTCCATTGGGGGCTTTCAGCCCTTCGTTAAGGGCAAACGTGAGTTTTAGGGTATTTTTTAGCTCTTATATGCATCCTTAGTTGATCACATGATCGCCTTTCTATTTTAAGACCACCATGACGCCTTCTTCTACGAGACAAAGCCCTTGACCACAAATATTATGGCACAAGGCACTACTATCAAACTCAAGGCCACAGAAAATTACGTGCTCTGGTCTCGATCTTTTATGGTATTCGTTGGTGGTGAGAGGAAACTCTACATTTTGACTAAAGATCCTTTAGATGAAAAGGACAAAGAGTACGACAACTGGCAGACTGATAACTATATGGTTATCAACTAGATGACCAACAATGTTGAAGCTCATATTGCCTCAAATCTTCTTTACAAAAATACGGTCAAGGAAATGTGGGAGGATCTCAAGCAAACATATCCCAGAAGAAGACGAAGTCACGCCTTGCAGATATTTACAGGCGAATCTGGTCGGCATCCCAGGGTGATTCCACCCTCATCGAGTACTACAGGCATCTATCCAGTCTGTATGAGGAGCTTGCAATATTCCAGCCCTCATGTTGCACCAAACAGATACAAGAGTGTTCTGACTTACAGGTATACCGCTTCCTTGATGGCCTGCATTTTAGGTACCATGCAGCGAAGGATCAATTTCTTATATCAGACACACTGCCAACAATGAAGGCCATCTTTGGCCGACTTGAGGAGCTCGAGACATCCGCTGCCCGGCATCCTGTCTTACCTTCAACAAAGAACTTTGCACACATCGCCTCATCTGGGCGAGGAGGCAGATACGGCTTGCGAGGAGGACGCGATCGCGATCCAAGTCGTGGTCGTGGACGGGAATCTGGACGAGGCCGTGACTTTGGTCGTGGTCGTGGGCGAGACTCTACTGCCCCATGCACTCACTGTGGTAGGTGGAACCACCCGGCTGAACGATGCTGGCAGAAGTTCGACGTATCTTCTTATCACACCAATAACGCTTATGAGGATGCCTATGATGTGGAAGGAGCATCGCCTATCTCCAGTGGCAAGACTGTTCATCTTAATGATGCATATTACTCCGCCTAGTGCATATCCTTTAGACTCCATGGCCTACCACCACTAGTAACACTACAACTGCTGTTCTGGCCACTCTTTCAGGTACAATAGCCAACTCTGCTATCACTTCTACTCCAGTTTGGATTATTGATTCCAACGCCTCTACTCATCTCACTGGAGGAGTCTTTCAGGACATTCGGACGAGGCAGATTTTTGGTGGGGGTCATGAAAAGAATGGCCTATATTACCTTGACATACCCTCAGACTCTAATTTTGTTGGTGCTGCATCCATCTCCGAAGATCCACTCCTATGGCATCGACGCCTTAGACATCTCTCGTCCAAAGCCATCTCCATGATGTTTCCTGAACTCTCTGCTCTGAAGCCCTTTCAGTGTGAGGCATGTGAGTTCGGAAAACACCATAGAACTTCGTTTCCTGTTCGTACTGAGTCTCGTAGTATTGCTGCTTTTCATCTTGTTCACTTTGATGTTTGAGGACCTTGTCCGATCCGCACATTAAGTGATCATCGCTACTTTATAGTTTTCGTTGATGATTATAGTCGATCTTCTTGGGTCTATCTAATAAAGGAGCGTTCAGAGATTAATCAGATTGTCAGAAATTTCTTTCAATATGTTAAAACGTACTTTTCTAGCATTGTTAAGATCATTTGTACCGACAATGCTCTTGAGTTACCCAACATGACTTGACTCTTTCTTTGCATCTCAGGGAACTGTTCACCCAACATCATGTCCATATACCTCACAACAGAATGGTATAGCTGAGAGCAAGGGCTTAAAGTCGGATTTCGGTTTTGTTTCGGCGAGTGACCGAACGAAATTTGGGCCGAATTTTGATCAAAATTCGATCGATATTTCGGTCATTTCGGTAGTTTTTTGAACTAGCCCCCCCAAATTTCGGCTGATATAGGCCATTTCGATCAAATTTCGGTCACCCACCGAAATCGAAATTCGGCCGAATTTCAGCGAAATTTAAGGCCATGGCTGAGAGGAAACTCCGACAATTGCTAAATGTTGTCAGATCTCTTCTTAGTCAAATGAGTGTTCCTAAACAATATTGGGGAGATGCTATCATTACTGCAGTGTATCTCATCAACAGTGTTCCTTCATCAGTTCTCAAAGGGACAACTCCATTTTCCTTACTTTATCCTACCGAGTCTCCTTTTCCTATACCTCTGCGAATTTTTGGTTGTATTACCTTTGTTCATAACTTTCATGCAGCTAACAAATTATCCTCTCGTGCCATCAAATGCGTCTTTCTTGGTTACTCTCGTACCCAGAAAGGCTATCGCTGCTATGATCATGTTGGACGTCGATACTATGTATCTGATGATGTCACCTTCTTTGAGAAAATAAGTTATTTCACACAGACTATATGTGACATTCCTCTGGACCTCCCTCCACCAATCGTCTATACTCGCCATTGTACCTCTATACCTTCTACACAAGTGTCTGTACCTTTGCCTGTCCCTTTTATGCAGGATGATATGACCACTTCGAGTGCTCCCACCACTGCTTTCCCGGATGTACCTGGGGAGTTTCCTATAGCTCTACGCAAGCAAAAAGGAAATGTACGTATCACCCCATGTCACATTTTACTTCTACAGATGTTTATCTAGCAGTGGCAAGAGATTTGCAGATGCTCTTAATGCTATTACCGTTCCAAGAGATCATTTCAGTGCAATGCAAGATCAAGGTTGGCGACATGCCATGGATGAGGAGATGGATGCACTTACCTTCCCGGGTACGTGAGATCTTGTGTCGTGCCTCCCGGGAGTTCGCCCTGTGGCATGTCGATGGGTCTTCACGATCAAACAGTCGCCTGATGGTTCTATTGACAGGTTGAAAGCCAGACTTGTTGCCAAAGGTTTTGCACAAATCTTTGGAGTTGATTATTTTGAGACCTTCTCGCCTGTTGCCAGAATGGGGTCGATACGTACCATTCTTTCTATTGCTGCCAACAAGGCTTGGCCCATTTATCAACTTGATGTGAAGAACGCCTTTCTTTATGGTGATCTTGAGGAGGAGGTCTACATTATGCAATCGTCGGGGTATGTAGTCGAGGGGGAGCATGTATGTCGACTACGCAAGGCCATTTATGGCCTGAAATAGAGTCCAAGGGCATGGTTTGACAAGCTCACTACGGAGATCAACACACTTGGTTTCAGAGGACAACATCTGACTACTCTGTCTTGTTAGACGACGGTCTACTGGCACGATCATCCTTGCTGTCTATGTTGATGATATGTTTATCACAAGAGATGATGTAGATGGTATTCAGGAGACCAATGCCTTCCTCCAGAAGGTCTTTGTCACGAAAGATCTCGGCCAACTTCGTTATTTTCTTGGCATCGAAGTAATACACACTACAGAGGGGCTCCATGTTTCACAGAGAAAGTATTGCCTCGATATTCTGACTGAGGCAAAACTTCTTGGATGCAAGCCATCTGGCATCCCTGCAGAAGTGATAAAATATTCAGCATCTACTGATCCAGCATTTGAGGATGCAACACGATACATAAGCTTAGTGGGAAAATTACTCTATCTCATTGTTAATAGGCCTTATTTTTCATATGCTGTGAGCAGAGCCAGCCAATATACGGAGAAGCCTCTTTTCAGTCACTGGCAAGATGTTCATTTGATCCTTCGATATTTGAAAGTATCTCCCGGACGCGGACTTTTCTATGGGGTGAATGGACACACTAATATCTCCGCCTATACAGATTCTGACTATGCTAGCTCTCCTGAGGACCGCCGATGCACTACAGGATACATCATGTTTGTTGGGGATAACCTTGTCACTTAGCGAATTAAGAAGCAGATAATGGTATCCAGATCTAGTGCGGAAGCAGAATACAGGGCAATGGCTCAGGCCACATGTGGATCACATGGCTTGTTTCTTTCCTAACAGAACTTGGCATGTCAGTCGCCACTCCTGTACCCTTATATTGCGACAACAAGTCTGCCACGTACATCGTCACCAATCCAGTTTTCCATGAGCGGACAAAACACATTGAAGTTGATTGCCATTTTATTCGTGATGCAGTACGAGAAGGACGAATCAACACTCCACACATCTCCATTGAACTTCAACTTGCAGACATCCTCACGAAGGCTCTTCCAAGGAAGCGTTTAATGCACTTAGTATCCAAGTTGGGCATGATCGACAGATATGCTCCAACTTGAGGGGGAGTATTAGAATTATTACGTTACAATTATATTTGTAACCTTTCGGGTTCCGTAACCCTTAACCCTTCGGGTTCCGTAATCTTTAACCCTTCGGGTTCCGTAACCCCTCAGGGGTATTTATGTATTTTTCCTCTTGTACTCTCTAGGGTTTTCTCTCTATATAAGAGACCCTATCCCAATGGAATAGATATCCTATTCTGTCTCTCTTCTCCGCAACACTATTCTTCAAATCTGGCCGTTTGCAGTTAGGGACTTGGTTATTCAATTGATGTCGATTCAATTGATGTCGATGACTATGACGATGATTAATAAGCTACCCCACTGGAAAATCCTCCTATTCACTCCACTTTCCAAAGTCTCTGTTCTCAAACAACTAGAGACAACCCATCCGCTAATCTCAGCCAAAGAGTCCATGTGCAAAGCGCAATTAGCGAGAGTTTTGACACCCCAGATTCATTAATGAGTCTCCTTTCTTTTTATAGGTCACATAAGCTCGCATTCGTCATGTCTGAATGCTGGTGGGGTTCGGATGCTGGCGGTGGAGACTAGATGCCGGTTTTCTCTTTGCCCGTTGCAGATCAGCGACTTCAGGACTTCACTCGACTTCTGGGAGAGCTGGAACTAACAGAAAAGGGTGTGTGTGTGTAGAGAGAGAGACGGATTTTGCAGGTGGATGGCACCTTGGCCATGCACAATCATTTGATATTAATGTCGAGGGCTCCTTTTCGAATAACGATTTTTGATGTGGTTGCTGCTGCAGGGAAGAGTTGCGACAAGGGACTTCTGGACGAGGTTCATCCTTGAATGGTTGCATATATGTCATGCAAGGATGGTTTGTGATCTAAGTTGGGCGATGTGGTTTATCATTCTACTCTAGAGTTGAGATGGTGAAACCCTTTGATATTCTTTGAACCATTTGGCGTGGCAGAAATATGTTAGTCTTCTCCTGTGATCGGGCTAAAGAGACCTGTAGCAGCACTGCGATGGAGTGGATGGATACGTCTTGCACGGCTGACTTCTGGCCCATGGATGTCATTTGAGGGTGCACAACATCATTCTAGGAGCGCTCGGTTGTAATGGGGATGTTCGTCGTCATGCGAGGTTCAATGGAGGAAGGCCCTCTGAATCTTGGTCTGTGTAAATGTAGGATGTAAGTATGTTTTTAATATGATATAAATGTGTTGGTCTTTCGCGGAGGTAAGATTTACGTAGAGAATGTTTCAGCTAGGATTTGAACAAGTTAGAAAGGACTCCATCATCCGTGGAAGACTGTCGATGAAATCGTAGGTAAAATTAAACCAGATTAAGAAACAAGGTGCAGAAAGATTATCAAGCACCTTGTCAGCCAAAACATTTGGAAATAAATCTGCAACATTATAAATTACTATCAGGCATGAATGTCAAGAAGATTAAACACAACACAAATAAAATTGACATCATCGACAAAGTGCCATGTAGGGATGCAAATGGATATGGATGTTTATCCGCATTTGATTCGTCATTGTATCTGATCAAGGATTTTGGGAGGTTCTTCAAGAATGAATGGCGATAGAAGGAAGCATGAATTGGCCGAGGAAACAATCTCCTCATTGAATGATGACTTCCTTGACTCTCACATGGAGAAGATGGAATGAAGAGGAACGAGAGGGGATTGATGTGAGAATGGAGATGGCGAATAGGGGAGTAAAATGACCATCCAAGAGGTCTAAGAAGGTAAGTGGGTGCATTTTCGATGCTAAATCACACCAAAAAACATCTTCGAGACTTGGGAGATTCTCCGATCATGTAATTCTAACGATGCTAATCGATCCGAACTGTAACAAATGATATGTTCAAATTCAGTTCGATATGAAAGTTTCAAAGTTTGAGTTCGAGTTCAATTCGATTAAGGTTCGATAGGATGTTTGCTCGAGTTTATTTGGTAAACGGACTTAGAGATTGGTTTGATAGTACTTCATTAATGATTTGACTTAACTCGAACTTGTTTAGATGATCAAGTTCAAATTTAAAGTTTGATAATAAGGTTCGATAAACAATAAAGAAAAGAATTTATTCAAGTTAAAGTAGTACAAAGTCCACCTATTAATACCACATCACGTGTACAAATACGAAGTTATACGCATGCATGCACACATACACTATGCACACACATGCTCATATGTCACACTCAAACTTTCATTGAAGGAACATATGCCATGTTCTGTTTGCTAAGCTAGTGAATTAAAATTTGAAGTTCATGTCTATTTTGTTTAGAAATACGAATAAACATTTTTTGAACGTAATCAAACAAATTCTAATTGAATATGAATATATTCAGTTCGATTAGCAGCCTTTAATGTATCTTCTCTTGAGATAATTGCCAGCGACCGCCTTCCATTAAGATGGGTACATCTTTCACAGTGCAACTTGGAACCGCACGTTCTAAGGCTCGTTGCAAAGCTTGCGATGAATGAGACACTTCTTCTAAGAACCTTATATGTTCTACGGTTTCTGAAGAGAACTAAAATTTTGGGGTATTTCATGATCAACTCACGTCGAACAGTCGCAAATAGTTGGACCATGCTTTTATTTTGATTCCTATTTTGATGTAAATTTACAAACCCATTCACCGTGAAACTTCCACATCTGTTAATATTTGTGTATGTCTACACAATCACGGATTCAATTCACGAAGAAAACTAATAATTACGTTGATTCAACATGGAAACCAATTAAAGAGGAAGAATTTTGTTACCTAACAAATTGCTTTTAATACGCTCTTTTTTTTGTTTCATACAACATCCAAAAACATGAAATTTTGACCTAAATTCAGCCAAAGACAAGAACGTGAAGAACCTATTTATATGGCATGCATCTTACTTTCTACTTTAAAAATAAAAAAAAATCGAACAATATAAGCTCTAATCAACCATGTAAATTCTAATGGTTTTAGTCTATGATCGATGGCTGATTTGGGAACTTACCAATTAAGCTGATTTTGTTAAAATCCAAATAATACCGGTAATATATTTGGGATAAGGAGTAAGATGAGATAACGAATAAGTGATAAGTGACGCTTATCTTTCATTCTTGTTTGATTGGTTAGAAGGATACAGAAGGAATAAATACTGTAGAGAGAAATATAATAGATGATGTAATCACGTTGTGAACACTGATCTCATATTTAAACAAGGCCTTGATCGCCCAAACAAAAGAGAGGTGGATCTTTACAAACAAATTTGTCGATATGTATTTGAAAAAAATCTACTCTATACCTCCTGGTACTTTGCAACCGCAGTCGATGTATTCTCAGACGCTTCGATTTCACACGCACAACTCTATGCACTAACACCGCTTTGTTGGTGCATCTGGAAAGAGAGATGTAGGATATCTTTCATCCAACATCGTTGTCATCCTAGTATACATGCTAAATTTTCAGCGTTGCCTCCTTGAAGCTATCAAAGACGATCAATCGTCTAGATAACTAGTCAAAAGACGAGCGACCACAATTCCAATTCCATTAATGAAGGCATGACTTACTTTTGGACTTTTGAAATTCTTGGAGTTGTTTTAACCACTTCACTTTCTTGTATTTAGGAGGACCTTTATTCATTTCCTTCCTTTCTTGTAAGTTGAATGAATTCTCTATAGGGATGTTAGAAGGAACAAAGAAATGATAGTTTTACATCAAACACTTATAACTAAAGCAAAAACTAATAGAAATAGTTGTAGATTTTGAAATTATAGGAAACTGTCAACAAAATTGGTAAAAAGCGAAATAAAAAAAGGCATAAATCAACATTTTTTGTTGCAAATACATACATACGTACGTAGGTACATACATACTACATGCATCTAAAGAACTAGTTCAAAGCAAATGGATGCCCTACATTGTACATCCGCAACTATTTGATGGCAACTGTTTGATAATATAGATAAATTTAGTGACCATTAATAAAGTTTTTTAGTAATTCTATTTTTTTTCATTGGGTAAGGGTGGGCATCGATAATTCTTATCTATACCTATCTTGGAAATCACTATCACATTTATTAAATGGGCAGTTCTGAACGAATATCCATATACCTAACATGTATCCATTATCTACACATCTAATAAAAAAAGATCGAATTAAATTAATTAATCATATATGCACTATATGTTCATAAAAAAGATAATGAAAAAATAAATTATATAGGATCTTCACATGCATATCTGACATATAATCAATCCTAAATCAATTAAGGGCATGAGTTTTTTTTGCGGATGTTGGAGATACATATATATTATATGGAGATATTGAAGAGAGGAGTGATCCTGTGAGAGCCAAAACCTGTGAGAGCCAAAACCTGTAAGAGCATGAGAGCATGCATTCTGGACCACATGATCCAACTAGGAGAGAGAAGAGCAGGAGAGAGAAAACAAAATCATGTGATCCAGAATGCATGCTCTGACATTTTTTTGCTCTCATAGGATCACTTCTCTATTGCATATATACAGCACCTTGACATGCATTTTGTGGAAAACACATAACGAGCAAAGTCTGAGTGGCAACCTAAAATATGTGCAACACATGTGAAAGGAATACAAGAGACTTATATTAATTGGATGGTTTTCATTATTGGATTAGACACGATAAAGAGACAAAAGGAAATTGCATCTAATTAAATTAGTGGATGGGTGAGAGAAAATATAGCGAGACTTCTATATATTGATGGGTTGGAAACGATCATATATGGTTATATTTGACTAGCCTGAATAAGATGAAGCACATAAGGTCACACACAAGGATGTATATGTTTATGTATGTAGATTTGTGTGTGTTTGTGTGTATCTGTGAATCCGGATGTTGAGTAAGTTTAAATTCGGGTATATATTCAAATTCAGGTACCCATAAAAGAATCCCAAACTCGGACATGTATCTGCATGAGTAATAAGTTTCAAATCCAAACCCATCTAAAACAAACCGAATGAGGTTGGGATGACGCACTCATGTTGGCATCTATAATTTTGATAGATTAGTCGCATGAATACGACGATCTATCTAAATATGTATTTTTTTCTAATTATTTTGTTACTGCGATGGATCGATATTTATTTTTGGTAGACACATACTTTTCCGAATTTTCCAATAATAATTATGCTCCTATTTTTCTTGAAATTGCACGTGTGCTCCTATATTCTTGTAAAATTCACAATATTGTCTACCCATTAATGTAATACATGGGCAC
The DNA here is from genome assembly GCA_037367405.1 of Ottelia alismoides. NCBI lineage: Eukaryota > Viridiplantae > Streptophyta > Magnoliopsida > Alismatales > Hydrocharitaceae > Ottelia > Ottelia alismoides. The sequence continues at coordinate 1,442,587 of JAZKJV010001462.1, read as the reverse complement.
AAATGCAATAACAGAAGAGCAATACTATAAATTTCGTATGCAGATATGAACACAAGTCTGATTGAAAGAGAGTACATGGTATGAAAACTATTGGAAAAATTAAGAATGGTCCGAGTGTAAAATCTTTTTTTTTAAGTTTTATTCTCTATCTCTCTCTCTTTCTCTCTCTAGGATAATACTGGTGACTTGACGGTGGATAGCAACTTGTCCATAAATATTTGAGTAAATTATAATTTAAGTCCTCATCCATAGGTCCGATCTCAGAATAAGTCCTCATCTTTAAATTGTAACGATTCGGGTCTCAAGGCCGTTAACGTAATGAACTTGTTGGAGTTGATGACGAATATGTCCATGTTTAAAAGTTGAAACCAAAATCCCATCTAGGGATGAGCATGGGCCGGGCTGGGCCGGGCCCTGAAGGGCCCAGGCCCAAGCCCGCTTAAAAAATTCGGGCCTTGGGCCGGGCTTAGGCCCAGAAAATTTTTTTTGCTCGGCCCAAGCCCAGGCCCGGCCCAATTCCTTTGGGCCGGGCTTGGGCCGGGCCGGCCCATCGCCACCCGTTAGAGACTATGAATTTTGAGTCCTTTGTTTCAAGTTAATCTCAACTCAAGTTACACAAGCTAAATTTGTTTAAAACATGTGCCATAATACTTGTGAAACAAGTAAAATTCGATTCTACCAAATCCGATGATATCTCATTTTTTACACGTGCACTCAATGTGGGATACCATGAATGTCTCACATGTATATAAACTGAAAAAGTGAAACAAACTTAGCCAGTTAACAATTGGTGCACCAGACCTTACATGTTAAAAAATGGACATAAGACCCATATTGGATAAAGGTTCAATAATAGAAAATATTCTGATTGAAAAATAAATACTAACAAATTCAAGAATAACCAATACAATCTAAACCAAAGACTAATTAAGGAAAATTAATATTGAATTGAAATACAATGATCAACAACTCATATGTCACACGCCTGACTTTCTTGATTTATAAACATTGTATGAAGATGAGATACAGGAAGGGAGTGTACATGAAATAGGTGGGAGTTTTCATACGTGTATGATATGGGAAATGGTTCGGGCCCTCTTCGGGCCGAGCCCATGGGCCGGGTCGGGCTGGGCCGAGCCAAGCCCAAGCCCGGCCCAAAAAAATTTTGGGCCTAAATATTGGGCCCAAGCCCGGCCCGATGTTCATTTGGGCCTGGGCCGGGCCAGGCTTTTTGGGCTGGGCTTCGGGCTGGGCCGGGCCGGCCCAGCCCAATGCTCATCCCTAATCCCATCCCTTCCCGACAAGGGCATTTTCGTCATGAACCCGAAAAATTTCATTTCCGTTTCCTAAATAATCCTGAAACCCGAATCGTTACAATTTAAAGATGGAGACTCATTCTGAAATCGGACCTATAGATGGGGACTCAAATTATAATTTACCCTAAATATTTTTGCAAGGGTAGGTGGAGCTGCGCCTTCCATTTCCAAGAATCTGCCTAACATCATTCATTAGATGAGAAAGTATGCATCAATTGTCATATGGCTGAAAATAGATAATTTACCTACAACAGCAATAACATCTTGTCTTTATGGAAAAAAAGAAGCTGAACGAATGTTTGGACAACTGTCATCTGTCTCCTTTGTTCTCTCTTATTAGTGATTGTTACTTACTAATTAACCTGTCAACCAATGGAGTTGTCACATCACCATTACATTATCTGTCCATTTTCCCTTCCTTTTTTATCAAACCAGCCGAGCAAGAATAAAAGATAAACCTCACTAAAACAGATATGAAAATAAAGAATACATGAATCAGAAATGTTTTATAAATTAGCTTAGAAACAGATGTATTTGATTTCTTACACATGAACAAAATATGCTGAATGAATTTATTATATAGCAATTATATAAAATATAGTTACTGAAGACAAAAATTTTGTCACATGCAATTAAAAATAAATATACAACTATATCTATTTATGAATTTACTTCCTGAAGCGAGTATATATACAAAGCTATAAAATTAATATCTTCATCCATTTATAAACAAATAGATCACATAAAACTGTTGCATCCCAAACTTCTCCTCTCTGCAATAATCTCCTGAGACCTGATCCATATAAATGCAATTTATTATGATCTGCACGACTGTGCAATATTGAACACTGGAGCGTTACAAAGGAAATTATCCTTATAATTTTATTTGAAAAAAGGGATCAGATCATGATGGTGTGGAGAGACAGAAGGGAGACAAGGGATGGCGAGAACATAGAGATATAATTAAAACCCAGTTTATGTGAACTGTAAACTATTACATAAGAATCAGCATGGATCCTATCTTCAGGAATCCAATCCTTCTCCAACAACACCATTGGCAGCAGCACTAGACTCCCAACTCCATACATATCTGTTCTTAGGTATATACTATACTCTTGTGATTCGGCTTACATTCCAAAGCCAATCTCACTTCTAATTAATCCCCAAAACAAGTTTAATTCGAGACCCCGCGATATCTGCTTCCCCATCTCAGCATCTTCAGAGAGGAGCTGCACATAACACAACACTCTGCCTCTGCTTCTCATCAATTTCCTACAAATGGAAAAGGACAACAATTTATAAATTATAACTCGAACAAACTGAATAAGGAAAATATATGTGATATTTTGAACTCCGACGAATTCGTCGCAAACATGCCAAGATACTGAAAACTGAGTGCACCTACATCCAATAATTGGTTAAAAGCTGGCTTTCTATATTCAGCTCAGCAAATAAAGAGTTCAATATAAAAAGGAAATTTAAAACAGATTTTTATCATTTATGTATAATTGGTCGAATACTATTCTATTTGGTAATCATGTCGAACTGCATACTAATTGGTCGAATCGATCAACTACTACAAGCTCAACCATATTAGTGATATATTCAACGTCTTTCGTATTGAACTTCAAGCAAGACTCCTGAATTAGGGTTTGAAACAACCAAAGTTTGATATCAAAAACCTGTTTTACTGGGAGCCACTAATCCAGAAAACATAAAGATCAACGCTCGACTTATGTCGATCATATACAATTCAACTCTCCGACGTACCATTTCAAGACAAGCATGCTCAACCAACACTGTTTCGCTCCATTACACAGTAACAGTTCAGAACAGATGTGCGGTCACTTTAAATTGCTGTCTTGACAGTCGACTAGCATCTTCGCCACTAATATTTCTGTGGTAGGTGGAACTGCACTGTCCACTTGAGAAAAATGCTCCCCCTATTTATTAAGATTATCTACCAACATTAACTAAAGATAAGTAGGTTTGACCCTTGTGGACTTTTTGGGTTTCTCCTGTATACATGCCATTTTAAATTGTTTTCCTACTTATAGGCTAAAAATTGCCACCACATAGTTGAAAATAGATACTGACAGAAACAAGTGATAGCATTTTGCTCTTATTGAAAAAGAGGTCGGCATGTGCCGACACTGTTCGATTTCTTTTTCTCGCATTGATAACTCAATACTTTTTATTTTTTGAAGGTAAAAAGAGCGAACTACACCAGCAACTTATATTCACAAGTTTAAGAACTACAAAAACGATACTATTACTCACTAGCCTATATATTATCTAGGATTTCATGGTAGTATAGACAAATATCACATTGCTCATGTAACAAGAACCTAGCAAACTTATCTTAAGAAAGCTTTGGTTATCGATATTAGACATGGACCTACCAGTTTACCATGTGATTCCGTGCCTCGCCCTCAATAATGGGGATTAAACGACAGATATGTGAAATAGGAGTATAGGCAGCACTGGACTAGAGATCCCTCGAGGGAACACCATGTTAAGTTGTCAGAATCACTCGAGGAAACTATACAAAATTGTGTGCATGAGGGCAGGTTGTGGGTCAGTCTATTCATCCCCACCGGCTGGCTGATGGCGTGATTCGGTAGGATCAGGGATCAAACATTGACTACTCAGCCATTAGTTGGACAAATCAGTGGACAGTTACAACCCACTTGAATACAAATCTTCTGATCTTTTCATTTATTACTTACAAATTATAATTCTTTGCCATTTAATACCTTTACTTCCACCCATAACTCCTCACAGTACATATTCTCTCCTATCTGAACGTGTAGGGAAACCTCAAATGAAGTCTGGTCTCTCTCAACTTAAAAAAAGTCAACCTATTTTCAATATATTCTACAAGCTGTTTAGCTATACATTCGTAAATAAATAAGCATCCGTATTACAAAATATTGTTATATTGGACCAAAAATAGTTATAATAGATATACTCTTTTTTACAAAAAAATTTTTTTTTTACCTTTTCTACTTTACCATTTACAAAAAAAATACTAATTTTACCCAAAAAAACTTAGTTTGCCGTTAAGATAATAAAAAATATCTTGAAAAAAAGATAATATAAAATAGAAAACAGTTGTTTCCTGACTAGTCTCCAGAATACTACTTACTGATATTTTTTGGATTATAAGTGTAACACAGAATTTATCTCCCTGAATAGACAAAAAAATCTTCACCCCCACCCTCCAACTCCGCCCCCTTTATTCCCTCCCCAATGTGTGAGTTGTGGCCATAATCAATGTAAATGTACTACGCCTTATCCCACTATAAGTAAGGCCGGCTACATAGATTTTTGCTCAAATTCAAAATTCGACTATTTTTTACGCTAAACGCAGCCCCTACAAGAGTAGGATTTGAACCCTAAGGGTCCATTCGGTAGGAGAATAAGCAGGAATAAGGATGGAGAATAAGGAGAATAAGAGTCTATTCTCCGTTCGACAGAGAGAATAGGTTCTGGAATAAGGGGTCAATTCTCCTCCCGACACGGTTTCCAGTGGTACGGCAATTCCCCATTATTCCATCTTATTTTACTCTTATTCTCATCTTTATCCCACCTTACCTACCTTTATTTCACCTTATTCTCCTTATTCCTATCCTCCAATCGAATAAAGAATAGACCCTTATTCCTCGTCGTTATTCCTACTTATTTCCGAACCGAAAGCACCCTAATCTTTTGTGCGGTACAGATACTTTACTGCTAGATCACCAAGCCATAATTGGCAACGTAAATTTACAGTAGCAAGGCGAGCACTTTCTAGTTTTTCCCATAAGGGCTTCCTTGCTCGGGAATTACCACGCAAAAAATAGCACCGTTTTAACGAAAGCTGCAATATACCTGATCAGCAGGGCATGGTTGCCCTCCAATCCACGGGGGGCTGCGGAGCGGCGGCGGCGAGGGGCTTGCGGAAGGAGACGATGTGCGTGTAGCCGAAATAGGCGGCGACCCTCTCGGAAACTCTAATTTCCTCCATCCCCATCTCTCTAAGCCTCCTCACCATCCTCTTCGCGCCGCGATCCCACACCACTCCCCACCCGCCGCCGCGTAGAACCCTAGCGGCCTCGTCGAGCCCCCTCTCGCCGCCGCCCTCCTCGCTCAGGTGCACCGCGGAGACAACGACGTCGAAGTGCCCGTCGGCGAAGGGGAGCCTCCCGCGGGAGTCACCCTCGCGGCACGTGACGTACTCCCCTACGCCTTCCGCGGATGCGGCCCTGAGAGCCGCCACTGCGGTGTCTCGGCGGGGGTGTAGTCCGACGACGCGGCCGGAGCTACCGGATTTTTTGAGCTGGGATGCGACGGACGCGAGGAGGACGCCGCGGCCGCAGCCGAGGTCGAGGGCGGAGCGGACGGAGGACCAGTCTGGGACGGAGGAGACGACGCGCTGGCACATGAGGAAGTGGAGGGGGAGGGAGGACCGAAGGAGGGAGGAGGCCGCGAGTAGGAGAGGGAGGGAGAGGATGGCGAAAGCGGCGGAGGGGAGGAAGGGGCGGCGTAGGAGGAGGAGGAGCACGGCGGAGGAGAGGAGCGATGTGGCGGCGGAGGAGAGGAGCACCGCGAGGAGGAGAGCGGTGCGCGGAGGACCAGAGAGCCCGTAGGTCGAGTAGAGGTGGGACCAGAGCTGGAGGCCGCCGCCCCCGCCTCCGCCGGTGGCGGAGGAAGGAGGGTGGCGGGGAGGGGCATGGGCGTAATTACGGTGTGACGTGGGGGCAGACTCGAGGTTACAGATGTAGTAGAGGGAAGGGGGAGTGGCCATGGAAGTGATGGTGCTGCTTCCTCCCTCTCTCTCCTTTCTTCGCTTGTGGATTTTGTATTTATTGAGGGGAGGGAGAATGGGTGGGTAGATGAGGGTATAGTTGTCCTTTCACTTATTTTTTTTGCCTGTAACGTAATTTTTTTCGAAAAGGGTGGTTTTACAAGGAATGTCCTCCTGGTATTGTTTTATTTGCCAGAGATCCTTATACCGTGCTTGGATATTGACACAGTCACACAGGGACCTGTAAATTTTGAAATTACACGTATATTTCATATTTGCAATATGACACCTACATACCTTCAAATTTACATATTTACCTCTATAAACATGTTGGGAACTTCTGTTTAATGGCCGCCGTGTAAATGTCAGAAGGTTTATAGAGGTTATAGAGCGAAAGTGAAAATATGAAACAAAAAGGGGCTAAAGTGTAGTTTTGATGCTCCTATAAATAGGAATGAGCATGGGTCGGGCTGGGCCGGGCCTGAATGGCCCAGGTCCAAGTCCATTTAAAAGCTTCGGGCCTTGGGCCGGGCTTAGGTCCGCAAAATTTTTTTGGTTCGGCCCAAGCTCAGGCCGACCCAATTCTTATGGGCCGGGCTTGGGCCGGGCCGACCCATCTTCATCTATTATAGATTATAAACTTTGAGTTTTTGTTTAAAGTCAATCTCAATTCAAGTTAGACATGTCAAAATTGTTTAAAATCTATACCACAATAATTGTGAAACAACTAAAACTCAAATCTACCGGAGATGTTTTCTCATTTTATAAAAGTACACTCAATGTTAGATACCATGAACGTCCCACATTATAGAAATTGAAAGAGTGAACCAAACTTACTCAGTTAACAACAGGTGCACAAGGTACTGCATGTTAAAAAATGGGTATAGTACCTATATTGGGTAAAGGTTCAATAATAGAAATATTTTGATGGAAAAAATAAACACTAACTAATTCAAGAATAACCAACATAATCTAAATCATAGACTAATTAAGGGAAAATAATTTCAAATTGAAATATAATAATCATCAACTCATATATCCCATGCCCGACTTTCTTGATTTATAAACATTATATGGAGACATGATACATGAACAAAGTGTGCATGCAACAGGTGAGAGTTTTCAGATGTGTAGGATATGGGAAGGGTACGGGTCCTCTTAGGGCCAGGTCCATGGGTCGATTCGGGCTGAGCCGAGCCAAGCCCAAGCCCGGCCCAAAAAAAATTTGGGCATAAATATTGGGCCCAAGCCCGACCCAGTGTTCGTTTGAGCTTGGGCCGGGCCGGATTTTTTGGGCTCGACTTCGGACTGGACCCGGCCGGCCCAACCCAATGCTCATCCCTACCTATAACGCCATGGGAAGCGACATTTTATGTAAAGCAAATTGATTCCGCGTGTCACTGCAATGAATACGAAGGTATTTGTGTGGTAATAAATACTTCATCAAGGGTAGACATGCAAAATACACTTAATAAAGGAAATCGATATAAAAGGAGAAAAATCAGAAATTTAATTTTAGTTTTATACAATGAGATAGAGAGCTTGCATCAATGTATGTAACTGTATATGCACAGGTGCCAAAAACGTCCATTATATATTATTTTTCTGAAATGAATTCATGTGGGTTTTAGATCATCATATATCATCATGATGTCATTTAAAATTAAACCTAATTCTAAACTTCTAACCCCTCCCTCAAGACTATCAAATTTTAATGATTTCAGAATTGCTGAAATTGAATTGTCCGAATGGAAATGTTGAAACTGTCTGTTTTACATGAGATTTGAAGCACATATTTCACTAATAATACTTAGTAAATCTCCCGATGTTTCATTTCAAAAAAATAATATAATAAATATCTTTGACACCGATGCCACAGTTTCATGCACCTTGGTGCAAGCTTCCTATCCTCATATACAATAATACGGATAATTTTAATTTTAATTTATATCAATATAAACTTGACTAATTTTTTGTCTTAAATGCATGCCTTTGTGACCCTTTTATTGGGAGTAGGAGTGTCTATAGAGTTAAACGAGTCGAATTATCCTCGACTTGGACTCAAACTCGATAATCAAACTTAATCTCGAGGTCAGACTCAATAAGCTTCGAGCCATAGAATGCTGACTCAAACTCGAATTCGTTGAGTTGGAGTTGGCTCATGAGCCTTTTAACGAGCTTTTTTTGTACTACGTTGAATTTGTATTCCTTGTCGGTCAACTTTCTTTGATGAAGTGATTGAACTTATTAACAATCTCGTGTTAATAATAGTACTTGATTTTTTGGGACAATATATATGTATGTATTTTTTCATGAGCATTTATAAAAGCTATGAAGAAATGGCATATAATACAAGTACAATAACAAAAAGTAAAGAAATGACCAACACTCTTCCACCATTTTCATTGAATGTATGAACATCACATAACTCCAATAAAATTTGTTGGTTACATTATCTCCTCCTTGTATTTATGCATCACATATGCTAATATGGAATGGAAAATGTATAAAAAAATAATTAAATCAAGTCGAGTTATCGAGTCTCGCTAATGAGCTAAGCTTGTCTCAACTTAAACCCTTGTTGATAAGCTTAACGAGTCATTTATCCAACTCAGACTCAGACTCAATAGTTTTTTATCATGGTTCACGAGCTATTATCGATTTGAGTCCAGGCCAAGTTCATCGAGCTCGAGCTTTCCCGATACCCCTCCTTTTATATCGACCTTAACTTCTCATGCTAAAAATAAAATCAAGGCCTTCTTTGTTACTTTTGAAGAATGGGGATCCCAAATAGAAATTGATTGCATAGTTGCGACAATTTTTTTTTGCAATTATACCCTAATAATAAATACGTATCGATGTACGATCCAAATACAAATCAATGGAGCTGCCAGAATCGACGGGATGTAATCCATGGATGGGTAGCTCTTCTGCCATTGGTTTTTGTATAAGGTGTCCTTCTCAATCATGGAGCTGACAGACTTCCAAAAAATGTTATCCCATGCATTTACTTTTTTTTTTTCCAATTTTTGCATGTGATCGATAAAATAAAGGAATAAGATGGAATAAGAGAAAGAGATAAGAAATGTATAAATATCGTTTAAAACATAATGCGACTACTTATCTTCTTCCTCCTGAAACGAAGGGTTCTGTAAGGCCTTACGAATAAAGGGACTTGTTCGATAAAGGCAGTTCGATAACCTTGTACAATCTAATATGCGCATTCATTCTCGAAGAAGCTCGAAATGATACTCGAATTTTAGTACTTAGATAGCTTAACAAATTGAATATGAAAGTAAACACGTTTATGATTAATATTCGAGTTAAATTTCGATTACATATATGTATGTATGTGTTGGTGTTGGTTGCGTAGTTGTACACATTCAAGAAGCTTTGCGATTAATGAAACTTTGACATTAATAGAGAGGCTTTGTATCATTCCACCTCGAATTATTTCTTATTTTTATATATGCTTATAGAATTATCGAATTTTACTGTCCAACTTTAATTCAGACTTGCTCATTTTAACAAGTCTGACTTGTTCTCACATGAGCGTATGATATCGAATATATATTGAACTTATCTTGAATTAGAATTTTTCAATTTCCTTATAGAATCGAACTTAAACATAAACATAGATTTGTCTATTATAGTTTGACGGGAAACATAACTCAACTTTATTGACATTGTTACTCCTTACATAGATATCACAATCCGCGTCCCATGTAACTAATGATACTCGATTTTGTGTATATTGTATTTACTTAATTTTTTGGATATTACAAAGTAATGTAGTTTGTAGGACTTGAAATTAGATTTACTCTTAATACAAAATAAATTTAATAACTCTATAAGTAAAAAGTCTTTTAACTTTGTACCAAACAAAAGTTCATTTCAGAAAATCTAGAGCTAAAATTTCTGTCATCGCAATTTAATTTCTATTATATTATTTTCTTGTGATACCTACCAAAATAAGGATCCCTGTTAGAATTGTTCTTAATATGCGCAAAATGATTTTATATAAAAAACTTAGGGTTTTGGCACTTGTGCCCTTCGAAACACTGCAATTATGATTATGTCCCTATCTTTTTTCCAATAACACATTTACCCTTGTATTCTTAGAAAATACATAGTACTACTCTTCCCTCAATGTAATATAGTGGCATAAATGTAATAACGGAAGGATAATACTGTGAATTTTTCAAAAATACAAGGATGCATGTTATTACAAAAAAACAGTGACATAAATATAATTGCAGAAACTCAAAGGGCCACAAGTGTAATAATCCCTAAATTTTTTTATTAAGCTTTATTACTATTCACGTAATACCAAGTGTAAATATGATATCAAAGTTTATCTGCACAGAGAAGTTGAATTTTCGGTTCATTTAGGTACACATGTATATAGGAACCGGTCCATCACATAGAAAAATAAATAAACAAATAAAACGTCGGCACGAGCGAAATTTCCATTTGACTATTAGAAAGATCCATCCGTAATATGTCTAATATTAAATAATTAGGTGAAAATGAGATGTATCGTGACATTTATCTAAGGGATTTTCACCCGACAGATCATATAAACTTTTTAAATTACCTCTACGACCTTTTGCACAACGTAATTACCGCATCGATCCTGTAAATTACCCCAAGAACCCCCACATGCTTCAAACAGATTACTTGAAGGGTTCATGAGGTAACAATTGATAACTTTACGAGATCGAGGGATGAATTAGGTTGTTTCAAAGGTCGTGGAGGTAATTGACAAAGTTTATAGGGTCTATCAGGTAAAAATCTCTTTATTTAATAAGTTTATTGCGGGGACAAAGGTTCCTTGATGGAGAGACATGATGCGATACACTGAATTTAGGGGGTGTTCCGGGATAAGGAGAGATTAAGTTGTTGTATACCTCGTCTCTATTCGTTTGCTGGGATAGAAATATGTGGGATCCGAAGAGATAGACGATAATTATGTGATATTCTCTGTTCGGTTGGTAAAATGAGGATACATGATAGAAGTTAGGTAAATCTATTGGGGTAATTGTGCTTTTTGTTTTCATGTATTCTAAAATTGGCTATGGATTTGCAAAAATACTGTAAGCGTAAGTACATTTCTCGATCCATAGAAAACACACTTTATTTATTTAGTTCTTTTTATTCATGTACATAAAGTTGACCGCATATGAAAGTAGTTCATGTATTTCACTGGTGTTGGTCATTGGAGGCAACTCATGATTTCTCCCACAAGCTGGAACGATAGAAATCGACGATCATTCAGGTCTGCATACACCTCACCTACCTAGAAGGAATAAAAAAAAAGAAAATTTACGTTATAAAAAGTTAACTCTTTATTCCAATATATCAGTTTTGAAAATCGGTGTTTACCGACTCGTACAAGACAGGGTCATCATGTGTGATACATCAACCATGCCCACTCAATAGAATATGCACGCGAGGAATGGCGCAAAAAAGAAAATATGAAAAATTACGATGTTATAATTTTTTCGCTCAGATTTCCCACCCAACGGTGCATACTGCACAACAGTTTCAGCGGTCCAACCTCGTCGCATTTTGTGGCTGCTCATCCAAGTCCAGTACAACGCACGTGTTCAGAAAATGTTCGGGTTGTCATCATCGCGACTGGGATTTGTACAAGTTCTTGACATTACAACATTGTGTGTTGTGTAACACTTTCGATGGTCAATCCTTACCGCTTTTTAGTGCCTTCTCATCCAAGTCTGGAAAACTGCAGTTGTTTAGCCGAAGATGGTGATGTCAATGATAATGGTTCAACATATGTGACTTGTATGATGGAGATTACGAAAGATGATTGTAATAACTGAAGTTCGACAAATACAAGAATATAGAAGATAAACATAACACGATAGTCCATAACATAGTGCGGTATAGCAAAAACTAAATAAGGCGATTCCAAATATCGGTTGCATTCCACATATCCATTTCCAATCGGTCGCTTAAACCCTCGCCCTCCCTTAGGTCCTCTTATCGAACATGAATGTTGTCTGCATTGTTATCATTGTCGAACAACACCCCCCTCCCCCAGCCTCCCGCTCAACACCCATCGAAGGACCTTCATGTGCTCAAACAAAACCCAGTTCTTTGCATTATGCATCGGGTAATACAGAAGAATGCACATGGTTTGCTTTGAGATGCTTGGTAAGGAGCCAACGAAAGCTAAGGAGTGTTGGAGGGAACATCCTGAACATAGCATACAACCTACCTGCGTGACCACTCATAATCTCACAGATCTAGATGTGACCTCTCTACTTGGACATGCACTTCGACGAGCGAGGGATGATCTCCATTGTATTTTCCCTCTCGGATTCCTCCTCCAACATCACTGCACGCAGGTATCCCATATTCGTAATAACAAGGTTTGAACGAAGCGACTGTAATGGATCTATGTCATGATATATAATAAATATGTGCAATAATGTAATTTAAGAAAAACTACGAGTCCATAACATCACTCAATAAGCATACCAGTAGAAAATGCAAACAAAGTAGAAGGTCCAGAGGAGTCGAAAAAAATCTCTTGAATTACAAATGTCATGGTAGATTACATGATATGAAATTACTAGGCAACTACATAAGGAAATAAAAGAAGATCTCCTATGATCGCAAGTCAGCCATCCGCCTTCGAGTCTCCCATCATGCCATCTACCACTTCGTAGTGAGGGAAGCTCTTCCTGCGATACTTCTGGATTCCTTCATCAACCTAAGAAGTCACGTGTTAGAATTGGGATTTCTGATTAGGTGGGGAATGTTTCAAAACCATCTCTTCGGTTGATGAAGGACGAGTTGATTCGATATGCGTAATACATGAGAAGTTCGTACTTATACTCATAAGATTATTCTTAAATAAGACTTAATATAAGTATAAAGTAAAAACTTACCACTGTTGAAGATTTATTCTAAGTCGAACCTTTAACAAATCAAATCAAACCTTCACAAACCTTGGTTGAGTGGAATCAAACCTAAGAACTATCTTCATTTTATCCAACCAAACCAAACCCTGAATATTTATATATGATCAAGTTTGAGCCAATTACACACCTAGCTTGACATGATGCTTCATAGGTTTGACCATTGGCAAAGTGATTCATGATGGTTGTTATCGACGACCATCTCATGGGTGAAAATAGAGCTCTACTAAAAGTTCCACATAAACGAGCACATAGTTGAAAGCAAATCATCTGTTGTAAATGGGATTATAACAGACATGTTATAATCTATATTTTTCTCTTTTGCGGTTTCAATTTCAAAATCCAACCTTATATATTGAATCTTAGATTAATACTCTACATATTCTTCAAATTTCGCTCAAATCAGATGTTATTTGTTATTTTAGCATAATGGTCAAAGATCCAGATTCTTTTTTAAATCGAATTTAAGTTGCTTAAATATTGCTTGGTTCTTTGACAGTTATGATGAATAGCAAACAACCTCTGATTTGAGCAAAATTTGGAGGATATGTAGAGCATTAATCTAAGATTCAATCTAAAAGGTTGGATTTTGGAATCGATATCGCAAAAGAAAAAAAATGATTTAAAACGTGTCTGTTGTAATCCCATTTAGAACAGGCGATCTGCTCTCAACGTAGTGTCATGTCTGTGGCCCACAACCACATTACATATCTTGCCTTCGAGCATGAGCCCGAGCTCTGCGCGATGTGCGCATGAACACTTATTTTCAATAGCTTGTCCTTGGTTGCCCAACACTATCCAAACCACAACACATCATCTAGAATTCTCAAATTCTCATAGCTCCATTATGTTGGGCTAAATCCCATAGACAAGAATAACAATATTAAAACAGTGAATTTCATAGATTTTGTAATTTCCTACTAAATCAATATTCTTCTACGAATTCACTATTGGAATTTGAGAGACAAAAAATAGTTTTTAGTTTGTGCATTCTACTTTAGGTGTCTTCCAGCCTTAACCATTAGTTGAGTCTTTCACTTTTACGAGCAACTGAGTGTTGAACTCTGTCATATAAGATCATAAAAAAATAATGTTATCTGTGTGATAATCTACTGGTTGTGATGCTATTTTTTATAGTGAGTCCGATAATTTTAGGGGTCTAGCACATTCTCCTTGGGAATTAAATCCAAGTCTTAAGGTGGAGGCACACTACACTATCACCAGACCACTCCTTGGGCTCTAGTTGTGATGCTATTTGATGGTATTTGGCCCTTTCTCGTTAAAATTATTCGAAAAAAAATCTTATTTTCTTGAATGCGGCCTTATAAAGACATGCAAATAGGCAAGTTGTTCAGAGACAAAATGCTCATGTCATGCGTAAAAAAAGGGCTTGAATATGTTCAGAATTCTAAGCTTTTCCTTGTTGTATAGTTTATCGATTATGAGGTTGGATAAGATTTGATATAACAAGTGCTAACCATTTTTATCATATGACATGTTATCATGACATTGAAAATATATCTGGAATCTATACTTCTTTAGATTAGGAACTGATGAATTTGGAATTAACTCACCTAAAGCAATAAATTGGGCTTTTTATCCTTGTAAAAACACATCCATTCATTTGAGGATGTTTTTTTAAATAATTATTAAAATAATTTTAATTAATTTAATAAGCATGATATTTTGTTTTCTTAAAAAAAAATACCATCTATCAGCACCCACGGTGCCGATTTGGGGAGAGAACCGTTGCCAACAGTTCTCCCAATCTCTACTATAAATGCACTCCAATACACTCATTTCTTCCTCACTCATTCCCCTTCATCCTCTCCATTCTCCTCCCTTATTCATCCCCATCATCTTAATTTCTTGATTTTCTTCATAATTTCTCTCAGATAACCGATCTTATGGTGTTCTTAGTCAAGTAAGAGTGAATCAGACACTTTCTTTTTTCGTAATATTTTTTGCAGGTTTTTGCTCTATAGAAGAAATATTTTTTGATGAATTTCTGGTTATTATCTTTTTAGATATATTCATTCACGTTGAAGACATTCTTCATCCCAAGTAACTTTTATTTTGTACATATAAAAATTCAATTCTAGTTATCTATGAGATGTGTCGTTTTAGTTAATTTTCGCTACCGTTTGAATATTTACTAAATTTTGTATCTTTAAATATTCTGATCGTTTAAATATTGCACTCTCATACATAGTAATTTAACTAACGATCTCATAATATCTGCATAAACATATTCCAATTAATTATCCAAATTTATAATTGTTAGTTAATAATGGAAAAATTAAAATAGTTTGTATTATAATGAAATACTAATTTGATAAATTTAATTAAAAATTAATTAAGGGTTCATCTTTGTGAATGAATGTATTGCAAATATTTGAAAAATTATAATATAGTTATTTACCTTTGAAATAAAATTTAATTTCATTAATTAATTACCTAGTTTATTAAATTTATGATTTGAAAAATAAAAAATATTTTCCTATCATAATTAAATTACATCATAGGTTGAATTGATAAATTAGAAAATTAGAAATAGTTGAGTACTTCTAAAAATTAAAATTAGTTTCTTAATTATATTACATAATAAATTGAATTGATAATTGAAATATTTATAATAGTAAGGATTTTAAGAGTAATTTAATTTTCATAAATTAAATTAATTATTCATCTATGTTAGAATATCTTACATACAATTGAAAAGTTACATACTTTTTTAAATTAAATTTAATTGCCTTCAATAAATTATATGTTAGAATAAATTAATAATTGAACATTTGAAAATACCTACGTATTATAAAATTAATTTTAAGTTAATAAATTAAATTACTTAATTATTCTTCTAAATATATTGATAATGTTCTTTTATTCACAAACCATATCTAATCACCAATCTTTGTAATATATCTTTAAATATGACATTCAACAATGTTCTTGTTTTATTATATTGGGGTGGCGTGATGCATGCAACCGACGAGCACGTAGATTATATTAGAGGACAAAAAAGGATGGTTATATTCCCATGTCAGATAACCTATTTTGATATGTTGGGTCGAGTTTCCACGACCATCGGTATTCCACTCGATCGATACATCCTTACTTTAACTTGTAAGTAGTTGTATGAAGGATCAATATTTTATCTAGTACCAATTCGTGATGACGAATCCACTTTGGCGATGATTGATTTAATCGATAAAGTGAGATTCATTCACCTTTTCGGCGAAGCTGCCCCTCTTGGTAAGGAAAACATATCATCCTCATCGAGGTACAACAACAACAAAGGCTTCTCCCACAATTAAGTAGGGTCGGCTACATGGATTCTTTGCCTCCATTCAGATCTATCTTGGGCCAATCCCGGGCTTATATCCACAAAACTAAGATCCCTTCCTATGGTCTCTTTCCAACACTTCTTGGGCCGTCCTCGCCCTCTCTTAGCTGGCTCAACATCCCAACACTCGCATCTCCTAACTGGTGCATCAACCGATCTTCTTTGCAAATGTCCAAACCATCTTAAGCGATTTTCTCGCATGTTATCCTCGATCGGAGCTACACCAACATTCTTTCTGATCGTATCATTCCGAATCCGATCTTTACGTGTGTGTCCATACATCCACCTTAGCATTTTCATTTCTACTACATTCATTCTCTGCACATGTCCATGGTTCACAGGCCAACATTCAGTTCCATAAAGCATAGCATGTCTCACGGCTGCTTTGTAAAACTTTCCTTTATTCTTTAAAGGAATTTTCTTATCACCGAGAACAGCAGAGGCTCCTCTCCACTTTAGTCAGCCTGCATTTATTCTATTAGTAACATCTCCATCAATTTCCCCATCATCCTCATCGAGGTAATATGGTTAAATTTAAATTAAGTAATAATCATATTTTCATAATATCTAAACTAATAAATATATAAATTAATCAGGTCAACAAATAATTCAGAGGTTGACAACATCGATGAACCCTCACAATTGAACCAAGATATTGATTTGTCGATACAAATATCCAAAAAAGATAACGGGGAAATTGAAGTTGAATCCGATTGACGAGGAAAACATGAATACTTATACATGTCATGATTTCAGATTTGGTTCGTTAGCATTAGCATTAGACAATGGAGATAGGGTAACTCGTAGTGTGCCAATAATGAGGGTACATATGAAGTACCAATGGAAGAGTTGCCTAATGTATTTGATCATGAAATTGTAGAGGCAGAAGATGTTGCTTTTGTAGATAGACAAGGTGTTCCTATCACTGACGAATCTGGACTAGATTATTGGTTTAGTAGGAGCTATACGTTGAAAAAAGATTTGCAATATGACCTTCAAAATGGAGCATGTAAAATCATGTCCAATATAAGCTGAAAGCCTCAAACAAGCAAATCTTTATTATTGTATGTAGTTATGACGATTGTGGATGTCGTTTATATGCATCTGAGAGGAAATCTCGTGGATATTAGTATGTTTCAGAATATAGAGGAAAGCACACTTATCGGAACATTGTTCTCTTACTCAAACACCGCCAATGCACATCAGTGTTTTTATAGCACAATACATACTATCCTCATTTAGAGTACAACTTAATATGACTCCAAGTGATATTATGTATAAAATAAAAGGTGAGTTGCATACGGAGATTAACTACATAACAATTTGGAATGCAAGAAGACATGCAATGGATATTATTTATGAGAATGAGAATGTGTCGTATCGTAATATTCAGAGATTCATCCGTACTTTAGAATGACACAATCCTGGAACATATGCATATTTTTAAACAGAATTAGATGAAACCACGACCCATGTACATTTCAAGAGATTGTTTGTTTCATTTGATCCATGTTATAGAGCATTTAGATTTTATCGTCCAGTTTTAAGTATTGATGGAACATTTTTGTACAGGAGGTATGATGGTCATATGTATGTTGCCATCGCCATCGATGTGAATCAAGGTTTAATTTCTCTCGCATTTGCTTTTACGGAGAAGAATGAGAATATTGCTGCATGGAGATAGTTTCTGAATTTGGTTAGGCAAATATCGATCGGAGGGATATATTCTTCATTAATGATCGATTTCCTGATTTGAAGATGTTGTAAGTGATTTATTTCCACCTGAAGAGGGATTCAGTCACCGCCAATACCTACGTAATATGCATGCAAATATGTATAGGGTTGAACATAAGACTCGCTCCATTCTAACTCGATTATGTACTATTGGGGAAGAGTCGTGTGAAAACAAGTTCAATATCATGATGCGAGATATTAACAATCTCGATAAGGACGTCTTTGAGTGAATCGTGTCACATGATAATGGTGATCATAGTTACTGGGCGTTAAGTCGAGACAATGGACATTAATATGGACACATGATCACAAATTTATCGAAAAGTTTCAACAGAGTCATGAGAGGAGCCTGTGGTCTGCATGTTATTTTAATGATGTTATTAATTTTTTCAGAATTAATGGACACTTCAATGATCGACGTGATGAATCATAGGGAATAACAACATACTTAACCAATAAATATGAGGAGTTACATGAGGTAAGTACTAGAGAAGCCAGATCATGTCATGTCCGTAGATTTACTCTAACGCAATTTCAAGTGTTGCATCGAGAAGGTTATGCATACGAGGTTAACTTAAATGGTGAGGAAAGCGATTATACGTGTGGATTTATGCAAATGAAGCATTTTGTCTGCTATCACGTAGTAGATGCAACCACCCACACATGGACTCATCTAAATAACTACAACATGTATTCACAATATTATTCAAGCGAGTATTTTCATCAGATATATGGATTCTTTTTCCTTCTGATTCCTGATTAACGCTCTTGGGGAGAAGAAGATGGAACCACTAAGTTAAACCGATTATCGGAAAGAGGAAACCCATACAACTGGTTCAAGGGAGTATTCGAAATAAAATGGATGGAATATGTGTGAGACCGAAGTTGTGTAAAACCTACAAGTAATCTGTTCATTACATATTAAGTTGTCCACTGAGAAATTAAAGAACCACAATATATTATAGGTAGCATATAAGCTAATTTTTTTGTTTTTAATAAAAACCTTTTTTTTAAAAAAAATTGTCATTTATTTATTGATCTAACATATTGTTAAATGTAGATGGCTCACATGTATAGAGTGTCTGGTCTAGTGGATGCATCTATATTGTACATGCAGAGTGAGCATCTATATTCACAACCCACCAGCTCAGTTAGTATTTAAATTCATTATAGTATTTTTATTATTAACATAATAACTTCTCATTAGAGAATATTATAAAAGCCATGTTGTTAATTCTGTATAGATTCGATTTCTCGAACAGAATGAGATGTTAAATGAAATTACTCAGAAGAAGAGTGTAGTAATAGAGAGACTTCTTAAACTATCTGGATTATGGTGTGTAGTTTACATGAGAAGTGTACAGATGAACCCTTTCTTATTGTCTAGTTTACTTAAGAAGAGACGACCAGAGACTCATACATTTCACTTCCGATTTGGCGAGGCGACTATTACACTATAAGATATGGGATTGATCAGTGGGCTGAACGTCGATGGTTCGTCTGTTACTGGTCTGGATATTCTGTCTGGAGGATGGGAACCATTTTTTTAACTTGTTAGGTGCTATTTCTGCTTGCATAAAGATCGATAAGGTAAAGTTATCATGGATCAGAGAGATCTTCTTTAGGTATGAGTTACACGAGATATAGCGGAGAGGGTTCTCAATAACAACAACAAACATTTGCTACTTTAGGTTCACGAATTTTATTATTTTTCGATCTCAATAATTCAGCTTTGATTATACCTTTTTACGTAATGTCTATAATCAAAATCTTTCATATTTACCTTATGTGGATTTCGCCGGACACGGATCTCAACAACAACAATCAACATTTGAGACTTCAGGTGGTAATAATTTCTTTTTCTAATTATCAAAAAGGTTCATTTTAATTTTTTCAATTTAAAGTATTAAATATACTATAAATCTTTTAGGTATGCATTATACGGGATTCACCAGACAAGAATCTCAACAACAACCAATGTTTGAGACTTCTGGTAAGCATTATATTTTATTATTATAATAATTCAATATAATTTTTTGTTGTTTTGATAATATTGAATATAATACAAATCTTATATATTTGCATTATGAGGTATTTAACGGACATAGGTTATCATAAGAGCAATCACCTTTGCCACTTCATGTTTGTAACGTCCCACCCTCTGGCTACTGAAACCGACAGGATGAGAACGTCGGACTTACGGTCCAAATACGCTCACGATCTATGACACTCAGCAAACTATCTTATGCACATTAGATCAATATTTGAAATATATATAAAAGCAGGAGAATAATACGAAATGGAAAGAAAATGTAATATCCATTCTCATTGATAACAACAATCATCAAGTCCATGTCCATGAAATGAGATACATCATACAATTATAATTTTGTAGAATAAGCTCTCCAAATATCTCACTAAAATGTGTCTCAAATAGAGCGTAAAATAATACGGAAATAAATAAGTTACATTAAGTATAACGCACCATATCTGGTGCAAGTACGATGTAGGAAGCCTGATCTCCTCAAAAGGTCGCTATTGTTATGGTTGCTGCTCATGTACATCTGTTGGGTTCACACGAGGGTAACGTTATGAGCAATTGTCTAGTAATGAGACAAATACTATAATAACTAATGTAGAAGTAGTAAGGCATGTAAACTTGATTTTATCAAGTGACTTTTACATATAGTTTAGAGACTAGAATTCTACCATATTATTCTAACTTACAAGGGGTTACATGGTCGTAAATTTCGTTTATTAATATAATCATTGTTTGAGGACTAACATGTTAGTATTGATACTTCCTTTCTATCCTTTAATTAGAATTCACGATGGTATACAAATACATATTTTTGATATTATATCATGGAACATTTCTGACATTAATTTAGCAAACGCAAGTGCTCGACTCGCAGGCCTCCGCTATGCCAGAACTTTCTTGTCATCTTGAGTAAACCCTTAAAACCCTTGTTCTACTAGAACATGAAAACGATCAAAACCTCATTTCTCCAACTTCAAACCACATCCCGAAACACCTCTCACAATAATAATACTTGAAACAAAATTCGAAGCGGTCATACCAAATTTTAATTCGAGTCTTAAAATTATGTTTGAAGTGCGAAACCAAGAACGCCAACCGCACCACCTGCCTACTCCTTTGAGCGACGCCGGATGCTACCGAGCAGCCAGGTGCAACGCGTCACTCAACTCGTCCGTTGGGGTTGTGACCTTCAAGGCATCTATCCGGGGCCCAATGGTGCAAGTCCAATCCCTTGCAGCACCTCCTTTTACCCAATTATCGAAAAAAATCTTACTCATGGGACGGTAATCAATACAAAGAACTTAATGCTAGCGACATTTGTGTTTCAAAAATCGTATCAGTTCTGCATACCTCGAATGGAGGCATTCCTACAGGTATTGTATACACCCCAACCTTATTGATTAGTTGTACTGTAACAAGGAGATTCATTGTATTATCTTAAATTAACACAACATGTGTACATGATCTAAGTACAAGGAAGGAATACATAAAAAGTCCATACGCTATGACCACATCAATAAGTATTGTATTGCCTCAAAAGCCTCCAACTGTAATTTATGGACTTCTATGAGTGAGAGACCATATCATAAGCGTCATTAATTATTAAGGATTAAACTTAGTTCTCATTAGGTGTAAAGGATCAATTGAATAATATACACAACATAATACTTAATCTTGACAAGTCCCAACAATTGGTGTTCACGGACGATAATTGCAGAACTTTAAGTCCTCGGCATGAAATGATGGTAACCAGTAATTGGCCCTAACTTTCATGGTATTAAATATTTCAGACGTTTAATCTTACCTTCATATAACGTAATCTCATTTAAGTTGTGATATTAAGAGGGTGTGATATTATATCATCATAATTGATATTAGATGCCTACAACTTATAACATACACCATGTATTTACGATATTATCCACCCAATCCATTTCAACAATCCATAATCTATATCATATGCTTATTATCGTCTCCAACATCAACGAATTTCTCATTTTCAAATACTGTAGTTCTTACCCAAGGTTTTGATATATATAATACGTGATGTCATCTCCTCAATTTATTACAGAAAGGATACATAATGTATTTTCAGCTTATCATCATTCAGCCATTGTCATTAACAAAACAGTTCGGCAAACATTCATCTCTATATGTCCATAAATAGTATATTTATGTGATATGGTATCTTAGGCCAAAACATTATGATTTGAAAGCTTATCATACTCTTACACATGCAATATCCATGTGATAATAAAATGTGAATGGAAAAGGTCCAAAAAAAACAGGGAAAGAAGGAAACTTGGACATGAAAATCTTATACATGTGGTTCACAAGGAATGAAATAAGAGAATCATCTATACCAATAATAAGCGTTGGAATACGGTTCATGTGATATTACATAGGCAAAATCACATATCAATTATCCTACGAAAATGCATATAGCTCTAAGGATGTTCAAGAAATACATGAAAACCAACAACAAGGAGGGGGGATTTATCGTTACCTCCGAGGATGTTCCCTCGGGATCTCCTCTTGTACAGAAATGGTATTTTCATCGCTTAATTACAGTGCTAAGGCGTGCACCACCGTGACCTCGAGCTCTCCTACACGATGGTTGTCGTGGATCTTCGATCGGACACCTTATCCGATGTCGACGGCGGTCCTTCGACGACTAAACTAGCCAAGGTGGTGGTGCTCCAATGAGAGGGAAGGATGGTGGTGGTTAAGGCTTTGAGAGAGTATCCTACATCTCCTATTTATATAAGGAGAGGTGAAATTGGATCTCTATTCGGATCCGATCAGGATCCATATATGGGTCCCGACTATGAACTTAAAACAACAATACCTTGAGCTAGGAATGTCGGAATTTGATGTTCTTGGGCTCGTTGGAAAGATCTTGAAGAAAACTACGAAATGGCTTGATTATTTTAATTTTTGGATGTCAACAATAATCCAGATTTTAGGGAAAAAATATGGGATTTCACAATGTTGCATTAAATTAAATATTTCATTATCTCAATTACTAAAATTAGAATTTAATTTTATTAATATTTTGATTAATATAATACAATTATTTCATTCTTATAGGATATATTATAGCTTCGAGTCAATAACAGTTTGCGGGACCATTATATGTTGGCCCTTCAAGTCAATTTGACTCTGGACCCTCTAAGTTCATACAACCAACTCAATATAATTCAGAAGAACTTCAAGCATAGATATTTGTGATGGTTTGCAAAACTGAGACAACTGAAATGGAGAGACAATTACTTAGAATTTTCATGCTACAACCGCAACAACTTGCAAATCTTCCTCTCAGACCATCGATAGGAGTAAGGGTCATAGAGCTTACACAGACAGGTCAAGTTCCTTAACTAGCTGGACCTCCGAGGAAGTCTTCAACTACATCGCATCCTCCTGGTCATGTACTAACTCATTCAGAATGGAATATCAAGAAGAATATAAAAAACTCAAGAAGATATTCATAAGAAGACATGGGACAATGCCTTAGAAGGTGAAGGAAGAGGAGGAAGAGGCTTAAATGGAATTCTAAGGAAATTAATAACACAGATCAATGTAAACTATTTACATTATTTTTTGAACAATTATAATTATTATAAGATTTTAATATAATATATGCATTTTTTTAAATGGATATGCGTTATAATATTGAATTTTGAGATTATTAATCGATCATGACGAATGTATTCATATTTGGTTTCTATTTTTTTAAACTTAAGATATAAAGATCTTTATGAGATGTCATACGAAATTTTAGTCCTCATTTTAGAAAAAATACATTTCTATCCACAACAATAAGTACTCATTTTAGAAAAAATATTGTGTTTCACCACCATAAAATAAGAGAAATCATGCATATGCAGAAATTTTGAAAAAAAATATGGGTCCAGAAAATAGAAAAATAAAAGATATATATTTTAAAAATAATTTTAATTAATTTATTTCCTATAAGATTTGAGATTATTTTATATTGACATATATATAGAGTATTGTGTGAACTAGATTAATTTTTTATGAGTTTTCATTTTGCAAATGTTTGTAGTTATGTTTATTTTAGATATATCATAATGCATGTATAAGATAAATGGATCTTTTTTGTATTTTAAAAAGATAGTAAAATGAATTCAAAATGCACAAAATTAAATATTTTTGTGTTTTGGACATTTTTTGTGTTTATACATTTTTGAGTTTTTTTATGGATTTTTAGAATTTAAAATACAAAATAAATAAATAAATAATACAATAGCTTAAAATGGGTCTAATAAATAAATATATATATGTTATAATATCATATAAGGTATTTAAAATAATTTAAATAAAAAATTTGAAGCATTCGAGGGAAAAGGGGGAGGGGAGGGGGAGAGAGGGGTTGGGAGGGGAAAAGCCAAGGGTCTGCACCAAATCAACACCGACACTACACCCCAAATCGGCATCTCAGGTGTCGATGTGTGGTAGTTTTTTTTAAATACCAAAAGCTCATGCCTATTTATTTAATTCTGGATATTAATATTTATTAAAAAAATCCCTTTGAATGAGATCTATTACCTTCAATGAGAACTTAAAATAAAAAAATTCGTATTTAAATTTTATGTGAATAAAATGCATGTACTTTGTGTTAACCATGTGAGCCCGAGGAAAACCATTCTTAAAATAAATGTTATTATAATATTTGATTTATCAGTAAAATTTATTGATTTATTCACTCCTTGTTCGAGATTAAAATGAATAAATGCACTATGAGGTCCTTCTATAAAATTAAGGTTATGTACCACGACATCTTAATGATTATACAACTGTTGATTCAATAATTGAATCATAGAGTCCGGTGCTTGGATGAATATCTAAGGAGTTAGATTAGGGACTCATCAAGCACCGTCAGATGATTGACAAGAGATGATCTCTGGCATGAGTAGGAGATGGAAATCCTTCTCATTAGGCAGATGTCTAACCGACCTCTTGATGTAGGTCCTCTACATGGGAATAGAGATTCGGAGGTGTCAGATCAATTACATTAAAGAGTTGACTTAACGAGATCGAGATAACCAAAATTCTATGTCGTATACTATCACGATATAGGCACACATCCTCTGACTGGAGATAGATGTGTTGTTATATGTCTAAGTGTGTACATTTAGCAGACTAATAGGTTGAAGACCTAATCAAGTTCTATACACCAATGAGCTGGTGTGCATATGAGGGCATATGAGTAATACAATCTCTCAAAGGGATCATACATGTTCACTTCTAAACCAGAAGATATGAGCTCACTCATGAGGTATTGGGACCAATCAAATTCCATCATGATTATCGTGCTTTGGAAGCATGACAAGAATTTATAGGTATAATATATACTTTGGTAAAGCATATGATTGATACCAACTTCCAACGACCAAGATTGAGAAACTTGATGACGAAACCCTGAAGATGATAGTGTAAAATTGATTTATATCTCTGAGTTTGTCACAGGTCTTCCATCATGCATGATGTACATGTATTAGGAATACTTAAGGGTGATGTGATCATAAACAATTGTATATCCATGATGCTTCCATTCCAAGAAAGTGATGAAACATGTCTGGATTTTAGTGACTCCTCTCAGTAGAGAAGTAACCTGATCTTGGTCCAAGTGTTGGACATTGATCTAAATGAGATTCATATGCAATGGGAAGATTAGGTTTACGGTCTTGATTTAATCAAGTATATATGAGAGGTCCATGGGATCTGGATTTGAGATGTGATCTCAATATCCAAGTCACTATACATAGAACGTACAATCGTCATGTCCTTATATCCAAGTATCTGCGGAGAAAGCAAATTATTCTTGAAAGAGTTTAAGAATAATTCCATTATTGAATTATATCTAAGCACTGAGAAATAGATAATTAAATGTGATTTAATTATTATGAGTAATGTAAATTTGATACAAGTTAATTGAATGCATGAGAATGATAATCTAATATAATTAAATGTGATTTAATTATTATGGATATGAATAATATGGATGGTGACAAGCATGTATCTACCCTTGTTAATTCAATCAAATTAGTGGTTGAATTAATAGTTATGTCGTTCGTTGTAGTCGGGTAAAAACAGATTGATCAAAAATCACTTTAATTAATGTTCAATTTAATCACGAGCGGCAGATATATTTTACTTGGGAAAGTCCAAGGTCGAACTCAGGGAGGCAGCTGTCTCCTTAGGTAAATTTAAGTGAATTCAGAGGTCGGATCTTTAGAAGAATATTTTTGGTATTTTTTAGCATTTTTATGCAAATTAAAAGAAAGACAATGGAACTTCAGGCCAGCTTTACCAGTTAAATCAGAAATATGGTCAAATTAATTCCAAAAATTATGAAACATGGCCAGAATGTGAAATGCAATGAACTTAAGCTACATAATTTTTTTGGATTTTTCTGACACTATATGAATTTACTGCAAATTAAATATGAATGCAAGGTGATTTTTACAAAATCAATTTTAATAAATATCAAAACACCTTATTTCTAGATATAAAAATTATCCTAGATAGATCTAAGTATGATAAATCCAGGAAAATTAATAAACCTAAAATTCTATGTGAATTGGACCTATTAAAAATCAATTAAGAAAATCACTAATTAATTTATTCACGCCCCGGGATGCGTGCAAATACAATGAGTTTTGGGAAAAATGTAAAATAAATTACCCTAAGCCTATTGTGGATTTTTGATGATTTTTGGAGCAATAAGGAATTTAATATGAATTAAAAGGCACACAATGGGAAAAATATGAAAAATTTCGCCAATTTAATAATAATAAATTCCAAATATGCAAAAATGTTATACGTGTCACATAAGATAAAGGGCAAGATATGCTACAAATTGCAATTTTTAGAACTTAAAAATAATACCAAATGGACACCTAAACATGCGTGCAAAGACATGGACCAAATTGCAAATACATAAAATCAAATTGCTAAAAATTAAACATGATGACATGGACTTAAATGCAATTACCTAGAATATTGGGGGTATACGTGCAAAATATCCACGGAACACGTGCACCTCACATGATGCTCCTGGTAGGGACTGATTTGTAATTCGCAAAACTTCCAAGGACATTAGTGTAATTTACCCAACCCGCACATGAGGAACACATGCAGTGCTAGGCTCGGGAGGCGTCGGAGGCTCGGATGTCGGCTCAGGGACGCTGCAGGCTCAGACAAGCTTCGGGATAGCCTCGGAAGCTCCGAGCCTGAGAGTCGGAGAAGAGGCTCGGAGGAGGCTACATAGCACAAGATGGAGCGTTGGATCGAGGCGATCCAACGGCTACTGATGGCTCCTGAGATGAAGACGTGGACAATCGTGGGCAGTTAGATCGTCCTGATCCGACGGAGGCGGGGCGCTGGCGACGTGGCTCAATCAAAGCCGTTCGATCGTGATAATCAAACAACTACTGTGTGTCGTGTTCCTCCGGTCCGCTGCCTCCTGCAGCGGACGTGGTTGGGCTCCAGCGAAGCGATCGTAGCTCCCCGTCTCCCCTCATGCTCGAGGCTACTCCTCGGAGGCTCCTAACTAGCAGGGAAAGATTGGGGAAGCGTCGGAGAGCCGCTAGAGGCTCTGGATGGAGCTGGGGAGGTCCGTAGGCCGGAGGATATGAAGGTCGAAGTAGCTCCGGCGAAGCTTCCGGCCAATGAAGGAGAATGTACCTACAGGGGTTAGCTTGATACCCGAGGTGTGCAACGTGTTCGTGAGGTTATTGCGAGTGCAATGGGAGGCCTACGGTGAGGTGAAGGTGGTCCAGTGGTGCTACTCTGCTAAGGTAGCGGAGCTTTGGTCGAAGTGTGGTGTGATGCGTCGTCGTGGTGAATTAAGTAGGTCGTGAAGATCAGAGCTCCATGGCGGAGCTCAGAGGATGGTCAGGCGAGAGCGGGAGTGGTCGGAAAAGGTTGATAAATTTCGAGAAAAATGAAGAAAATGAAGATGGAGATTGGAGGGGAGATGGAGGGTGCTACCTGGGGATAGAAGCTCGGAGTTGAGCTCCTGGTCTTCGCTCGAAGTTTGGTAGGGGTCCTGAGCTCGTGCAGCTCACGGGAGGAGCTGCGGCACGGCAGGGCTACCATGGATCTCGTCGGAGAAGATAAAGCCATCGTCGCTCGACTTCTTGCCTAATTGCTGTCACCAAAAGGAGGGTAGGAGCTCGGGGTATCTCTCTGCAGTGGCGGATGGGGTCACCGGTCGCCGGTGGTGGAGTATTTACAGGTTGGAGGTGGTGGCGTAGGTGACGAAGTGACGGAGCTGGTGGAGGTCGTGGAGCGATGTGGGTGAAGTTCATGACGATTGAGGAGGTCGGCGAGGATGAGGATAGAGTGGGATACGAGGTGGAGATGACAAGAGTCGGAGAGGATGGCCGGAGTGGTGCCAGAAATAGAAAGGGTGCGGTTTGCGCGCAAGGTGGACGACATGGGCGAGAGGGCGTCTGGAGGTTGACGACGGGTTCTGGATCGTTGGATCAAGTAATCCAACGGTTAGGAGAAGGGCGTGAGGGGATGGCCTGGATCAGATCGAAGAGATGTGATCGAAGGGTTAAGGAGGCGACACGTGGTGGTCTGAGAGAGAGGCGTTGAGGGACGGTCGGGATGAGGTCTTGAGGATCTGATCGTGTGGTCCATGAGACGCCACGTGGCGAGCTAAGAATGAGGCAAAGATGGAGGGCTGTGATGAGGAGAGAAAAGAGGCCATCGGACGATGGGAGATGAAGGGTGCATGGCGCGTTGTGAGCGCGCCACGTGGAGCATTCAGAGGGCGCCACATGGCCTGATCTGAATGGTTGAAAGAGAATATGGAGTTAGAGAGAGAGAGGTCGAATTTGGAAAAACTTAAAACATGAAAGTTGTAGATCTTGATGAGATCTACAAGTTTCATGTTGACCAAAAATGGAGATGAGATCAAATAGGATACAAAAATACAAGGGTACTACTATGCATACATATAATGTACAAAGGGGCCCCAAAATCCAAGTTTTGCATACGAACTCCGATTAAAATGAAATGGGTCCCAATTTGAAGGTTTCTGAATGTGCAGTAATTTGAAAGTAGACCTAGATCGAAAGTTGTATGAGGTAGATATTTACATTCTAAGGTCTGGGGTCTCCAAGTGGGTTTGGGATTTTATTAGGTAATTTTACAAAATAGAAATCATGTCCCTTTTCCTTGTAGTATTAGTTAAACATATACACAATATTGGTTTGGTTTTATTTACTTTGTAGGGGTTATAAAATACAGATAAATAGATGAATAATGGTGAATATTTACAAGTGAGTTAGGCTTCTTATTTAATGCAATATGGATGCTAAAATGTATGTATTATGTGTGCATGTATGTATGCTAATTATGTAAGATAAAGGAAATATGCTGCTAAATACTCAGGAACAAGACTCTATTTTCAACTTTAAGAGTGTTGAATCACAGATTCATCAACCCCCTATACTTTAACCTTGCTCGTCACCGAGAAATTAAAATAAAATGCAAGAGTGAAATGATATTGGGTTCCATACCAAGGTCATGAACAAAAGTTGAAAATGGAGCTTGAATCAACCTTTGGATT
The DNA here is from genome assembly GCA_037367405.1 of Ottelia alismoides. Lineage (NCBI taxonomy): Eukaryota > Viridiplantae > Streptophyta > Magnoliopsida > Alismatales > Hydrocharitaceae > Ottelia > Ottelia alismoides. The sequence continues at coordinate 1,412,807 of JAZKJV010001462.1, read as the reverse complement.
CATAGTGTGGCGGAACCTTATTGGGATCTGAACTTAAGACCTATTAGACCTCAAGTTCCACAAGTCTTCTATTCAAGACTCTTCAATAGTCAGGTCAGAACAAATCCTCAGATGCAAATTTCTGATGACTATGATTCTTACTTGTACTGTGTAAGTGAAATGTAACTCTCCACATCAGAAATGGCTAAGAAGCAGCCTCCTCTTACAAGGTAACTCTAATTACCCGGTTCAGTAACTCTTTCCTCGAGGCGCGGGGTATTCCCTTCTAAATTTAAGTGCAACCAACTCAAGAGGAGGGGGTGGAGAAAGAATGGACGGTAGCCAGTGTAGCTACCTATCCGGGGATGCCTGACCAATGTAGCGAACTCATCTAGCTGCATACTGTTTTTGCTAATATACATACTCCGACAGGTATTTTATTTTCTTTCTGACCTGTCTACTTCTTTTTTTGGAGTTTTTGTATTTTTTCCGAACTATATACAAGGTGCAGCATGTACATCCGGAGTATTTCCTCTTGAGCCAGTAGACTATCCCTCTTTTGAAGCATTATTGCAACCCACATCATCCCGTCCTCAGACGTCAACACCACCAGACTAGGTTGAGATGCACTACCCTCCCTAGAGGAGGACGAATGTTTCCATCCGTGTGCTACCCCAAGCTAAAGATTCTATTTCCTCACCTCCTCATCAATGAAGAGCTACGTGCATGGTGCTTGTTCAAGTTAGGTCACGGTTTGAAAGAATCATGCGTGTGCACGAAATATTCTACTTAGACTAATCAAGATGACATGTGAACATAGACTTGCGGACTCAAAGAATTAAGTCACTTGACCTGAGAAATCTTAACTCCAGTTCCTATAAGGTTCCTCTGAAATTAGGTGGATTAAGGTCTAATCAAGTCCCTCCTCAACATCTATTCATAACTTGGTTCAGAACCCACTAGCTTTCCACTTTGCATATGCATGATATGCAGATGAGATGTAAGTGACATACTACATGAATGCAAGATTTTTTTTAAATGCAAGTATGATATGCAAGAGTAAATAAGAAGCCTTTATTTTCAACATTTTTGTTTTATTTTCTGGTATACAACAATTTTTAGTTTATACAATTTGTACATAATATACATAGTATAAATTATTTTTTTACAAGAATTGTACATATTATACAAGTATACATGTAATTTTTTTATTTTTATTTTTTTTTCAATTTTTACCCACCCTATAATTATTACGTAATAAATACGCAAAAATACGAGCTATGGGTAAAGTATATATGTAATATATACACGCCCCCTATACTTAACGTGTGCTATGTCCTCAGAGCACGGAAAGCGAGGAAGAAGACATCGCTCGTGCTAAGCGTAGGAGAACCAAAGGAGCGAAATGTATAAAAGTCGCCCTGCCCCCCCCCCCCCCCATACCTAGGCTCTTGGAAGCCTAAGTGTAGCAGAAGATCAAAAATGGGGCGGACAAGGGCAAGAGGGGAAATGAATGAGTATATACAAGGCGGGCATCGGTCCCCCCTATACGTAGGCTCTGGTCAACCTAAGTATAGGACAGGAGTGAGTATGAGGTCCGATGTGATCTGGAGGATGTACAATGAATGGACGCGGGTCACTCTTCCCCCTTTACATAGGATCTGGTCATCCTAAGTATAGTCGTAGATGAAAATATATGAAGTTGGGGTGAGTGATTAGAGTCGAGGGAGGGAGGGGAAGAATGTACATGAGTGATGGATATATATACAAGGATCGCGGTCTGAATCTTTCCAGACGCTGCTGATGACAAGAGTTTATTGCTGCAAGGTCTCATGCACGGCTTTATGTGTATCTGCTGAATCTGTATCGTGCATGAATACAATCTCCTCAACATGGATCAACTGTTCATTGGGTTCGACGACATGCTTCAACAGTTGTCCATTTACTAGGAATGTCGGTGCGCCATCTGTGAGATATGAGATCTCAACACATCCACTATCATGCACTGCGCGGACAATGAATGGGCTTGTCTACTTGGATTTTAGCTTGCCTTAGAAAACCTTCAGCCTTGCATTGAACAACCATACCTTCTATCGAGGAACAAAGGTCTTTCGTCTGATATATCTACCATGCCAATGCTTTACTTTGTCCTTGTACACCAAAATGTTGTCATATGCTCAGTTTCTGACTTCCACAAGCTCATTCAGATCCATGTCTCTCTGTTTCTGCCCTAGGTGTGTGTTGCAGTTGACCTTTTTGATTGCCCATTCTGATTTGTGCACTAATTCTGCGGGCAAATGGCATGGCTTGCCAAATTCCATCCTGAATGGGGAGGTTCGAAACTGTGTTTTATAAGCTGTCCTATAAGCCCACATGACTTGATCCAAGATATGAGACCAATCCTTTCTGTCTGGGCGGACAAGCTTCTGCAATATGGTTTTCACCTCCCTATTCGACACCTCAGCCATACCGTTGGTCTGTGGGTGGTAAGGACTAGCGACACGATGTTCGATGCCATAATCCTTCAAGACCTTCTTCACATTTCGGTTTACAAAGTGTCTACCCCCATCTGATATCAACATTTTGGGGATCCCGAACCTAGAGATGATATAATCTCTATTGAATTTACAGACAACCCTGCTGTCTGCGGCTCGGGTTGGGATAGCCTCCACCCACCTGGACAAATAATCTACCGCAAGAAGGATGTATTCGAATCTGTGTCTAACAGGGAATGGGCCCATGAAGTCGATGCCCCAGACATCAAAGACATCACAAATGATGACAGGCTGCATCAGCATCTCATCCTTGGAACCAATGGTTCCTTCCATTCGCTGGCATACTGGGCACGACTTCGCAAAGGTGATCGCGTCGCGAAACAGAGTCGGCTAGTAAAAGCCACACTGAAGTACCTTCCATGCGGTCCTCTTCCCGGAATGGTGTCCTCTTGCCTCCAGACCGTGGCATAGAGAAAGGACACTCTGGTATTCCTCCTGAGGAATACACCGCCTCCAGACACAATCCAGTCCTTCAAAGAAAAGGATCGGATCCTCCCAGTGGTAATGTCTAGAATCCAACTTTAATCGGTCTATATGGCTCTTGGGCCAATCTTCGGGAACCTTCTTCGAGACAATATAGTTGACAATATTGGAATACCATGGGAGTGAGTCGATAGCGAAAATCAACTCATCAGGGAAGGAGTCTCGAATCGGCGAATCCTCAGAAAAATTAAGATCCTTGAGACGGGAGAGGTGATCAGCTACTACGTTATTCTTTCCGGGTTTATCACGAATGTCCAAATCAAATTCCTGGATAAGCAGAATCCACCTAAGAAGACGCGCCTTCGCGTCCTTCTTTTCCATTAAATAACATAGTGTTGTGTGGTCAGTGAATACAATTACCTTGGATACGATTAAATGAGATCTGAATATGTCCAAAGCAAACACTACCGCAAGCATCTCCTTTTCTGTAACTGTATAGTTACACTGAGCAGTATCAAGCTCTTTTACCTGCGTAGTGTATTGCAAACGGGACGTCATCCCTCCGCTGTCCTAACACCGCCCCAATAGCAAAATCTGATGTGTTGGTCATGATCTCAAAAGGCAGAGACCAGTCTGGGGCTTGTAGGATCGGGGCATCCATGATCATTCCTTGTAATAGCTTAAAGGCCTCAAGACATTTGTGATCAACAATAAACTCCATATCCTTTCCTAAAAGCTTAGTTAGCGGTAAGGCAATCTTAGAAAAATCCTTGATAAATCTCCGATAAAATCCGACATGCCCGAGGAACGACCGTAATTGTTTCACGTTGGTTGGTGGCTGGAGTCATCTGATCACATCCACCTTGGCAGGGTCAACCTCCACTCCTCTCTTGAAGATGACATGCCCCAACACAATGCCCTCCGTCACCATGATGTGACTTTTCTCCCAGGAGAGCACCAGATTGACCTCACAACAACGTTTGAGGACTTGGTCCAGATTCCTAAGACAGGAATCGAAGGAATCACTGTGGATCAAGAAGTCATCCATGAAGACTTTCAGGAATTCGCCGACCATTTCAGAGAATACAACAATCATGCACCTTTGAAAAGTACCGGAAACAATGCATAACCCAAAGGGTATGCGCCTGAAAGTATAGGTACCAAAGGGGCATGTGAACGTGGTCTTTTCCTGGTCCTCCGGAGCTATGGCTATTTTATTGTAGCCCGAGAACCCATCCAAGAAGCAGAAGAATTCTTTCACTGCTAATCTTTCTAGGATCTGATCAATGAATGGTATGAGGAAATGATCCTTCTTCGTCGCAGCATTCAAGCATCTGTAATCCACACAGACTTGCCACGACGTGGGTACTCGCGTCACGATCTCCTCTCCATCTTCATTGGTGGTTTTCTGAATTCCCAACTTTTTCGGGACAACATGGATTGAGGCCACCCATTTGGAATCAGAGATGGGATAAATAAAACACGTGTTTCACCATTTCTCTATCTCCTTCTTCACTACCTCTCGTAAATTTGAATTCAACTGACGTTGGAATTCACGAGAGGGTTTAGCTTCATTCTCCAAGTAGATATGGTGCGAACACAGAGCGGGATTTATCCTGTGGAGATCGGAGATGCTCCAGCCTATCGCCTTGCAGTTTTTCTCCAGGATCTCTAGCAAGCGAGATTCCTGCTCCTCGGTCAATCGCGAGTTGATGATGGTCGGATACTTCTTCTCTTGTCCCGCAAGGAAGGCATACTTGAGTGTTGTGGGTAAAGGTTTGAGCTCAGGTAATGTGTGATCATCGAGGAAATCTGGCTCAATCGAATATGGCTCTGTGATGTTAATGGCTGAATCTGTCTTTGATATTGATGCCACCAGTTCATTCGACTCCGGAGTCGGATCGTCAAAGTTTTCCAAGCAATCGACGAAAGCCACGTCCGACTCATCATCCTCATCTTCTGATTGTCCTAAAGAGGGAAGGACTGACAGGCCCAACTGAGCCTCTAAGCCATCGAAGATGTAGGGAGATACATCTTCTAAGCCGTACTCATTTTTAAGGACTTCGCAAACTGACTCATGCACATGATCTTCTTTGGAAGAGAGGGACTCATCGGGGCTAGCTGGGTTCTGTCTACATGGCCCAACAGTTTCTACATGAATGCAATCTGCTTCGGACGAAGAGTACTTGATGCTGGATTCTGAATCCAGCCTCTGCCATCTAGTCTGCTTCATCTCAAGTTCCTCTTCTATGCCTGGAGTTTGGAACTAAATTTTCCCTATCTCATAATCAAATAAGACCCCTGTTGTTCTGAGGAAGGGCCTAGCTAATCTGATCTGGGAATCTCTCCAATTGAGAGGGGTCTCCATATCAAGGACGATAAAGTCCACCATGTATTCATGACCCTCAACTTTTATGACAACATTTCTCAATTCTCCTTGGGACGTCTTGGTTGATTTATCAGCAAACTGAAGTAGGTCTCTAGATTTCCTAAGAGGTCCGAGATTAAGCCGCTCATAGAGGGTTGTAGGCATTAAGTTAATCGATGATCTATTGTCAAGGAGAGTGCGTGCAAACACGGTGTCATGGGCGTGACTCACAACATAATGTGCACCCATGTCTCTTAGTTTTCTCGGAAACGGATTCTTTATTGCACAAGTAGTATCTACCGACAGAACTTGTTTCTCAACACGGCTTTTGGTCTTCCTGCTAACCCTAGTAGGTGTGCATCTCACCTTAAGGTATTTCTGAAATGCAGGTGTCATCTCCACATACTTGTCGAAAGGGATTGTGACCTTGATGTGTTTATTGCAAATCTCTGCCATCTAGGGTCATCTTTTTGTATTTTTTTGGTTTTCTTCTTTCCACCCTTAAGAGCTTGAGGGAAAGGAATTATTGATGCTAACTCAGATTCCGAAACTGAAAGATTTTCATTTAAACTAGGAATTGAGTTCTGTACATGACTCGGAAACCGCGACTGACTTGGACTCTAACTCTGACAATGACGAAAAGAAAATTTCTGCTGCGAGACCGGTGATGCATTCTCCACGACTGCTGGGACATCCTCCTCAGATGGAGGTGCGGGCTCTTCATTGGTCTCGACAGACTCATTGCTGGTGTGGTTCTCCTGCTTCTTGGAGGACTTAGAAGTCCTCTTCTTCTTCTGCTGCTGGTGGTGGTGTTGCTGCTTCTCCTCTGCCTCCAAGTTCTCCTCAAGTTGAGACTTGGCGGCTTCTACCTTCGGTGTCCGTGCCTGATCAGGTACGATCACGGTCCTTCCCCTCCTGAGGGACATATGATTGACATTATCGTACGAAAGGATCTCATGTTCAGATAAAGAATTATCTGAATAATATACCTGATCTCGTGGTCGGTTCTGGCCTTGATTCAAGCTATTCGGGTTGGTCTGAACCTTGGCGGGAATCGGGGTCTTCGGCGCCATTTGCTGGTCCTGGGTACGGGAGACATGATTCAAATCGGTTCTCATATCCAGATAGTCATTCTGAATCTGTTGGACCCTTTTAGTCAGTGTCTTGATCGCCAAGGTGAGGGACTCCAATTCATTGGGGGCTGGGCTGGCTGACTTGAGGATGAGTTTCTGTATTGGCCCTGTTGTCTATGCCGATATTGCTGCTGCTGAAGGGAAGGTTGGGGGGGCTTGCTGGCTCGAGTGGAACGTGCACTATTGCTGCTGGTGCGGCTGAGGCTGGCTCGAACACTACGGAGGCTCCTCGTATCCTGTCTCCACTTGTGGGGATGCGTGCTGCTCCTGCTGAGTATAGGTCTGCTCTTCTACCCAGCCATTCTAAGGCCTCGGTGCCTGTTCCTGTACAAGATGAACTCGATGTACAGGTACAAGTGGTGTAGAAGGGGCAGGTAGCCGTATCTTGGCTACCCTCTTAGTAAGTTCCTCCACTTGTTTCGGCAATCGTGAGAGTGACTCAAGGTCAGTGACCCTCTTGTGAATATGCTCGACCATGGTTAACTTGTCTGCTATCATCCCCATGCTGGGAATAAGGTCCTATGTCAGACCCGCTACAGTCCTCCTAGTTGTCTCGTTGGATAAGATTGAGGGAGACAACTGATAGGCTCTGGTGGCATGTGACCTGCCTGTTTCTGCCATCTGCTCTAGGATCTTCCATACAGCATTCTCATTTTTGTTCAGATAGCTTCCTCCATAGGAGACACTCACTAACCCCTGCATCTCCGGGGTCATGCCACAGAACAAGGTCTAGACTAAGATCGCTTTTGAAATGCCATGGCAAGGGTATTTTTGAATTTGGTAATTATACCTATCCCAGACTTCATGGAATGGTTCATTGGGTCCCTGGGAGAAACTAGCGATCTTTGTTCTCTTTTAATTAGTTCTACTAAGTGGGTAGAACTTCTTCAAGAAAAGGTCCTTGAACTGCATCCAAGTTGTACATCTCACCCCAAGATTTTTCAACCAATGGACTGCCTTATCTCCTAAGGCAAACGGGGTGGCCTTCAGCCTGATATAATCTTGCCCAACCCTAGGGTGACTAAGGTTGTTGCAAACCATCTCGAAGTCTCTTAGAAAGGCATATGGTTCTTCATTTATATTTCCATTAAACTTCGGTAGCAAGCTCAAAAAGTGGGGCTTCAGCTCGAATGCTTCAGAGGGAACCACTGGTGCCAACCAACTATGCGTCTCATTTTCTGCTGGGTTGTAAGCATCAACCATTATTTAGTCAATTCCTCCTGCTGTAATAATATGTCCCATCCTTGCCGTGAGATCGGCATTCTATTGTTCAGCTGTGGCGAGGCGAGCAAGAATTTGTTGGAGTGGGTCATCTCTTTATTCCTCCTCATCTGGGGGTCGCTTAGGTGGCATCTTGTCCTCTAGCCTTGGGAATGGAAGATGGTCTTGGTTAGAGGACATATCAAGGAAGGGGTTCTTACCGAGGCGATGGTCTTCCTCGGTGAGATCAGAGGAGAGAAAAGGGTTGGTTTGAGAGTAACCACCCTGGTTTTGAGGGATACAGAACTCAAGAGGGTCATGAGCTCTGGTCGGTCCAATTTGCACTTGGGCTAATAAAGATGAGCTTCATGCGGGGCTCAAGGAAAGATTGGCGAATCGGGAGTTGATATCCCCCCAGTCAGTCATCTTGGATTGGCAAGAAGAATAGGGAGTTCTAAGTGAAGATATGATTTTACTCGTACTTGAATCAAACAATTGAATCCAAACCCTGTGTTTTCATACTCAATATGGTGAAGGACCTGAAATCGAGTCCGATTAGTCTTGTTGGTTTTAAGTGTGATTTTTCAGACAAATAGCAAGAAGTTATGCGACCTATAGGGGAGTCCGCTAAAAAGCCGGATGCGTCTCCCCTGTTTAACCTGTCACCTTAGATACCAACGCCATTCCTTTCTTCGCTCCTATCCCAAGTTGATGGATTCAAAGACCTGCTCCTATCTACCTGCAAGCATGCGGAGGCTGACAAGGCTGGAACTTCACCCCCGGCGGGAGGGGGGGTTACTAGCAACTTGTCGCGAAGTACCGCTGGTTCACCCCTAACTACCAGTTAACATGCGGAGGTTACTTAGTACTAGTCAGTGAACCTAAAAAAATTCAACTCGTGATATTTACTAGCACCAGTCGGTACGTGATATGGAAGGCAGGGATTTGGGCTCTACCTTAAAGTGTTCACACACACTCAAGTACCCTCACTCAGCATGAAAACAAGGTCGGGGTTAATCTCCCGCAAGCATAATTTCCTATTTTATTGATTTTTTTGTCAATACTGTTTAGCAGTCCTAGTTTTACGCTGATTAGGTCCAACCACACAACATGCCTATTGTCCAGTCCCAATTTCCTTTTTACCTAAGTTTTAAAAAATCAAGAGAAAGGACTTGAGAAAAGCTGATGCACGATAAATCAATGATGCTATTGATGAATCCACATTTCATCATCTTTATTCTATCATTTTGGCACCAAAAACCCTAGCAAATGCCTATAAATAGCATTAAAATCATCATCTTAGCATTCATGCATGTGCATTATATTAATGTATAAAAATCTGTAATTAAAGCCAAAATTATAGAATAAATAAAGAAAAGAAAAAAAGAATAAAATATTGTAAATATTTTATGACCCAAAGCCCCGAGACCTAGGCATCTTGATGAATAAGTCGACAAGGAATAAAGTAGGGGGAGATAAGGTCAGAAATACATATAATATACCCATACATTCTATTCATTCTTTATTCATTTTGGGACCTATTTTTGGTTCCACTTTTTATACATCAAATAAAGAAACTTTGTACATGAAAGTTGTAGATAATTTTATAAAGAAAAATACAAAATTGATTTCACAGAAAAATAATGTACAGATAAAAAGTTACGGTCTGAATGAAAATCCAGAATGCCAACTTCCCAGACCCGTATCTCATAAACGACAACTCCAAATGCAGCGTACTCACCTTTAATTGTATATAGAATAAAATAAGCTATTTAATTGCGGTGGTTTCGCATTTGGCGGAGCTACGATTTGAAAGTTGAGTTTTGGACCCCCAATTGTATACTTGTACAGATTAAAATATTCAATTTATTATTTATTCATTATTTTTGTAATTTTATATTTTTATAATGTTGTACATAATACTTATAATAATTATGTACATTAAAATTGGAATAAAAAAACATAAATAAAACTCAATCAAAAATGATTGTATACTCAAAACATAGGTATTATACTTATATACATACCTGTATAAACTATACCTATATTTTATTAATTATACAAAATCAATCAGAAAAATAAAATAAAAATATAGTTGTGTATATAAAAGTATGCTATAATTTTATAAAATACTAAATAAAAATAATAAAATTTAAAATACACAAAATAAAATAAAAGAATACAATATATAGAATGATATACCTATAAAGGGTATAAAAGCAACTTGTAAAAATATACCTCATAAAAATAATTAAAAATAAGAATAAAATACTACATAAAATTATAAACACTTTTTATTTAATAACCTAAATCTAATAAAATAGTTCACTATTTTAAAACAATTTTTTTAGCAATTTTTGCAGGCTTTTTCCTGGTTGGTCCACGTGGACCAACCAGGGGGGTTGGAAAGTTGACCCGCGGTCAACTCTCTGACCCCAGCCTGCTCAATGTCAGAATGAGTTTTTGTCTTATTTCTCGATTTTTTCGAGGCGTATTCTTTCACCGTTTCATGTCGAGGTCTTCTGCAAAGTTGTTCCTTGTAGGATGGGCTTTCACGCCCTAGGCTAACCTCGAGCATCGAATCAACACTGCAACCGCTAACGCCTCGTTTAACATGCCCGTCGACCATATTTTAAATAACCCCAAATCTTTCCTCTTCCATTTTGGACCCGCCCTGTGGCAGTGGTGGAGACTTCCGAGTGTTAGACTGGGATCCCCGGTGACAGGGGGTGATCCCGGCGTCTCGTTGAGGTGCCAAGCGTGCCTAGGCTCGCTCCCAGCCATCTCCGGCGGCTGCGCCGCCGTGAGGTATCAAACCTCGAGCACCTTGCTCTGAGGTACGTTTTTCTCTCTTTCTTTTGTTTACTTTAGTTTCTGGTAGCAGTAGGATCACATCTCCATTCACCAGTCGTCCATCCAACCTCCGATCACTTCCGTACCTCACCTCGCCGGAGCAAGCTCCGGCGAGCTTCCCCCTCACCGCCTTCCACCTTCCGCTACTGCAGGGTGATGCGCGGCAGCTTGCCCGCGGTCCCCCTTAACTCTTCTTTGCAGGTTCAAGCTTCTCAAGGACGCCTGGAGTGATTTTGCGCATCCGGCCAATCCACCTGGAGCTTCTTTGCTCCTCTATCTCCACGGGTGCACTCCGGCCATATTTCGAACCTTCTGATCACCCCCGACGGTAGCAGGGACCTCCAGCGTGCTTGTGGACTCCATATCAGTTGCAGATCACGTCAGAAGACGGAGCTCGAGTCGATTCCATCTCGACGGACCCCTGTTCTTCGTCTGTTCTTGCAGATCAAGGGCGAGCCGTTGGATCCCTGCCTGTTCTTTGAAGCGCACAGTCACCGTCTGATCTTGCGTGTCCAGAGCCGTCCATCACTCGAAGATCTTCTAATCTGGGCCGCACAGCACGAAGCGGTATCGGCGCACAGGAGCTCGACACGTGGTTAAGTGAAGCGCGATCCGCCGTTCGTTCGCGCCTTAGGCGGGTATTTTGCATGTAACCCCCGCTTATTTTTGTAATATTCTATTAGCACTGAAACTTTCATCTGCCTTCATTAAGTTTTTGTAATATTTGCAGTAAAGTCCTCGGTGGTTTTTGATATTACATTCAGGTCCTTCCCAGCGCGTGCAAGTCACGCGCCTTGGTGGACATTTTGCATCTATACACCTCCGGGTTTAGCGATTTAGCTTTAATCCATTATCTACTTTATTCAGTACATATTTTGTGGAAATCTTGCATGTCTGCCCCTGGATGTTGGAGAAATTGCATAAACACCCCTGCCAGGCGTGTGCATAGGCGCGTGACTTAGGGATTTTTGCTACAAAGCCCTTGCGGGTTGTGGGATTGCATTTTGGCCCAAAATATATTTTATTCAGCAATAATTTTGTGTGAAATTTGCGTGCAACCCCCTAGAGTTTTATCTATTTTCTGAAAAGCCCCTGCCAGGCCCTTTAATTTTTGCGTGCTTGATATAATTAATCAAGGCCTTGTTTTAACTCCAAAAATTCTCAAATTTTGAACTTAAGCTCCTGTGCACTTGCTCTTCCACGCCATCAATTTAGTTTTTGATTCTATTTTATTTTTATATTTATTAAAAATCAAAAACTTGCTTTTTGTGCACTGTCTAGCTTAGAAAATGCCAAAAAATATTAAAACCTCTCGAAAAATTCCACAAAAATTCCTTAGTGTCTATTTTAGCCCATTCTAGTGTCAGTCCAAAAATCATTAAAAATCTCAAAAGAAAAACACTAAAATTTAAAAACACTCTAAAACTTCAAAAAAAATATATAAAATCAATGAAAACTCCAAAAATCACAAATTCAGTTCCTGTTTACTCTATATTTTAGTAGCTTCATTTGAAAATTAGTGTGAAAAATTTTGAATATTGGTTGCTATTTTTAAATCCCATTTTACTCACAGCCAGCACATTTTCCACTGTTTTGCTTTATTTCAGTATTTAAAAATACCAAAAACACTTTGAAAAAAATCCCCAAAAATCATAAAAACAGTAAAAAATCCTAAAAACACAAAAATACTTTATTTCTGAATTTTTGGATATTTTTGCACATTTTTATAAATATTTCATCTTGTCTTTTATTACATTGTTTATAAATTCCAATATTGAAAAAAAAATATAAAATATAAAATATAAAAATCAGAAAATTAAAAATCAAAATACAAAATTAAAAATTAAATAAAAATAAAAAAATTAAAATTAAAAACCCACAAAAAGTTCCTTTGATTGCTTGCTTAGTGTAGACACTTGACACACACACTCACTTGTGCACATTTATTTGAATTACCCTGCTTGCTCCCTGTGTTCGAACTCTCTGCATACTTGTCACTATACACCATTTGTGCAGAGTTAAAAATAAATTTTAACTCCACATTATTTCTAACTTATTGATCTTTAGTGTGGGTTAATTGTTGACTTTAATCGAGATTTGTGTGGTTGACACTTCGACTGAGTTCACGCTTTGTGTTGAACTTAAGACCACCTAATTTCGGTTAAATCAGCTATGTTGAGTTAAGAAGACTTACAGTGATCCCTTCTCTTTTATGCAAGATGCAGAACAGAATTGAAAGCTTTTTTACTCTATATGCAAATGCAGACGATAAAATTCGCTCCTAGACAGGCAGTTCTATTAGAGAGTGAAGCACCGATTAAATTTGACTAGATCTGTGGTCTAAGTGCGTCTTTTATGTGTAATGTGTGGTCCTAAAGAATTACGAGAACAAGCAAATCCTAGAGTGACTTGAGGAACCGCTAATGCAAGCCTAATCTACAAAGCAATCCACACAGCAGACATGGACACGTTTGCACTATCTTTACACATGCGAGAACCCAAACGGGAACTGCTGGACAGAATGCAAAAATAATGAATAACAAAAAGTATACAAGTCCTCACAATCACTCAAAAAGTTTGAGATGCAAGTTCCTCAAAGCGACTTTGACTCCTCATTTTCCTCACACAAAAACAAATTGAGGTCAGATAAAGGATGACACAAAATACACAAAATGAAATGACAGAAAAATATTAAAAAGAAAATCGGGGATCAGACTACCCAGGGATGAAAATCAGACACTCAAAAATTCTCTAGAAATTAACCTAAGCCGTGCCTCCCCGGCAACGGCGCCATTTGACAAGCATGTATCTACCCTTGTTAATTCACTCAAATTAATGGTCGAATTAATAGTTATGTCGTTCGTTGTAGTCAGGTAAAACGGACTGATCAAAAACCATTTAATTAATGTTCTATTAATCACGAGCAGTAGATTTATTTTACTTGGGCAAACTCAAGGTCGAACTCAGGGAGGCAACTGTCTCCTTAGGTAACCTTTAAGTGAATTCAGAGGTCGGATCTTCATAAGAATATTTTGGGTATTTATTTTAGCAATTTTTATGCAAATTAAAAGAAAGACAATGCAACTTCAGGCTAGTTTTACAAGTTAAATCAGAATTATGGTCAAATAAAGTCCAAAAATTATAAAACATGGCCAGAATGTGAAATGCAATGAAATTAAGCTACACTAATTGTTTTGGATTTTTCTGACACTATATGGATTTACTACGAATTAAATATGAATACAAGGTGATTTTTACAAAATCAATTTTAATAAATACCAAAACATCTTATTTCCAGACATAAAAATATCCTAGATAGATCTAAGTATGATAAATCCAGGAAAATTAATAAACATAAAATTCTATGTGAATTGGATCTATTAAAAATCAATTAGGAAAATCACTAATTAATTTATTCAGGACTTGACATGTGTGCAAATACAATGATTTTTGGGTAAAATGTAAAATAAATTACCTTAAGTCTACTGTGGATTTTTGATGATTTTTGGAGCAACATGGAATTTAATATGAATTAAAAGGCACACAATGGGAAAAATATGGAAAATTTCACCAATTTAATAATAGGGATTTTATCACTTGTGCCCCTCCGAGATATTGCAATATCAGTTATGCCCCTATCTTTTTGGTAATATCAGTTGTGCCCCTCACTTCTTTCTCCGTTACCATTTGTGCCCTTCCGTCAGATTGACCGTCAATGAGTTGACTTAACCATGGTTTTTTCAAACCTTGGTGAAGTTAAGAGGGGTATTATTGTCTAGACTCCTCTTCTTCCTCCTCTTCCCCCATCTTCTTCTTCTCCCTCCAACCTCCTCCTCCTCCCTCTCCGCGGAACTCCTCCCCCGCCCCCCTTCGAGCTCCGCCCCAGCCTCCCTCCGCCAGGACCCCCCCTTCCTCGCCCCTCCCTCCGCCCCTAGCGCGCGTGGTCGGCGTTCGTCGCCGTCGGCTCCACCACCGGGCGGTGGCCCCTTCTCTGTCATCAGCTGCGCTCATGCGGCAGTTCCGCAATCGGCTCGTGCCCGATCCCGACTAGACACCCGTATGGAATTCCACTTCCAATCCCAATCATCGTCTCTTCACTACCACCATCTCTCCAAAGCCATCAATCCCCCCAAGTTCGAGGGGAAGCCCAAGACCAACCCCCAGCCACCGCAAGAAGCACCAAGTTCGCCGGCGTCCGGCAGAGGCCTTCGGGAAGATGGGTCGCCGAGATCAAGGACACCACCCAGAAGATCCGCATGTGGCTCGACACGTTCGAGACCGCCGAGGAAGCGGCGCGTGCCTACGACGAGGCCGCCCGCCTTCTTCGTGGCTCCAACACCCGCACCAACTTCGCCTCCCACCCCGTCTCCACCGCCAACTCCCCCCTCGCCCTGCGTATCCGCAACCTGCTTAGCAGTAGGGACAATCCGCCTCAGCGATCCATCTCGTGCCAACCACCACCACGCTCCACCGGTGCCTCCTTCGCCGAGGAGAGGGTCCACCAAGCGATTGAAAGCTCGATTGCTGGTGCAAGTGGTATGTCTATAAGCCACAATCCGTCGACGTAAGAGGCAGCACTGATGAATTCCAATCGAGCACGTCTCCGGCGGACATGCTGTTGGTCGTAGAGCCGGTGTCCTCAGCCTGTCGACCACCCAGAGCGAGGCTGCAACACCGCCTTCCCTCCTTCCCGACGGCGCCGGTGCCGCGTGACCTCTGCTGCTTCTCCGCCCAGATCTTCGTCCTCACAGTGCAAGTAGTTACCGCCGCTCCACCGCCCTCACATGACCCACATCCACCGACCCATGCCGCTGTTGCAGAGTGCCTCCGCCGCTGAAGCTCGCATCTCCGCGGCGGTTCGCCACCGCCTCCAGATCTCAGCGTCGTCCCGTGTCCTACCCGACCTACGTGGGGAGTGAGAAGGAAGGTCGGCGGCAGTACGGGGGCCGGATGGGAGGTGCGGGGGGCGAGGGGGGAGGTGAGGAGGGCGAGGGAAACTGGGGGAGGGGTGTGGGTGGCTGAGGGCAACCGGGGGAGGGGGTGCAGGGGACGGAGGGGAGACCTGGGGCGGGGGCGTCGGGCCGGGTCGGCGGGGCAAGGGGGCCTGGGGGCACTGGGCCGGGTCGGCGGGGCGCGAGGCAAGGGGGCCTGGGGTTGCAGCAGGGGGGAGGTGGCATGGGTAGGGGGATGAGGAAGATGAAGAGGAGGGGGAGGAGGAAGATGAACAGTGATTGGACTTTTCCATTCATTTGTTTTCATTTAATTCCTGATGTGTCCCTAAAGTTAACGTCCGTTTGCGTTTAGGATGGACGGAAACTAACTCGAGGGGTACAAGTGATATATTTGCAAGAAGTGAGGGGCACAACTGATATTACCAAAAAGATAGGGGCATAACTGATATTGCGATATCTTGGAGGGGCACAAGTGATAAAATCCCTTAATAATAATAAATTCCAAATGCATCACAAAAATGAGACACATGTCACATAAGATAAAGGGCAAGATATGCTTCAAAATACAATTTTTAGAACTTAAAAATAATACCAAAAGGACACCTAAACATGCGCAAAGACATGGACCAAATTGCAAATACATAAAATCAAATTGCTAAAACTTAAACATGCTGACAAGGACTTAAAAGCAATTAATTACCTAGAATGCTGGGGGTATGTGTGCAAAATCTCCACGGAACACGTGCGCCTCATGTGATGCTCCTGGTAGGGACTGATTTGTAATTTGCAAAACTTCTAGGGACCTCAATGTAATTTACCCAGCCTGCACGTGAGGAACATGTGCAGTCCTAGGCTCGGGAGGCGTCAGAGGCTCGGATGTCGGCTTAGGGGCGCTGCAGGTTCGGACGTGCTTCGGGATAGCCTCGGAAGCTCCGAGCCTGAGGGTCGGAGAAGAGGCTCGGAGGAGGCTAAGTGGCACAAGATGGAGCGTTGGATCGAGGCAATCCAACGACTACTGTGGCTCCTGAGATGAAGACGTGACAATCGTAGGCCGTTAGATCCTCCTGAGCCGATGGAGGTGGGGCGCTGGCGACGTGGCTCAATCAAAGCCGTTCGATCGTGAGGATCAAATGGCTACTGTGCGTCGTGTTCCTCTGGTCCGCCGCCTCCTACGGCAGATGTAGTTGGGCTTCGACGAAGCGACCGTAGCTCTGCCGCCTCCCCTCGTGCTCGAGGCTGCTCCTCGGAGGCTCCTAAGTAGTTGGGAGCGATCGGGGAAGCATCGGGGAGCCGCCGGAGACTCTGGATGGAGATGGGGAGGTCCGTAGGCCGGAGGCGATGAAGGTCGAAGTAGCTCCGGTGAAGCTTCAGTCCAATGAAGGAGAATGTACCTGCAGGGGCTAGCTCGATATCCGAGGTGTGCAACATGTTCGTGATATTATTGCGAGTGCAATGGGAGGCCTGTAGTGAAGTAAACATGGTCCGGTAGTGCTGCTCTGCCAAGGTGGCAGAGCTTTGGTCGGAGTAGGGTGCGATGCATCATCGGGGTAAATGAAGTTGGTCGTGAAGATCAGAGCTCCATGGCAGAGCTCAGAGGATGGTCAGGCGAGAGTGGGAGTGGTCGGAGAAGGGGGATAAATTTTGATAAAAATGAAGAAAATGAAGATGGAGATCGGAGGGGGGATGGAGGGTGCTACATGGGGATAGAAGCTCTGAGTTGAGCTCCTGGTCGTCGCTCGAAGATCGGTAGGGGTCCTGAGCTCGTGCAGCTCACGGGAGGAGTTGCGGCACGGTGGGGCTACCGTGGATCTCGCTATAGAAGATAAAGCCGTCGTCGCTCGACTTCTCGCCTAATTGTTGTCACTAAAAGGAGGGTAGGAGCTCGGGGTATCTCTTTGCAGTGGCGGATGGGGTCGACGGTCGCCGGTGGTGGAGTATTTATAGGTTGTAGGTGGTGGCGTAGGTGACAAAGTGACGGAGTTGGTGGAGGTCGTGGAGCGACGTGGGTGAAGTTCATAGCGATTGAGGAGGTCGGCAAGGATGAGGATAGAGTGGGCTACGAGGTGGTGATGACAGGAGTCGGAGAGGATGGCCGGAGTGGTGCCAGAAATAGAAAGGGTGCGGTTCGTGCACAAGGTAGACGACGTGGGCGAGGGGGCGTCTGGAGTTGACGACGGGTTCTGGATCGTTGGATCTAGTGATCCAACGGTTAGGAGAAAGGCATGAGGGGATGGCCTGGATCAGATTGAAGTGATGTGATCGAAGGGTTAAGGAGGCGACACGTAGCGGCCTGAGGGAGATGTGTTGAGCGACGGTCAGGATGAGGTCTTGAGGATCTGATCGTAGGGTCCATGAGATGCCACATGGCGAGCTAAGAACTAAGCGGAGATGGAGGACTGTGATGAGGAGAGAAAAGAGGCCATCGGACGGTGGGAGATGAAGGGCGCGTGGCGCGATGTGAACGGGCCACGTGGCGCAATCAGAGGGCGCTATGTGGCCTGATCTGAATGGTTGAAAGAGAATATGGAAAAACTCAAAACATGAAAGTTGTAGATCTCGATGAGATCTACATGTTTCATGTTGACCAAAAATGAAGATGAGGTCAAATATGACCAAAAAATACAAGGGTACTAATATACATACATATAATGTACAAAGGGGCCCCAAAACCCAAGTTTTGCATACGAATTCCGATTAAAATGAAATGGGTCCTATTTTGAAGGTCTCTGAATGTGTATTAATCTGAAAGTGAGTAGACCTAGATCAGAGGTTGTATGAGGTAGATATTTGCATTCTAAGGTCTAGGGTCTCCAACTGGGTTTGGGATTTTATTAGGTAATTTTACAAATAGAAACCGTACCCCTTTTCCTTATAGTATTAGTTAAACATATACACAGTATAGGTTTGGTTTTATTGACTTTGGAGGGGGTATAAAATACAGATAAATAGGTGAATATTTACAAGTGAGTTAGGATTCTTATTTAACGCAAATATGGATGCTAAAATGTATGTATTATGCGTGCATGTATGTATGCTAATTATGTAAGATAATGGGAAATATGCTGCTAAATACTCGAGAACAAGACTCTATTTTCAACTTTAAGAGTGATGAATCAGAGATTCATCAGATGGCACTATCCAATTATTCATAATATATTATAAATGAGACTTATAATGTATTAGAAAGAGCATATTATAATTTGTATTAATTGATTAATTATTGGTGTAAATTGGATTCACATTAGACAATTAATTGAAAATGTAAATCACATTTTATTTTAGGTTGTGAATGCGAATCACAAATTTCTGATGGTAAGATTGCAATATTTACAAGTAATTATGAATTATTTTTGTAGAATAATTTACAATAAGTATTGTTGTAAATCTTGAAGATTTTCAAGGAACTCATGAGATTGCATGAGATTCCAGCCTTCTATGTTGGAAGGGTGGACGGCCATCCAATCCTATTGGGAAAGGAGGGTCGTCCACTCTATTATATGTAATGGTGTAATCTCTATTCCATTACTCTATATTTGATTGATTTAATTTTAGGATTAATTCATATTTATTTTTCAATATATATTTGATCTAAGTTAAATTAATTGTTATTGTATTTTTCTAACAAAATCTTGACCATTGAAAGAAGCATAAATTAATCTCATCCATTGATTTTTTGTAGTCCATCGATTGTGATCCTTGGAAACCCAAAATACTATATAAGAAGAGGCACCTCTTGCTCTTCAAGTGACACCAACATCTATTGTGCCATCAAGACCTCTCTCTCTTCATTCTCACACCCTTTCTATCTCTCTAGGTGGTCATCCACCCAAACCCTAGAGAGAAGACACCACCGCCATCGCATCGTCGTTGTCTTGTCACCACGATTGCCCTTGGTTCTCAGTCTTCTTTGGCGTGCTTCGCTTGCGAAGAAGACGTACGATCTTGTGTAGCGATATCAGGAGTTCTTTGCTTGTATGAACTTTTTGGATTGTGAGAAGAATGCGATTCATCCCCATGCTCGCAAGTGTCTTCTCCTCAGATCAGACTTGAGACAGGAGGTCTCTTTTCTTAGAGGATCAATCACAACCACTCTACAAAAGGTATTCCTTTATCTATTATGTGGTTTATATGAATAATCCAAGTGTTCTTGGATCATGTGGTTTCATCGTATAAAAATTTATTTATTTTTGCATCGAGCACCTAGTGCGACTAGTCTCTCTCGATCCTATACGATACGATCCTTACGCTTCCATGATGCAGTTGAGGATTATTACGTATCCTTCAAGTAGTATCAGATCCTTAGGTCGGCGGTTTTGGATACGATCTATAAACCTAGGAAGACTTGGGTTCATTAGGGTTTGTGAAATTTTATATTGCATTTCATTCTCGCATCCCTATTTAGTGAATATTTTTACCCTATTTAAAATGTTTAAATATGACATTATCACTTGGATTATGTTCGCCATTAATAAGGAAACCATGGGATTTGAGTTTGCGTGATTTGGAATCTGATTGCTCATGATCATTTTAACAAAATATATCCACTATTTCGGGGATGGCAAAACTTAACTTAATTAAAGAACTGATTATTGTTTTGAAATGCCTAGAAATGTATGCTAATCAATTAGGTTCTGTTGTAAACCAAATTAGCAAATTTTGGAAACTTATTTTGCATTATTTGGATTTAAATTGATTGAGATATGCTAATTTTAGTAAGTGGGGGTCACCGATGGAAATTACATTCCTAATCAAGAACCGTGTGATTATCATTTAAGAAATTAATGAAATTAATGATTAATTTCTTGTAATAATTATGGATAAATATTGAGAACTATTTAGTGATAATTAATTTCTTAAATAACATTGCCTTAACCAATAATTGATTAGATATGATGTCGATCACAATTGGTTACACAATCTTCTTTCCAACAAACAAACTTACTTGAATAGGATTGGGAATTTGTTTAGCAAATTTTCTTATAATATAAATGAAAATGATTTTGGTTATTGTTATTATATGGTATAACTTCAGTTGAAGAATCGATTGTTATCTCAAGTACAAATTGATCAACTGTGTATTATCCTTTCCCGAGGCGGATATGGTGTCTAGTTGGGGAGCGTTGGATTAGCAGGTTGCACCGTATGCAGTTTGTCCCACTCCCGTCGATACTGGCCATGACAACATGTAGGGAATGGATAATTCTAGAAAGATCATGATGTATTTTTTCAATTATTAAAATTCAAATAATATGATTTTGAGATTATACCATCCTTTCAAGTAACAATCAAGTTTGTTGATTGAAATGAATTGATAATTGATTTAATGTGATTAAATGAATTATGTTAAATTATAAACACTCTATTATGAGTAGATGTCTATTTTCCTTGGAAGAATTAATTGTATGAAATATGAGGTGGAGGATCACATAAGTAACATCCACGGTCTCAAGTCAAGGTGATGGGTTCCGTAGCCATGGATTGTATGTAGGAGACGTCTGTCTGAAGTGACAGCTCCTGCATACAATCATATCTGGATCGGGTTGTTTGCTTCTCGAAAGAGTAAGGTCATATACGTAGTGACCCCAATATCGAGTCCTCATATTATTGAGGCGATATTGGATTGCGTATAGCGAGTTTTAAGCATGTTGATGGTTGGTTCAATTAACAACGGGTCAACATCACCTTAGGGGTGGTGGACCCGGGTGTTAAAGATCAAATTGGAAAATGCAAGTTAGACTTGTAAGGCGGAATGTGTTCTCGTTTCTTTTTATCCGAGTTACAAGTTCTCATATTATTGGGATGTGACATAGATAAAAAGGAGGTCCCAATTCTTGCCTGAGATATAGTGGTAAGTATATCACTTGCTTTGAAAGTGATTAAGGGAATGATCTTTCAAAGTTGAAAATAAAGGAATAATTTGATTAACAATTCCTTATCAAAGATTTTAATTTGAATATATAATCATTTATATGTTCTAGTATAGTGCATTCTTAATTTCTGGAAATGAAGTCTGAACTCGATTAGCAGGTTCCTGAAGGTCAATCAGTTGATCGAACCAAATTATTCAGATTGGATCCAAGTTTTAGACTTGTCCTTTCTGCTGAGTGGCTATCCTATGTGTTGTCAAAGTACAATTACACGGACCTATGACACCGGAAGAAATTTCTTTCAATGAAAATATTATGAATACCATACTTTTGCAAGGTGTTAAATTCTGGGTTCATTGTCCAATGTGATGTAGAAGCAACATGTGGAGATGGACTCTTGCCATGCTATTATGGTGAATCTGAGAGAAATGTTCGGTGATGTAAAATGCACACAATGTTACAATATAATGAGAGAACTTATTCGCTACAAGATACAGGAGGAGGCCTCTGTTAGAAAACATGGACTCAAAATGTTTGGGTACCTTTCTGAGTTTGAAACCCTAAGAGCTAACATCGATGCAGATATGTAGGCTGACTTCATTATGTCGTCACTCCTCAAGTCTTTCAATAACTTTGTTGTCATGTTCCACATGAGCAAAGTTGATTATATTAATGATGGGCTAATAGATGCATTAAAGTCTGTTGAAGACGTAATGAGGAAGGATGGCCCCTCTGGTAATGCAATGGTTACACAAGTCAAAGTAAAGCGCGATCGGAAGCAAGATTCTCGGAAGGGTCTGGCCCATGAGAGAAAGAAGAAGATTCAAGGCGTTGGCTCATCTTCTATTGCAACAACATTGATAGCATCGAAGAAAACTGATGTATGTCACCACTGCAAGAAGCTGGGGTACTGGAGGCATAATTGCCCAGAATACCTGAAGTATGCTGACAAAAGTAAAGCCCCTGTACGTATGAAATCTACTTTCATAATTGAAACTAACTTTCTCATTGGACGAGAAGGAAGTTGGGCTGCTGATTTTGGTGCTTTTGTTTATGTATGTAATTCGTTGCATCTATTTCAGGAAACTAAGAATCTCAACGAAGGGGGATAGTTATCTAGATGGGATATGATGCATGTGTTGTAGCAGTTGCCGTCGGAACTTACTGATTATCGTTATATAGTGGAAGAGTCCTTATACTTACAAAGTGTCTTTATATACATGAAGTCAGAATGAATTTAATATCTTTATCTAAGCTAGTTAGAAGTGGATATTCATTCCTTTTCTGTAATAAATTGGTCATAAGTCATTATGATAAATATATTGCAGATGGTGTTTTGACTTCTGGTGGACTCTATGAACTGTGCATTAATGAAAATGTCATGAATGTTGCTACCACTAATAAAAACCTAAAAGATCGAGAGAGAATGGAAACCATTCGAATATGATTTGGCATCAATGGCTTGGTCATTTATCTGTCGATATGATCAATAGATTGATAAAAGATGGATCCATAGATTTTCTACAGGTTTAATCTTTGCCTACCTGAAAACATTGTATTCAAGGTAAATTGACTAGGATGCTTTTTCATAACAAGGTTACACGATACAAAGGTACTCTTCACCTAATACATATCGATGTATGTGGTTCCTTCAGTACTGTGACTCGAAATGGATATCGATATTATTTGACATTTATTGATGACCATTCACGATATGAGTTTGTCTTCCTACTACTTCATAAATCTAAAGCCTTTGAAAAGTTAAAAGATTTCAAGGCTTTCGTTGAGAACCAAACAGATAAGAAGATTAAATAGATTCGATCTGACCGAGGTAGCGAGTACCTCTCAGATGAATTCAAGGAATACCTTAAAGAGAATGGAATTGCCTCCAATGTCACTCCTCCTAGAACCACCCAACTTAATGGCATTGCTTAAAGACACAACACGACTGTCATGGATATGGTCCGTTCAATGATGAGCAAAGAACATTTACCACTTAATTTCTGGGGATGTGTAGTAGAGACTGCAATATATATTCTAAATAAGATTCCTAGCAAGTGTGTGCCTAACACTCTTCATGAGCTTTGGTATGGAACCAAACCCAGTGTTAAACACTTGAGGGTATGGGGTTGATTAATCTATGCGAAGAACGTGGATGCACGTAAGCTAGAATCTCGCTCTCGTGAGCGTTACTTCATTGAGTATGTAAAAGACGGTATTGGATATAGCTTTATGACCCCGTTACCTAAAAGATTTGTCTCTAGAGATGTGAGATTTCTAGAGGATGACTTCCATAAAGGTCAAGACAACAATGAAGTAGAGGAACTCATTGAATCCTCTGAGGATTCTGAGATTCCTGAACCATAAACTAAAGAGATAAATAAAGATGAAATACTAATACCTCTTCAAAGGAGTTCTAAGGTGGTTGCAACACCTGAATGATATGGATTTTGTGTATCAGGTGAGACTAATAATGATCCCACTTCATTTGGTAAAACACTTGCAGATAATGACATGGATAGATGGATGCCAGCAATGGAGTCAGATATTAACTCCATGCATAAGAATGGTGTATGGACCGTAGAGGATCCACCTAAGGGGTAAAATCCATTGAGTGTAAATGGATCTTCAAGAGAAAGAGGGAGACCTGATGGGAAAGTAGAGACTTTCAAGGCATGGCTCGTGGCCAAAGGCCACACACAGAGTGAAGGCATCGACTATGATGAGATGTTCTCTCATGTGGCTATGCTTAAGTCCATCAGGACACTGCTAATTATATCTACATCTCTTGCTACGGCATCTGGCAGATGGACGTCAAGATGGCTTTCCTCAATGGATACCTCTAGGAGAATATCTATCTGGAGAAGCCCTAGGGCTTCATAATTGAAGAAGGTAATGTATGCAAGCTGAAGAAATCCATCTATGGGCTCAAACAAGCTTCTCATGGCTGGAACATCAGATTTGATGAAACCATAAAGAGTTATGATTTTTGTGCAGAATCCTGATGAATCATATGTATACAAGAAGCTTAATGGAGCGTCATTGTGTTCGTCATGATTTACGTAGATGTCATCCTTATCATTGGGAATGATACATGTATGATGACCAGTGTTAAGATTTGGCTATCGCATACCTTCGAGATGAAAGATCTTTGAGAAGCCTCTTACATCTTGGGTCTGAAGGTAAAGGATATTAGGATTATCATAACAAGGTTACATTAAGAAAATTCCTGAACATTTCCATATGGAGAGCTTCAAGAAAGGTTTCCTCCCCTTAAGACATGGTATCCGCCTACCTAAAGTGATGGCTCCTCAAAGTGTTGAGGAAAAGAAAGTCATGGTTGGATGCCCCTATACATCAACTGTAGGAAGCTTAATGTATGCCATGATGTGTACTAGGCTAGATACCTGCCATGCAATGGGAGTGGTAAGTCATTACCAATCCTGCTATGGACAACAATACTGAAATGCAATGAAAAATATTTTCAAATATCTAAGACGGATGCAAGATTACATCTTAGTCTATGGAGAGAGTGATCTACAAGTCTTGGGATTTAAAAATTCAGACTTCTAGTCGGATATTGATGATCAAAAGTCGACATCGGGGTTTGTGTTCCTGTTGAAAGGTGGTGTTGTGAGCTGGAGAAGTGAGAAGTAGGATACTACAATGGATTCAACAACAGAAGCCGAATAAATTAACGCATCGGATGCTGCAAAGGAGATGGTGTGGTTGCGCAAGTTCATCCTGTAACTTGGTTTAGTTTCCTCTGATACTCCCATCTCGTTATTCTGCGATAATACAGGAGCTATTGCCCAGACGAACCCGAATGGCATCAAAAAACCAAGCACGTGGAAAGGAAATATCACATCATTCGGGAGATTCAAAAGCATGGTGATATCGTCATCACCAATGTGGCCTCTATCGACAACGTTGTTGATCTACAAACCTCTGACGTAGAAGGTTTTCGACAAGCATGTAATGAGTATAGGTTTAAGGATTGTACCTAAATGATTCTGAGGGTTAGTGGGAGATTGTTAGCCATGTGAGCTAGAGGCGAACCATTCTTATAATAAATGTTATTGTAATATTTGATTTATCAATAAAAGTTATTTATTTATTCACTCCTTTTCTGAGATTAAAATGAATAAATGCACTATGAGGTCCCTCTGTATGATTATGGTTATGTACTATGGACATCTTAATGATCATACAATTGTTGATTCAATACTTCATTCATAGAGGTTGGTGCTTGGATGAATAGGAGTCAGCTTGAGGACTCGTCAAGCACCATTAAATAATTATTAAGAGATGATCTCTGGCCTGAACAGAAGATGGAAATCCTTCTCATTAGCTGATGTCTGACTGGCCTCTTAATGTAGGTCCTCTGCATGTGAATAGAGATTCGAAGGTGTCAGATCAGTTAGGTCAAAGAGTTGACTTAACAAGATCGAGATAACCTAAGTTTTATGTCGTATACTATCATGATATAGGCATGCATCCTCTGACCTGAGACATATGTGTTGCTACATGTCTATGTGTATACATTTGGCAGACTAATAAGTTGATGACCTAACCAAGGTTTATACACCGACGAGCAGGTGTGCACATGATGGCATATAAGTAATATGATCTCTCAAAGGGATCATGCAGGTTCACTTGTGAACCAGAAGACTTGAGCTCACTTATGAGGTATTGAGACCGATCAAATACCATGCATGGTCGTCGTGCATTGGAAGCATGACAAGAATTTGTAGGTATAATATATGCTTTGGGAAAGCATATGACTGATACCAATTCCCAATGATCAAGATTGAGAAACTTGATGATGAAACCCTGAAGATGACAATATAAAGTTGATCTATATCTTCGAGTTTATCACAAGTCTTCCATCATGCCGGATGTACATGTATTTGGATTACCTGTGGGTGATGTGATCATAAATGATTGTATAACCATGATGCTTCCATTCCGAGGGAGTGATGAAACAGGTCTGGATTTTAGTGACTCCTCTCGGTAGAGAAGTAACCTGATCTTGGTCCAAGTGTTTGGCATTGATCTGAATGAGATTCAGATGCAATTAGAAGATTAAGTTTACGATCTTGATTTAATCAAGCATCTATGAGAGATCCATGGGATCTGGATCTGAGATGTGATATCAATATCCAAGTCATTATACATGGAACGTACAATCGCACTGTCCTTGTCTCGAAGTATTTGCATAGAAAGAGCATTATTCTTGAAAGAGTTCAAGAATAATTTCATTATTGAATTATATCTAAGAATTGAGAAATAGATACTAAAATATGATTTAATTATCATGAATAATGTGAATTTGATTCATGTTATTTGAATGCATGAGAATGATAATACAATATAATTAAATGTGATTTAATTATTATAGAAATGAATATTTTGGATGACACTATCCAATTATTCATAATATATTATAAATGTGATTTATAATCTATTAGAGAGAGAATATTATGATTTGTATTTGTTGATTAATTATTGGTATGAATTTGATTCACATTGGATAATTACTTGAACATGTAAATCACATTTCATTTTGGGCTGTGAATGTGATTTGCAAATTTTCAATGGCAAGATTGCAATATTTAAAAAATAATTATGAATTATTTTTGTAGAATAATTTAAAACAAGTGTTGTTGTAAATCTTGGAAATTTTCAAGGGATAATGCAAACTCATGAGATTGCATGAGATTCCTCCCTTCCATTTTGGAAGGGTGGACGACCACCCAATCCTATTAGGAAAGGGTTGTCATCCACTCTATTATATGGAATGGTGTAATCTCCATTACATTATCTTCATATTTGATTGATTTAATTTTAAGATTAATTTATATTTATTTATCAATATATATTTGATCTAAATTAAATTAATTGTTCTTGTATTTTCCAACAAAATCTTGACCATTGAAAGAACATAAATTAATTTGATCCACTGATCATGTGTAGTCTATGGATTGTGATTCATGGACTCCCAAAATACTATATAAGAAGAGGCACTCCTTGCTCTTCAAGTGACAACATCTATTGTGACATCAAGCTCTCTCTCTCTCTCTCTCTCTCTTCATTCTCATGCCCTCTCTCTCTATCTTAGGGTGGCCATCCACCCAAACTCTAGAGGGAAGACACTGCCATCGTCGCACCGCCTTATCTTGTTGTCATGATTACCCTTGGTTCTCTATCTTCTTTGGTGTGCTTCGCTCGCGAAGAAGACGTACGATCTCGTGTGGCACGATTAGGAGTTCTTTGCTTGGATCAACTTTTTAGATTGCAAGAAGAACATGATTCATCCCCGCGCTCGCAAGCGTCTCATCCTAAGATCGAACTTCAGACATGTGGTCTCTTTTCTTAGAGCCTCGATCTCAATCATGCTACAAGAGGTATTCCTTTATCTATTATGTTGTTTAGATGAAACAATCCAAGAATTTTTCTTGGATCATGTGATTTCATCGCATGAAAATTTTAAATTCCGCTGCATTGAGCGACTAGTGCGACTATTCGCTCTCGATCGTATACGATACGATCCTCACGCTTCAATGATGCGCTTGAGGATTATTACATATCTTTCATTTTAGGATGTTATATATTTTTCCTTTAATTTTCACTTAATAATAAATACAAATATATAGATTTAATAATACTAAATTATTTGTACATTTAAATTTTTTTTGGATTTTTTAATATTTAAGAAAAATTTGAAATAAAATTAGCAAGGGATCTATATACATCCTTATAGGTCATCGTAAACAAGTTCATTTTCGAATGTTTTACTATGTTATTTGATTTTGTTTTAGAATTTTATCTTCTTGTATTTAATTAAAACATGAACTAAAGAAGTAAAATTAATATGTGCACACAAGCTAAAGGTTTTTTTTATAATTATGTTCCCTGTGATATTATGCAATTACAATTAGGTAGGTATTTTTTGCAATAGCACTTGTGCCTCGGTATTCTTACAAAATTCACAATATTGCCCTTCTGATATTACACTTATGTCCCTAGTTTACCTTAACGGAGGTGCAGTTTTGTGAATTTTGTGAGAATACATATTCACAAGTGTTATTGGAAAAAAAATAGGGGCATAACTGTTATTTCAAAATCTTAGAGAGCAGAAGTGCAAAAAAATCTAAAAAAAGGCTGAAGACTATGCCATTGTACAATATATCATTAGGCTCACATACACATCTTTCACATATGAACCCCGATCCCTTCTAAATTGATCTCATTTTATCGATAACTTGATGTACATTAATTCAAAAATAAGTACTAGAATCTCATAAGAGACTCTATATGGAAAAAATTCACCTTTTAATCTCCGTCTTCCCAAATTAGGGTTTATGTTTGTTATCATATCATCTGTATTTTAAATGAATTTATTAAAATTTATGGAAGTTTGTACAATATTTACCAACGAATATGTACATGAGTTAAATCCTTATTTTGGGTAATTTTATTTGATTTATTTTTGAACTTATTTATATGTTAGTAATATAAAATTGGTCTATTCTTATTGAGAATGTTCTTTTTATTATTATGTTATCTTATGTGTTTTTATTGTATTTTTGTTTAAGAATAAATGATATATAAAAATTTAGTATAATGTACATTAATCTTAATCTCGTATTTATCACACCATCACATGCATCATTGTCGAGCCACTGCCACCACCTGCTCTTCGTTGCTTATCGTCGCAATCGACAACATCACATGTTACCCCACACCACCATAATAATCAGTCTGAGCGATGTCGTTGCACACATGCCACTGCTCACCACGACAGACATCCTTGCACACCATCATCATGTCTCTGAAAGTTCGTCGCGGGCTCATCGCTTCTCGCCTCGTTGGTGCAACCACTAGAACAAAATAGGTGGTGAGACCATGTTGGATGACAAGTGAGAATGTGAATGTCATATGAGATCCATGTCGAATTCTGGTAGGTTTTTTGGTACTTTTTGGGGGTGGAAATTGTATTATGTTAACTACATTATACATGATGACCTTTCGAATATTTTTTCGAAAATGATAGATAGGAAAAGTTGATATTGATAACCTGAACAAAATTTGAACGAGATGGAGGCTTTGTGGTTTGGACCCGTAATACCAAACAGAAGATATATATCTTAATGTAAATAAATATTCTAAGGTCCATCTCACCGTAAAGAAATCAATTGCTCTTATCTACAAGGACTTCATTTTTAAATATATCTTAAAAAATATTTTAGATATTCCCTAGATGATGTGTTGAAGGTAAGAAATTCCCAAGATGATTTGAAGGATTCAAATGCTAACGACATACATATCTTCTTAAACAAAATGGTCAAATGAATAAAAAATGGGTGACAAAGAAAAGAGCACAAATTCCAAAAACAATAAAATATCTTGTCATGACGATCAACCATGTACTTTTTTACCCTAATGTCAATATTTGCGTGTTATATGTAAAAAATAATATGGGAACAAGTAAGGGCAGTTGTTGTAATTTAGAATTTTTTTTATAGGTTTTTATCATGTGCTCTTTTAAGATATTACAATATCAATTATGTTTCTTTTTTTGGGAATATCAGTTGTGCTCTTGACTTCTTGTCGTTCTATTGGTTGTACCCCTCCGTTATTCTAACCGTCCATAAGTTGAACTTAACTATGATTTAATCAAACCATGGTATTGTTAAGAGGTGTGTATTTAGAAAAAAAAAGCCCAAATGTCAACGCTCATGGATCTGCACTCCTTCCAAGCACTGACATCCCCAACGATGAGGATGGTGTCGTGAAGGTCGAGCTTGAGGACACCAATGATGACAAGGATGAGGACAAGGGAACGGGGAGGTCGCTGCCCATGCGTGATGCATAGTCGTACTAACTCGGAAGGGTCGTGCGGACTCCTGGAGGGAGGAGGGTATCAGGTAGTGGACGAGGAGGAGGATGAGAGGGAGGAGAGCGACATGTATCGGACGGAATACATGTGATATAAAATATACGAAATATGCTTATATTGTAATAATTATACTGAATATGATGAAAGAAAGTATAAAACTAAAATATATATATATCATAAAAAATAAGTCTACAACTATATTTATACATGAAAACAGATTTACAAATACATCTACAGATGTTATGAGGTATAAAAATGATATCCATATCTATATCCATTAAACCGTTACAAATACAGATGTCAAAATCTATATAAAATAGATATCGTGGTAAATCAAATAATAATATATCCTTTATCCGTTGCATCCCTACTCAGACTTTTAAAACACGCATTCACATCCTCACAAAGAAATTGATACACTCATTTGCAAATGGACGTCACATAGTCAAGGTTTTGACTCCTTCATATATAACTGATTAAACAAACCACAAAATTTATTTATTTATTTATTTATATATAGTACCAACTCCACAATATTGTATATAAATATCCTGTACATTGAAATCACCGTCCAGTTGGCATCTCTTCCTCAGCCGCGTCATTAGGTGAAGTCGTAGGAATGTTTACATCCTAACCCCTGAACTCTTATCCTATTGCACCGCAACCCCTGCAACTTTTGTAACCGCAAACGACCCCTGTAATCTAAGAAATTTTTTCATCACAATCCCTAATTTAAAGGCACACCTAGGGATTCGTTTGGTTGCATGGTTAGACAAAGTTGAGTTGGGTTGAGTACTATTCACAGGGGTACTCCCTCCTCACAGTTTACTATTCACCCAGCTCGAGGAAAACGGTTTTTGTGAAAGCAAATGTTATATTCGTATCCATTCGTAAATAAGATAATAGATAACACCCTTTAACTTTGACAAATATAGATATGCATAAAGATATACCAAATTTCATTTAATAAATGTGAATGCAAATGCAACATTAGGTAGTTGACAAATACGAATATCATGGCAAGTATGTGGTTGACAAATACGAATATCATGGCAAGAAAAATGGGGTTGTTCCCGCTCTATTTTCCGATAATTTTTTTTCCATTTTTTTGAAAAATATCGTTATGTGTTTTCAGCATTATATCCCTCTAATATATCATTCTAATTTCGTCAGAAATAGAGACTCGCATACCCTTCATCCAGAGTATGTCGATCACAGCAATTCTTTAAAATTCGACACTCTGGATGTAGGAGATATGAGTCTTTATTTCTGACGAAATTGAAATGATATATTATAGGGATATGATAATGGAAATACATTACGGTGTTCCAAAAAAGAAAAAAATTGTCGAAAAATGGAATATGATCAACCTCATTTTTACCGTACACACATATGTATGCATGTATGTATGTACATATACATGCATGTTTATTTTCAGGATGCTTTATAGTCATGAAAGAACTATGCTCTATCAAGTTCATGCCTTGATAATTGTAAATTGAGATATTCTTGAGCTCTTAGCTACAAAAGTTTATTTTTCACATCAAACATTTAAAAAGTATTGAATGTTTATAAATAGATGATAACTTATATCCGTTTGCATCCGTATCCGTATTTGAGATTATAATCCTTTAATTAAATTATGTATCTGATTGTTCTGATGCTTACGTGCAGCACGTAATAAATTTTAGGGGTTGTAAGTAGTTAAAGAACTACATAAGGATTGCGGTGTAATTAGACAAGAGTTCAGGGGTCATTGTGTAAAAGACCCCTGCAATTTAATGAGAGAGGGAAACTTTCAAAGGGGTCCCCACACGGCTTCTATGGGATCCTCACATCACATCGTGCTGCCAAATCCATTCCTTCTTTTGTTAACAAAAGAAGAAGATAATTAAGAACAGAGAAGAAGTGATGGATTAAGGATTAATTAAGGATTAAAGGGGGACTGTGATGTGCATGTGGGGGCATCAAATCAAGATATGGTCATGACAACATCACGTGATGCACTGCCTGTCTTCCAACAAAACCACTTATCATGAAGAGAAAGTCAAAAGTAGAGAGAGAGAGAGAGAGAGCAAAGGTGTTCAAATACTACGCATGGAATCCCCATCCATTGGATTCTGACTTTTATTTACTATTCCTATGGCTCATGTTCATGTGCCTCTTCTGTTTTTTTCCTTCTAAAATTCGATATAAGATTGGGTACCTTTGGGATTTTTACACGCATAGTTATATAATTTCATATTTATGTGCTCTTACCTTCGTAATCGTGAATTACATAGAGAACTTTAATAAAAAAAATGTTGCACTCTTAGGCGATGTAACCATGTGTTAACTTCCATCCGTTTTCTCCGTTAATTTTGACAAAAAAACATTAAATGTTGATGATTTTACCCGTTAAAGTATATCACACATATAAAGGATGTCATTGATATAATTTCCATTAGTAAAGGGGGAGATGGGGAGAGTCGACAATAACGGTGATCGAGGTTTGGGAGGGGGAGCGCACAGTAAAGCAGGAGCAGGAGCCAGATCTGGTCAGTTGCGCATGTGGACAATGAGGTTGTTGCCATTCACAATGCAGATGAAGTCTCTCTTAGGGAAGGAGCAGTGATTAATCTCCATTTCATCACCTTTATTCTATCATTTTGGCCTCAAAAACCGCAGCAAATGCATGTATAGCATGAATTTGTCCATAATAGCATTCATTCTTTATTGTATTTATTGTACATAAAATAAGATTTTTAATGCCAAAATTATAGAATAAAGAGAAGAAAAGAAAAAGGAATAAAATATCGCAAATATTTTATGACCCTAACCCCGAGACCAAGTCCAGAATGGAAATGGTCGACAAGGAATAAAGTAGGGGGAGATAAGGGCCAATAATACAATAAATTCCTCATTTATTTATTCATTTAATTATGCATTTTTGACACCTATTTTGTATATATTTATTTATTCATCAAATAGAAATATTTTGTACATGAAAGCTGTAGATAATAACATGAATAAAAAAAATTGAGTTTGTACAAAAATAATACGCAGTGTACATTTTATACACAGAATAAAAAGGCAGAATCTCAACTTCACAGACCCATATCTTGCAAATAAAAATTCAAAATCAGCCAAAATCACCTTTAATTGTATATAGCTTCTCAAGAACTATTTAATAAAATTGGTTTCATAATTTTTGGAGTTCATATGTGAAAGTTAGGTTTTTGGCCCTCATTGTACAGTCTACCTGATTAAAAAAATCAATTTATTCTTCATTCATTATTTCTATAAATTTATATTTTTAGAATTTTTTAAATAATATATAATACATGTACATATTGAAATTAAAAGAAAACCAAAAAGAATTTGTAAAATAAAATAAGTCCATGTAATATATAGGCAAAATACCTATGTTATGTATGTACATAAATAAAAGGGGAATACATTCGTTAATTATGTTATTCTTTCATATTTTTATTAAACTGTAAATATTACATACACTTTGTTAAAAATATAAATCCAAAATAAAAACTAATAAAATACATTAAATAAATAAAATGTATATAAATATAGGTAAAATACCTATAAGTATACCTACATAGTATATATACCTATTTAAAAATGTAAATAAACTTATAAAAATTAAATAAAAATATATTTATACTCACAAAAATAATTTATAAATTTATAAAAAAATAAAATAAAATATACAAAATAAAATATACAAAATAAAAATAAATTATACAAAATACATGTAAATATACTTATAAATACATTATTAAAATAAACCCATAATAAAATACATCAAAAAATAAATAAAAATCATAAATAAATACTACATTATTTAATAAACATTTTTTATTTTATAAGCAAAAAAAATAAAATCATTTATTATGTTAAATAAATTATTTTCGAATAAATTTCCCTGTTTTGTCCTGTAGTGTCCTAGGTGGACCAATCAGAACGCGGCCCGAGTTGACCTCTGGTCAACTGTCCCATCTGGGACCTGGCGCGTCAGAAGCATCTTTTCCCCGATTTTCCTGCCTTTTTCATGGGTGTCTCGTCCATCCATCGCACTCGAATCCTTCATGAAAAATATTCCCCGATCATTGTACATCCGCGCCCATTCATTTGTTCTTTTGTACATATTCCCGATTCTTCGCGACGGCCCGGTCAATAAGGGTGCCCATCCTGTTCTTAAATAAAGAACCTCCGCCATTTCTCCAAGTTTGGTCAGCCTTTACCCAAATCCTTTCCTCGAATTTGGCCCTGGCGGTGTTCCTTGTGACAGGAGGATCTCGCCGGCGCTTTGAATCGGTCGGAGGAGGAGGAGGTTGCACCCAAGGCCGCCGCTCCGACGAGGCATCTGCTCCCTGGCGTTCTACCAGGTATGAGATACGCTTTTTAATCATTTTAGTAGCTTTTAGTGTTAGCATTTTAATGGCGTCCTTAGATTAATCAGTAGTTCTTAGGGGTAGCGTAGTTAGGGTGATTCGAAGTTCGCCGGAGCTTTGCTCCGGCGAGCATTGCCCGGTGACCTCGACCTGCTCCGCCCTTGTTTCCACCGCCGTCTTCTTCTCCTTTCATTTCCCTTCATCCCAGGCCCCTCACTCACCCAGATCTTCATCAGATCTGGAGATCAGATCTCCTTCCTCCGCCCTTCACCGGAGATCGCCGTCCCGCTCCACCATCCTTCATTCCACCACCAATAAACGCCTCAGCCCTCCGTTTTGCTTGTGCTTGTCATTTTGCAGGTGTTGGGAGGTCAAGGGACACCCGTTGGGGTCGATTTTGATCTTCTGTAGGTACCTGGGAGCCCCGACCTTCATTGTCCTCGCTGGACCGCTCCGGTGAGCCTCCGGCTCTCCTGAGCACTCCAGTCGACAGAGCAAGCCCCCGGGATGCTTTTTGGACCACCAGGAGCCCGAAGGACCATCGGATGCGAGTGCAGCACCGGATCGAAGGTCGGGGAAGGGGGAGTTCTTCCCTGTTCTTCATGCCTTCGTTTCTACCGTCCGATCGAGGTCCCAGTCCAGATCAGAAGCCAACCGTTGGATGGAGATCTTCACCGACCGACGGATCAGCTCGGCTGATCTAATCTCAGCCCTCCATCGGCGAAGCGTCATCGGGCAAGGAGGAGGCGACGCGTGTCAAGTGGAGGAAGCTTGGCCGTTGGATCGCGCGCCTGTTGGGGGTAATTTTCACATTCCACCCTCGTCATTTTTGTATTTAGTTATTAATTCTGTAAAAAAAATATTTAGTGTAAATAAAAATGTTAATTTTGCATGAGGACCCTCGTCGTTATAGTATTTACTTTTTGGTCCCTCCGCGCCTCACGTGTAGTCCCACGTGAGGCGCGTGAATTTTGCATGTATACCCTAGCGCTTTTTGTAATTGTAATATAGTTCTTAAAAATTAAATAAATGCTTATTTCTTCTGGTAGTTTTGCATAGATCCCCCTATAGTTATTTTATTTGCAAAAATACCCCTGCTAGGTTGTTTAATTTTTGTGTCTTTTATGTATTTATTAAAAATAGCTATGTAGCTCCTAAAAATCCACAAAAATTAGGTTAGATGCTTCATGTAGTTTACTTTCATGCCCACACTTTTAACATGTACTTTTGCATTTTACATAATTTTTAAAGTTAAAATGGAGCCTAAATAATCACTGTTTAATTTATAAAATACCAAAAAAATATAAAATGTTTTTGAAAAAATTACAAACATATTATATTTGGTGTATTTATATATATTGAGTCCAGAAAATGAAAAACCCTTAAAATAAGAAAAAGAAAATATAAAAATTTCAAGAAGCTCCAAAATCCTAAAAAAATATAAAAACTCTTCAAAAATACCAAAAATATGTTTTCCTATTTTATAATGATTTATATATAATTATTTACGTATTAAAATTAATTTGGGTAATTTTGAGACTCATTTCATATTTGTAAAACCCAAAATATTTTCGGTCTATTTAATTAGTCCCATATTAGGGACATCTTTGGAACTAAAAATACATAAAAATTAGTAAAATTAAGATAAATAACAAAAAAGTTATAAAAATATAAAAATCCAAAAAAAAATATATTATATCTAGTATATATTGAGTATTTATATAAATATACATATCCTTATATATTACTCCTCTCTCTTCATATATATATATATCTTTATATATATATATATATTATAACATTAAAAATATAAAAATAAAATAAATATAAAAAATATAAAATATAAAAACAAAATAAAAATTATAAAAACAAAAATAAAATTAAAAAAATATAAAATTAAAAACCCGCAAAAACAATAAGAATCGGACATGAACATTGAATTGAATAATTGCGCAACAAATTCCACCACACAACCATTCGCCTCCCAGTGTTCGACCTCTACTTGTGCTGACACCTATACACATTTGCATGTAGAGTTATAATAAATTTTTACTCCACATTTTTTATATTTAATTGCATATATTTTATTGTAAGTTAATTGTTGATTGATTTGGATTCTGTCTGAGGTCAACTCAGCGACTGTCGATCCGCCTTGTGGAAAGACACGACCTCGGCTCAATCTCAGTCATCAAGCAGTCAGAGTCCTTGTAGAGAAGGTAGATAGGATAAGTATCTAGGCATCGTCAAATGTCAAAGGTGTTGCAAAACGGGGGAGGATGGGGGAGGAGAGGAGGCAGAGGTGGGGAGTGAGAGGAAGTGGAGGTAGAGGAAGCACGTAAAGGCAAGGGCGATGGAGACAGGGCTTGTGGTGGGGGGAGGAGATAACATAGGGATGTCACGACCTCATTTCCTGGATCATCGAATCCTCCCATATCCAGATTTGGTTACTCAACAATAATTTATTCAGCAATCACAACTAACATTCAAAAAACAGACTGCAATTAAAAATACTTAGAAGAAAGTATTTTAACACTTTTCCATCACAAAATAAGGTTCACATAAAACATTATTCCACTATAACCATTTACATGTACATCAGCTTGAAAGAAAAATACACTAAAGATTACTAACTACCTTACAGAGAAGAGCTATTGTGGCTGGTTGGATGACTATGTTAAGTAGCTGGATTACTAAAATCCTTGCGCTTGTTCACCGACATCTGTTGGGTTTTCCATCAATTGTAGGATAAAAATTATCGAATGCTAAGCAACGAAGAAGAGAAAAGCAAACAAATTATGTAATTTTTTTCAAAATTTGTTATCACAAAAGGTTTCATTCCTTCTCGTTAATTTAAGTCATATTCTTTTCTATTCCACGTTAGGGATTAGTCCAGAGGAATCTCACCATTCTTGGACTCCGAAGCTGTTGACACTTCGGGACTGGAGATTGTGTTGATCTTGATAAGCTTATGCCGCCGCACGTCGCCTCAATCAATCCTCCAATACTATCCTGATAATTTCTTTTCTTTATTAATCAGGGTCTCAAACCTTCAGCATGGAAAACATACGAGCACACCGTCCTCGAGGATCGGTTGCTTAAAATCTCATGCTTACCATTAATCGCATAACCTAGCGGCTTTAAATACATGTTATCGTGACTCAGACACTATTAAACACTCATGCCTCCACATGGCACGACCACATCTTCCGTCGTTCAACCCGAAGATATTGGCTCTCGTTACCACGCGTTGCAACTCATTCATTTCGTGCGCACTTATCATAACAGGGCAACCGTGTACCACCTAGGTAGGTAAACGTCAATACGAGTTCCTTCCGACAAACTTACAGGTTGCATGCCCGACATGTAGTTCTACTCCCAGTCATCCCTAACGTGACATACGATCCTTTTCAGGATTCAACTCAAACCACATCAATTCCCATGCTGTAATTCTTTCGTTTAGTCTTCAATTTGCATAATCATCAGTACTTAGTATAGACTCACATATATATTATTCATATGCATATATACTCGTATTTGTACCTATTTTAACTTCCAAATCCTAACTTTCCAAATCACTACATCAATTTGATGCTTAAACCTTATTTTAGTGGGAATCCCAAAGCAACTCTTCAGACTTTTTCAAAAATAGCTAAAAATTAGGGTTCTTCATAGCACAGAATATAAAACAAAAAATTTCAATAATCTCGTTTGAAAATCGAACAGCAAAAGGAAGGATTTCGTTACCTAATCGAGCTCTCTCTCGTGTATACAATGCTTTATCGTGTTTCCTTTTCAGAAATGATGTTTTAAGGCTCCTGAAAAGATCGAATTTCATTTTCATATCAAAACCGCTAAGAACATGTCAAGAACGCGAAGAACGAACGAAGAATACGAAGAACGCCAAGAACATATTTTCTCTTGAAATTTCAGCAGAGCTTCCCCTTATACGAGGTGATATTTTTAGGAAAATTTCGGCAGAGTTTTCCCTTATATCGGGACATATTTTTCGGAAAATTTCGGTAGAATTTTTCCTTATATCGGAACATATTTCTAGGATGTGCATGTGGGGACATCAAATCAAGATATGGTCATGACAACATCACGTGATGCACTGCCTGTCTTCCAACAAAACCACATATCATCAAGAGAAAGTCAAAAGTAGAGAGAGAGAGAGCAACGATGTTCAAATACTACACATGGATTTCTCCTTGATTGCATCCCCATCCATTGGATCTTGGCTTTTATTATTTACTATTCCTATGGCTCATGTTCATGTGCCTCTTCTGTTTTTTCCATTTCTAAATTCTGTATAAGATTGGGTACCTTTGGGATTTTTACACACATAGTTATATAATTTCATATTTACGTGCTCTTGCCTTCGTAATCATGAATTACATAGTTAACTCTGAATAAATAATATTTAACTCTTACCTTATCTAATTGTGTGTTAACTTCCGTCTATTTTCTCCGTCTAATTTTGATGGAAAATATTAAATGTTGATGATTTTATCCTAAAAATATATCACATATATAAAGGATGTCATTGGTATTACTCCTATTAGGAAAGGGGGGAGATGGGGAGAGTCGACAATAACGGTGATAGAGGTTCAGGAGGGGGAGCGCACAACATAGCACGAGGTGGGATATGGTCAATTGTGCACATCAAGGACGTATCTAAGGGGGGGGGAGGGGGCAAGTGCCCCCCCCTAAAATTTGAGATTACATACTATATGTATATGTAATATTTTCCCTATGGATTTTTAAGCTAAAAATAATCATAATATTTCATAATTACAATGCCTCATTTGGATTTTTTGAGGGTAAAACTCGCATATGCCCCTCTCATTTCTTTAGAAAATATTCGATAACTTTTACCAATAGTAAAATATCTCTTAATATAAAATTTTACCTCAAATCAACCTATATTGGATAATTTCTTCAATCGATCAACTTATAATAAATGCCTACCCTAATCTTATTGGTTATCCATTTTTTTAGAATCAGACTATAAAATGAAGTGATCTTTCATCCAATCTTATTATTACTTATACATATACGTGGTTGAATTCGCAATCTAAAAAAATAAAAATTAAAAATATTCATTTATTGTCATGTCTCATATATTATTCATTGGTCCTATTTAATATCAAGTAAAGTGATCAAATGCACATATATTCTTGATCGGTGTATTTTTGTTCATAAATATTATTATTTCTTATTATTGATAAAAAGTATAGAATTAGGTATTTTATATTTTTGATTTGATACAAATTCGGAACAAGTGTAGTTTATATTGCAAAAAATAATCAAAAAATATATATACTGAAATCAAAATAAATAAAATACTTGAATATAGCTTCCTTTTTAAAAAAGTATAAATATCATTCACAAAAAATCTAACATTGTGGAACATATATGATACCAATTTATGTAAAATTAAATAAAAAGATATAGTTGATTAAACAATAAATTCAAAATTGATGAAAAATATACGTGAAAACTATAGATATAATTTGTCCTTAACAATTATTGTTATATAATGATTATGATTGTACTGTAATTGATAGCCTTTTTTTTTAAAAACCGCGTGCCCCCTCCTCAAAAATGTTCTGGCTCCGTCCCTGGTGCACGTGGACGGTGAGGTCGTTGCCATTCACGATGCAGATGAAGTCGCTCTCGAGGAAGGGGCAGTCGGAGTCATTGTAGAGAACGTAGGATGGGATCAGTATCTAGGCATTGTTGAAGGTGTCACAAAACAGGGGGAGTAGGGAGGGGGGAGTGAGAGGAAGTGGCGGAGGTGGAGGGTAGAGGAAGCATGTAAAGGAAAGGGCGAGGGAGACGAGGCTTGAGGTGGGGGTGGGGGAGGTAGAGGGAGGGGACTACATAGGGATGTGCTCCACCTGACAGTGGAGCTCATTATGACATCGCTGATGTGAGGGAGGGAGGTAAAGGGGAGGGGAGACGAAGGGAGGGGCTCCACCTGAAGGTGGAGCCCACCATGGCATCGGCAACGCGGGTAAGGGAGGCAATAAGAGATGTAGGAAGGAGAGGGAGGGGCTTTGCTCGAAGGTAGAGCTCAATGATGCTATTGGTGGAGTGCTGATGGAGTGGTGTCAAAGGAGGAAGACGGAGGAAGCGAGGTTCGGATGATTAAATAAGATAAAATAAAATAAAATAAAAAGAAAAATATACACAACTTGATTGAATTAGTTATATTAACTCAAGGGAGCGATTAGGAAGTAGATGAACTTAATTGAGGGGATTATACGTAAACAGAAGTAACTATTCAATGCTCTCAATTCACGATTAGGGGGGTGTAAATTACGCAGGGTTATGTGTGTAAAATCCATTATTCTTTATTTTGAACTTTACTTGTTTTCGTTTTCCTACATTATATAGAATTGTTCTCCTATCTTAATTTCTCCTCCACATTTTCTATTTTCCTCTAATATGTTCGTACATATCTTCTTATAGTTAAGTGCATAATAAATATTATTAATAAAGATTATAATATTTATTACTATATTGTCAGCAATAAACATTCACTTTTCGATCAATAGTCATTAAATTATCAATGATTATTACAAATTTTAAATGGAAAGGTAAGTAGACAATGTTGTTATATGAAACTTTAACAATGAATATCGCATTTATTGTCAAAAAAAATTTTGCAATGATAATACGATGTCACATAGTTAACATTGAAAGAAGTTACTATAATTATTCAAATTATTCTTTTTCATTTCGTTGTAGTGCATCGGTACTATATTAGTTGTGGCTCTCTTCTAATCTTATGTAAAGAAAATAGAGTACTTATGCTTAGTTAAGTGAGGTTATATTTAGCATATCATGCTGAATCCAAACAAACATGGGCACACATGCACATACAACAGAAGATCATACGTAAGCGTGTAGACCCATGCAAACATATATTTGCTAGCACATCTCTATATGGATATATGTACACAGAGGAATGATCCTATGAGAGCAAAAAATTGTGAGAGCATGAGATGGGTGATTCTGGACCACATGATTCACCCAGGAGAGAGAAGACCAGGAGAGAGAAGACAGAATCATGTGGTTCAAGATCATTCCTCTCATGCTCTCACAACTTTTTGCTCTCATAGGATCACTCCTCTATGTACACAAACATGTATATATACACATAAAGGACTGATCTTATGAGAGCAAAAAATTGTGAGAGCATGAGAGGAATGATTCTAGACCACATGATTATGTGTTCTCTCTCATGATCTTCTCTCTCCTGGGTGAATCATGAGATTTAGAATCATTCCTCTCATGTTCTCACATTTTTTGCTCACATAGGATCACTCCTCTATACACATATATGTATTTGTATATGCATTCTCACAAACACATTCATACTGTATATGTCCACTTATATCTATATATGTGTGTGCATATATACACACATATATACAATTATATAAATATATTCCTACATATAGGGATTGGGGAGTATGCATCAGGGTGCAGATTAACATCAGGTAGTGGTGCATGAGTAACAATGATGTCATGTGGATTATATTGATGGTGTGTGGATGGCAGCGACGACAGTGCATGGAGCACGTTGGTGGTGCCTCCATCCATGCTTGGTGACAGTGGCACAACGAGGGTGTCGTGGTCTAGGCAGGGGAAGCCCTCTGACGAGATAGAGGCAAGAGCGTTCATAAGAGCCTCGTAATGGCATTAGCCGAGGAAGGTAGTCGTGGGTTTGTCGAAGATGGCGATGATCCAGTTGGTTCACTCGCTCCATGAACGTGGTATTTAAATACGTAATATATATACTATATAATTAAATATATATCTTACATAATATCATTTTATTTTGTAGAAATCATGCACGGTATACAAAGGATTGCAGATTTTAAACAAGGGATTTTTACATCCATAACCCTGAGTAATTTTGTAATTACAATCATAACCCTGCATAATCATGAATTAAATGAGAAACCCGTCAAGCTCCCTCCTCGAAAAACCCGTCTTAACGCAAGAAAAACCCGTCTCATTTGAATTTTCCCCTACACACGTATTCATGTATATGTACGATGCGGTCCATATATACACATATACAAATATATGTGCGTACGTATGTGCATATATAACACCCCATTCCTCCAGCCCTAAAAAAACTTCGATATTCGACAAGCTCATCTCATACATATAAGGTTAACATTAACATTAGAAATATAAAATAAATAATAAATACACAGAAATATTAAAGATCGCGTTCGTTCTCACATCTCTGTGTTTTATTGTCTAATTTAAAATATAATGAGAAAACATACAGAATAAAAAACATGCAAACTATAGATATGCCTTAACGTTATGATGATTGGTGCTGATATGTTTCGATTCCGATACCCCAATATTATAGTAGTAGTCTAGACCTGGTTTGCTTCAAGAGAAACTTTCAGATGTTCCAAAGCATGCATGCTTGACAATATAAAAATTTATTTTGGATAAACTCTACCTTTAATTATGTCATGGGATATATACAAGCAACCATCTTTTTCTTAATACATTGAGAAAATTAAATATTTCAAACATCAGGAAAACCAAACCAAAAGCGAAGTTTGCTAAACCTTGACGATAAATTAACCTTCAATACAACAAAACTGGAACGAATAATTCGATATTCGTTGTCATGTCTTACGTAGTTAAATATATAACAACGAGTAACATTCATTACTTGCTTCTTACATTTGCAACGATTGTGGTATTCGTCGATATATTTTTATCGACAAAATATATAACAAATGTTATTCATTGACGTTTTCTTCTAATTGTTGATAAATTTAGCAACGATTTATAGATATTTTCACGAATAAACGAACAAACAAACCATTGCTATATGAATCTTTAACAATGAATATGACAAACTACAAAGAACAAAAGCTAATTTTACAACGAATAATGTTCGTTGTTGTACATTTAACATCGGAAGATATGTGAATATTCAAATTATTCATTACCGTAGGTCAAATTTCTTGTAGTGTTTAGAATATACTTAAAAGATATGTTAAATCCATTAATTCGTAAGGTTTCAGGGTGACAGCGGCCTTCTCAATTTATAATTAGGGAGTTTTCATTACAGCAAAATTGACATCATCGCGTAACATTATCTTTTTTTAAAAAAAAGTTAGTAACAAATATCATATTCATGACCTATATTGCTGACAATAAATCATACAATATCTGTTAATTGTAATTGTTGACTTTCTCAAAAAAAATCCTTTAATCTAGAGAAATTGGTGAAAACGATACAGATTTTAAACGACAAAATCAATGGATAATTATTTCATACATGAAAATCAGCCATGAACCTAATATTCGTTCCGAATTCTTTGAATCAATAATATTTTGAGAGCAAATAATATTTATTGTTATAAATTTAACTTTGAAATAATAACGACGGATACTAAATTATTGCTTTTTAGGGCAAACATTGTTGTTGTGATCTAGGTTTTAAAAATCAGATTGAACATTGAACTGGACAGTATTCGGTTTGGTCTAACCGGGTTGAACCGTTGGTCCAAACCGGTCGGAGCGGTGATGACATCAGCATGATGTCATCACTTATATTGAAAAAAATCGGATCGGATTTAATTTACTGGTCATACCGGTCGAACAGGTTTTTTGAACTAATAAAACTGGATACATATATGTAAGTACGTATTTATATATCAATGAAATAATAATTAGAAATTTCAAATCTTCAAATAGAATAACATGATCGCCTATTTCGAGTAAAACTCTACAAAGTTAGTCACGTTTTATATAATTATATATGAATATAATAATGTAATCATTTATTTATAGTTGCTTTTAGAAAATTACTTTAAGAAAGTATTGACACAACGTATATTCCAAAAAAGAGAGGGACATACCTTATATCGAAAAAATTTAGAAGGACATGCGTGATAAAA
This sequence comes from Ottelia alismoides, assembly GCA_037367405.1. Classification (NCBI taxonomy): domain Eukaryota; kingdom Viridiplantae; phylum Streptophyta; class Magnoliopsida; order Alismatales; family Hydrocharitaceae; genus Ottelia; species Ottelia alismoides. The sequence continues at coordinate 1,368,237 of JAZKJV010001462.1, read as the reverse complement.
ATCCTATTATTTCATTATTTAAACCTTTGTTTTTTGAAAATTATCAAACCACCAAAACTGGGTCAATCCGGATCAACCCGGTCCGACCACTAGTTGGACCTGGTTTTTTATTTTTTTTTTTGAAATTAATTACAAAAAACAGACCAAACCGATCGGGTCGAGTCCGGTTCCCGATCCAACAGGTCCGGTCCGATCCGGTTTTTTAAACCATGGTTGTGATAGACTCTCTCCTCCACCATATTTTCTTCCAAGCAAAAAAACAAAGATAAGAAAACATTTTATGGATGGAATATTTCCATTGGATGGAATATTTCCATAAGTTTGCTTATTAGGAAAACAACAATATTTAGCATTGATGGCCCAAACAATGTGGTGTCATGAAGTTATTAGGATTATCAAATCATCCCGTCTCCAATTTCGATAGAGACATTGGAACATTATTCCTTCTTGATTGTATTATAGCATGCCAAGCCAAAGGGCACACTAATTAGTGTATCTATGTCTTCAAATTTTTCTACATTGGGATATTAGGTAAGATGTTCGAGGATAAATTCCAATCAAATTTGATATCTATGGGATATTAGATGGGACTGACGTATGCTTTAATTCTTTGGTAGAATGGAACTACCAATTAAGAATCCCATGCTATACACACTACACTCGATACATTTTTCTTCTCTATTATTCTACAGTTTATGATAAATGTTATTAGGGTAAAATAGGTCGCCCCTTGAGGGGGAGCTAACTTGTCTTCCCCGTTCCATTTTTTCCATTTTTTTATTTTTTTTGAAAATTTCTTCCGTGAATTTTCATCAATATATCCCTATATTATGCTATTAAAATTTCGTGCGAAACAAAAACTCCTACGGCCTCCATCTAGACAGAGTTATTTTTAACAATTTTGTTACCGTTAAAAATTGGCCGTCTGGATGTAGGTTGTAGGAGTCTCTGTTTCACACGAAAATTTAATAGCATAATATAGGGATATAGTAATGAATATTCACGAAAGAAATTTTTTTAAAAAAATAAAAAAATGGAGAAAATGGGACGGAGGAGCCAAGTTAGCTCCCCCAGAGGCAACCACATTAAACCCATGTTATTAGCCCATCTATATTAATTAATAGGCAAATTAATCAAAATATGGAACTCCGTCTCGATTTCGATATAACTCAAAATATGTACATTATACTTCCGTGAAAATAACTTTATTAATACATATGTAACTATATATGCTTTATTTTTTTTGAAGTTATGAAATAAGTAGTTTGATCGATTTGAACATTTTTACTATCAAATTTGTATATCTTTAAGTTTTAATCCATGATCTATATTTTTCGCATATATTTTTTGAGATACTTCCAGGAAATCTTTCCAGCAAAACGTGCAATTATTTATTTATGTTTCGAGAAATAAATATTTATCTATTATTTGCAAAACAATACAAAAATCAATAAAAGGTTCAAATATAGAAAATATATCCGTCGGTAGTTGTTGAGGTTTCAATTATCATACTCGTTTATTGAAGTACAAATTGACGTGCATTCTCATGCTATTTTGATATTTGATTTCCAGTGGTTGTGGTTTGAACGATTCCTTTACTCATAATTATATACCATTCCGTTTAATTTATGGGTCTTTTACAAAAATACACTTTTTTTGTATACTTGCAATATTACATCTGCCTCCAAAATTTGTTTTTACTGAAATCTCTTCCTAAAATTCATGATCAACAGAAAAAATACCAATACAATAAAATGGAACTATAACAACAACTCTTTATAGTTATTTTTCTGATTTTAAATTCTGAACAACAAATATTCTTCGTGGTCAAAATATATACGATTCTTCGTTGTTAATTTAGTATCGTTATTTTTTTTTGAAAAAGTCAGTGAGTTCATTGCAAAATTATCTTTTTTTTATAACTCACAACGAATATCATATTTGGTGCATAGTAAAGATTCATTTATCGACAATTACCCATTGCATTTTACATTAACTTGTGCTAGTCATTGCTAATTTAGCAATTATTAGAATAAGTAGTCAACCAATAACCGTTTTTACAAGATTTATTGCTAGCAATTTAACAACGAATATGATATTATTGTGAATATAACCAATCGAAGTAACAAATGATATCCGTTACTATATATTTAACTACATAAGATAAAATAAAAAAATATTAAATTATTTAATAACTCATACCAATTTTATTGCGATATATGGTACTGCAACAAAATGAGTCTATATAACGTTTTTTCAAATCTCGTCACCGTATCATTCTTTGTTAAAAATAAAACAATGATATTACTCATCGCAAAATGATTTTTATCCTGAAATTAGCGATGAATATCATATATGTTGGTATATCATTAGTGACGTCCGTATAACAACTATTATCTATTGTTATTTTTTTAAAATTTAAACTAATCATCGCTAAATTATGAACTAAGAAATTACTGACGATTAGTTCAATTTTAAAAATTAGCCAGCGATATTGTTATATGGACTATAGTCAATGATATATGGATATGGCATTTCATGCTAATTATAAATATATATAATTATTTTGCAGAGGATAGAAAGCTCAGAGAATAGACAATCGAACATAAGAAAAAAATAATGCATGCTAAAGCTGATCGATGGGGAGAATAAAATGCCCTTAGCTAGGATATGGAACAGGTAGAGGAAGATAAAAGTCCTTTGAAGGATAGTATTTACATAGATGTCCATTTAGTCCTTGTAATTACTCATAAGATCCTTAAAGCTATACGATGCTAGCAATTAGACTTGGCCAATGGGCTGGGGCTCGCCCACCCAACCCGTTCATGGGCCGAGCTTGGGTTAGAAGATTTGGGAATGGGTCGGTCCGGCCTAGCCTGCAAAAAATAAAAAATATGTAAATATAAGATGGATAATACATGTATTAAGATAGTACACTTCAAAATTTTCATATGTAACACTAGTTTAACAAATATTAGTAGTTTACATGTCAAGTAACATGTAAAGTACTTATATTAGTTATATAAAGTATAAATTGTATTAATAAAATCTTTTATACATTTTAAATGCCATTAAAATTTCAATAGATAAAGATCAAAATGGACCACGGGCTGGCCTATGGACGAACTTTGGACATAGGTTTTTGAACCTCGGCCCGTTCAGCCTGGCCTATGAGCTGACCTGACCCACATTTTGACCATATCTGCTAGCAATAGCATACATACTCTTTGTCCTCATATACATGCTACTCTAACACAAGACCATATATAAACAACATTTTCATATGAAATCGGTCAGTGAATAATTAACCCAACAAGCCTTTCTTAATAAGGATGGATTGATTATATGTAAACCTTTTAGGATATTGTGGAGGCCACCATGTGACCACTCTCTCCCTTTCATAAATAAAAGACATGTGTTTGCATGTGCATAACTACCAATTGCATTTGTTTGGATTCAAGGTATCATTTCCCATGGAAAGGGACCCCGAAGAGGCAAATAAGGCAACAAACTTAATTGTTGCCACCGACAGTATTTACTATAATATTTTAATGCTGATTATAGTTAAACATTTACAATAATGATTTATGCATTTTTTTTTGTTTCCACTTTGAACTCACAATGTGTTAAGAGAGTAAAAGGATTGTTTGTCTATCAGGATGTAACTCAACCGATGTAGATACCTGACTTTAACGAATCGTATTTATCTAGACTAGTGCTAGAATGTGAGCTCTGTTAGTATTTATGCGTGTTTAACGAAAGGATTCATGTTCTTATAGACAAATCGCCATCGAGGTGGCTGCGACGTGAACATCTCCACATGGGTTTTAAAATATTTTCGAAAATAAAATGATAGAGATTGGTAGCATGATGTGCAATCCATGTGAGCCAATAAAGCTTTGCTTATATTCTAATAATTTGGACTTTTGTAAGTTCCCTAGATGATGGAGGGGTGATGGGCTTATAATGATATTTATTTGGGTGCTTATTTTTGAGTTTATCTCTTTTGCTTCACCAAATAGTTTAGTGGTTCAAGTAATTATAAAAATTATGATTGTGGTGAAGTCGTTCTTTACTTTGGATGTTAGTCGTTGCTTTTTATAGTTATTAGTTTCCATGTTGGTTGATATATATCTTTGCTACCTACCTACCTATATATAAATATCCCTTATGTTATACATATAATATAAGGGATATTTATATAGATGCCCTTTGTAATGTCTTACGCTTAGGTCTCCAGATCTTTATCGAGGAAAAGTAGACATGACAACTTGTTGGGACAAGTCCGACTGAACTCGCAACTAAAGAAAATGCTTAAACACAATTTATCGAGTAATATTCCTCATCACTTGTAACGCACTCTCACGATTCATGGGTATCGGATGTGAGACTATTTTGGGGTATTACAATAATTCTTGTTGCGAATGATCACCACTTATTCTTGGTGATAGTGGCGACTACACATTCTATGTTTAGGTCCCATCATGTAGCCATTTCCACATCAAAGAGAACCCTCTATGATAATCATATGTAACATCTTGAGCCTAGGTCTCCAGACCGTTATCGAGGAAAACAGATCCCCACATCTTGTTGTTTGAGCCCGATTGGACCCGTTGGCAATCACTCAAAATGCTAAAACTCAAAGTATCATGTAGTAGCTGCAATACATGTAACTCACTCTCGCACTTTGTGAGTATCCTATGTTGGACGTTATACATTTAGCTTCTTGAAAAGTTAGTGCATACAAATCCATGTTAATCAACAATAGGCATGGTTCATATAATAACAATTATCTGTTAATTTTTTTATTAAAGATTATTTTACTTGTTAATTTAGCATGGTCAGAAGAAAAACTCTTGAAAAAACAAGAAACAAACGTTATTGTATGCAGTAATATAAATTTAAGTTCAGAAAAATACATAGATAAACTATCGAAATCATTTGTTATTGTAGTAGCCCTCGAAGGCAGGAATTTTATATGTATATTGCAAAGGAAGAACAACAATTCCTACTGCATGTAATGCCAAATTAGTTGTGATATCATAACCGGCTAAAGATCTAATAGTATATTATTATAAGTATATATTATCTTATTTGGCTAATTTTAACTTTACATTAATGCCAAGTGTGATTGCACGCCATAATAGCCATGTTGTATTTTTATTATATCATAATAATAATAGTACGCATGCTGAAATAAGAGCATACGATTCCCTTGTCAATAACAAAAATGCAAAGACCAAATAATTTCATCAATAATGCTCAATATGGGCTTAAATTAAATTCCACGAGCAGTCCATGAGTCCAATATGGGCCCAACAACATCAAGACTCGTCATAAGCCCAATATGGGCCCAACAACCTCCACCCAAGCCCATAGCAATATAAGGACTACCGAAGTCCAAATCATGGGTTTGGTTTCAAGATGGAAAGAAATAGCGATGGTGTGACAACCTTCAAGCCTCCTAAGTGGCAATGATTCTTTCATCATATTCCAAACATTCTCATCGGTGTGAATCTTCTTAAGAGCAAGTTGTTTTATTTCCGATCTATTTTGTTCTAATGATATCTCACATCGACATGCTTCGACTTTGCATGAAAAGTTGAATTCCAGTCAAGGTGTATGAGACGTTGAGTGTTACCATAAAGAACGCATTTTTCTGCGCGTGAACAAACTCCTTAATGAACTTAAAGCGTACACAACTTCTTGATAATCTTTGTAGTTAGAATGCATTCTACTTCAATAGTAGATAAAGCAACACATTTCCGAAGTCTGGATTGCCTAGAGACTGCATCGCCAGCATGAGTCATAAAATAACTATATAGATAATTTCCCATCAAGATCTCATGTCTGTGTTGAAATCTATGTAAACAAGTGTATTTTTAGAATTAACTGTATTGGGATAGTTTGATGCAATTTGATGGTCAATATCAAGTTGTATTGATGTATCTCAATTCCTGGAATTCAATGTTTCAACCCTGTGGGGTGCTGTTTAGTCCCACATCGTGGAGAGATAAAACTGGGACTTAGTTTATATGTGGGAAGTACTGAGACTAGTCTGGAACAGACTAGAGAGGACTTTAGACCACAACACACGCACGCACGCGCGCGCACCGCGCCGGGCCGGGCTCGGGCCGCGGTCGCGACTGCGGCTGCGGTTGCGGCTGCGGCGTGATAAAGACGCTCAAGCGCGGTGCGCACCGTTGACGAGCGTGGACCGTCTGACCCTGGGAGCGGCACGTCAAGGCCATGTGCGCCGATAAAGTGGGGGGCGCTGTCTCTCTAAGGGGAGTCCTACTACGGGACGCTTCAGTTGTGATTTCTAACTCTACTTTTTCTTTGTCGCATTGTTTGTCATGATGTTTGTTTCCGAATTTTTCCCTTGCGTGAATATGCGTATATTCTTAATACGGATATTTTTCTTATCATTGTTAATCTGGATTCATACATATGAAAATCTGTTCTGGAAATCTGTTGTTAATCGGATTTTTGTATGTATGGTAATGACGGATTTTTCAACAATCTTAGAGAGACAGAGTTATAACGTTATAAGAAAAATGTCGGATTTGAGGTTTCGATCTCGTGTGGATTTCACTGGTATGCCAGAGAAATTCGGGGGTCAGAATTTCAAGCGTTGGCAACAACGCATGAAAATCTGGCTGACCACGATTGGCCTCATTTCGGTTCTGGAAACCGAGTGTCCTAAGTTATCTGAACAAAATCCGGATCCTGAGACGGTTAAGATGGCAGATGCGTGGAAAGAACATGACCGTCTGTGTCATGGGTGCATTCTTACTGCACTATCGAACGTTCTGTTCGATGTCTATGGCGCATCCACCAAGACCGCTAAGGATCTGTGGGAGGAACTGGACAAGAAATACAACACGGAGCATCTGGGTATTGAAAAATACTCAGTATCCAAGTTCCTGAAATTTTAGATGATTGAGGGTAAATCGGTTTCGGAACAGGCTCATAAGTTTTTGTTATTGCTCCATGGGTTAGCCGAGGCAGAAATGAAACTTCCCGAAAAGTTTCAGGTCATGTCGATCATTGAGAAATTTTCCAAATCCTGGGAAGATTTTGGGATGTCCCTAAAGCACAGGAAGGGGAAAATTTCTCTGGATGATCTGATGGTCTCGATAGCCATTGAAGAGGAGCATAGGAAACAAAAACCTTTGATGCTTGTAGACGTGAACCCTAAGGTCAATGTCATAACCTCAAAGGGAAACAATGTTAAAGGGAAAAATAAGAAACTGAAAGCCAAGGGAAAAATCCAGAAAAAACCAAAGAACAAACCTTGCTGGCAGTGTGGACAGGTTGGACATTGGAATAAGGATTGCCCTTCTCTGAAGACCCAACAGAAGTCTACGGATGTCGTTCCTCAGGCTCTTGTGTTGACTGATGGAGGCGGGTCCGGTGAGGGGTATGTCTCAGTGAACCCTGAACTCTACTTTGTAAACGAGCCTAATGAGTGGCCTGTTGATACAGGTGCAAATGTCCACATTTGTACTGACAGAACATTCTTTGTGTTTTATCAAGCTTCAGTCGGTGGTACAGTAATGATGGGGAACAGATCTGCAGCCAAGGTGCTTGGGTCCGGACAAGTCGAGCTGAGATTCTCAACTGGACGAGTTTGGACTTTGCGCAGGGTGTTGCACGTTCCTGATATTAAAAAGAATGTCTTGTCTGGTTCTTTATTAGTTAGAGAGGGTTTTCAATTAGACTTTAAATGTAATAAAGTAGTTTTTCTGAGACATGGTGTTTTCTTTGGAAAAGGATATTTGGCTGATCATGATCTTTTATTTAGAATAAGATGTGACATTGATAGTTCAGTTAATAATATTTCTGGTTTTGATTCTTCTACTTATGTTGTTTCAAATATTGAATCTACTGATTTATGGCATGCTAGGCTGGGACATGTAAATTTCAATTATATGAAAAGAATGATGAAACTTTACATGATTCCTAATCATACTACAGACAAACTCACCAAATGTGAAATGTGTGCTCAAGCTAAGTTGCCTAGAAAGCCTTTTCATTCTGTGAATAGGGAAACTGAAACTCTAGACTTAGTTCATTCTGATATTTGTGAGTTTGGTGGTGTGATGACTAGAGATAACAAAAGATATTTTATCACCTTCATAGATGATAGCAGTAGATACTGTTATGTTTATCTGCTTAAAACTAAAGATGAAGCTTTAGAAAAATTTCTTATTTTTAAGAATGAAGCAGAAACACAAGTCGGGAAAGTAATTAAACGTCTAAGGTCATATAGGGGTGGTGAATACACATCTAAAATATTTGATGAACAATGCAAACTATTTGGCATAGTTCATAAGGTAACTGCACAATATTCACCACAGTCCAATGGAATAGCAGAACGAAAGAATAGGACCCTAACTGATATGGTCAATGTATTTTTACAAAGTTCTGGGCTACCATCTTACATGTGGGGGGAAGCTTTGAATACGGTCTGCCATATTCTGAATAGAGTTCCTTTAAGGCATAAAGATAAGAGTCCATTTGAACTTTCGATAAATAGGAAGCCGAGCCTAAAATATCTTAAGGTGTGGGGATGCCTAGCTAAGGTCTTAGTCCCAGAACACAAGAGAAAGAAGCTTCGACATAAAACAGTTGATGCGGTCTTCTTGGGGTATCTGGAAAATAGTTATGCCTATCGATTCTTAGTAATTCGGTCTGAGATTATAGGCACAGATACTAATAGTATTGTTGAACTTCGTGATGCTACATTTTTCGAGGATATTTTTCCAATGAAAAAAGGGATTCCTGTAAATCTGACTAGTGACGTAGCCTCAACATCTGCTTTTATTCCACAACAAATAGAAAAGATGTCAAATGTGGGGGCTACCTCTTCTGAACCCTATGAATTTCTGTAGGATGTTGAACCTAGACGAAGCAAGAGACCTAGGATTGCCAAGGATTTAGGTAGCGATTTTGTCTCCTACCAAATCGAGGGTGATCCTCCCACATACAAGGATGCCATGGTTTCTACTGAAGCAAGGCATTGGAAGGACACCATTAATCTGAAATGGATTCGATCATTTCAAATGGCACGTGGGAATTGGTCGATCTACCTCCTAGGTGTTCCACCATAGGAAGCAAATTGGTATTTAGAAGAAAACTTAGACCGGACGGATCCATAGAAAAATATAAGGCAAGACTTGTAGCCAAAGGTTTCAAATAGAAAGAGGGTATTGATTATTTTGATACCTATTCTCCTTTTACTAGAATGACTACGATTCGGATGCTCATTGCGTTGGCCTCCATACATGATCTAACAATTCATCAAATGGATGTGAAGACTGCCTTTTTATATGGTGATCTTGAGGAGGAGATCTATATGAACCAACATGAGGGATTCGTAGCATCTGGTAATGAGAGAAAGGTCTGTAAGCTTGTAAAATCTCTTTATGGATTAAAACAAGCTCCGAAACAGTGGCATGACAAGTTTGACAAGACTATCCGGTCTTATGACTTTATTGTTCATGAATCCGATAAACATGTGTACTCTATCATTAAAGGAGATATGTTTGTTGTCTTATGCCTATATGTAGATGATATTTTGATATTTGGATCAAACATAAGGATAGTGGAAGAAACCAAGAGGTTCTTGAGCAGTAAGTTTGAGATGAAGGACTTAGGAGTTGCAAATGTGATTTTGAGGCTCAAACTGATTAGATCTACTAATGGGATAGCTGTGTCTCAGTCACATTATACTGAGAAGGTTCTTGAAAATTTTGGCTATCAGCGTTGTAAATCTATATGCACTCCTTATGATTCATCTAAACCCCTCTGCAAGAACAAGAGTGGAGTACCTGTAGCACAGCTACGATATTCCTAGATTATAAGAAGCTTGATGTATCTTGTGAACTGTACTCGACCTGATATTTCATTCACGGTCGCAAAGTTAAGTAGATATACGAGCTGTCGTGACCGTACTCGTTGGGATGCCTTGGATCGAGTGTTGAAGTACCTTAAGGGTACTGCACTTCTTGGACTGCATTATGGTAAATATCCTCCTGTCTTATAAGGATATAGTGATGCAAGTTGGATAGGTCAAATGGAGGACTCTGGGAGTAACGGTGTGACTGGGTATGTATTTACCCTTGGAGGAGGTGCATGAAGGATATGGTTAGATCCTCAAGCGCATCCAGAAGCGTGATCGTCGTATCGAATACGACGAAGAACGACTAGTCGCACTAGTTGTTCTATGCAGCGGAAATAAAAAATTTTCATGTGATGAAACCACATGATCCAAGAACACTTCTCGGATCGTTTCGTCTAAACCACAACCAAGTATTAGGTTTACCTCTTGAAGCGTGGTTGCGATCAAGTCTCTAAACGAAGAGACCTCCTGTCTCAAGTCCGATCCGTCGGAGGAGACGCTTGCGAGCGCGGGGATGAACCGCGTGCTTCTCGCAATCCATGTTGATGATCCAAGCGGTGGATCTCCTGATCTCGATACACGAGACCCGACGTCTTCTTCATGAGCAAGGCATGTCGAAGTAGACGGAGTTCCACGAGCAAAACATCGGGCAGCATAACGACGGTGCCGCGGCGATGGAGAGCCTCTCTAGGTCATCCATGGTGGACGGCCATGAGAGGGAGAGAAAGAGAAAGAAAGAGAGAGAGAGAGAGACTTGTTGTCTCACTTATGTGCCAAGAAGAGCAATGGGGTGCCTCTCCTTTTATAGGGTTTTGGGATCCATGGATCTCAATCCATGTGTCAACACAAATCCAATGGTTCACATTAATTTGTGTTTCTTTCAATGGTCATGATTTGTTGCTAAAAACACAACAACAATTAATTTAATAAAAATCAAATATATATTAAATATAATTTGATTTATATCAAATCAATCTCCATTACAGAGATAGGAAAGGAGGCAAGCCTCCTTCCATAAGGAGGGTGGACGGCCACCACATTCCTTATGGAATTGTGGCCGTCCCCTATCCTGATTAGGAAGGGAGCTTGCTTTTTCCTATTACATGAGATTACATTATCTCATGATTCTCTCCAATATTTGCAACAACATTTGTTGCAAATTATTTCACAAAAATAAATCCAATTTATTTTGTGAACATTGCAATCATGCCATTGAAAATTTGTGAATTATATTCACAACCCAAAACAAAATGTAAATTACATTTTCAATTCAATGTCCAATGTGAATCCAATTCACATTAACATTTAATTAACAAATGTAAATTACAAATAACTCTCTCTTATATATTATAAATCACATTTATAATATATATGACTAATATGGATATTGCTATCCACATTATTCATATCCATGATAATTAAATCACATTTAATCATCTTGGATCTTTATTCTCTTGTTCTCAAATAATATGAATCACATTCACATTATTCACATCTCTGATAATCAAATCACATTTAATTATCTCAGATAACTCTCTTTATAATATGAATCAAATTCATATTACTCATGATAATTAAATCACATTTAATTATCCATTTTCTTAATGCTCGGATACATAAATCAACAATAGAATTATCCATGAACTCCTTTAAGGATAATGCGCTTTCTCCGCAGATACTTGGAGATAAAGACAGGGCGATTGTATTGTTCCACGTATAGTGACATGGATATTGAGATCGTATCTCTAATCCAGATCGCGGGCCTCCCATAGATGCTTGATTAAATCAAGACCGTAAATCTAATCTTCTCATTGTATCTGAATCACATTCAGATCAATGTCCAATACTTGGACCAAGATCAGATCACTTCTCTACTGAGAGGAGTCACTAAAATCCAGACCCGTTTTATCACTCCCTAGGAATGGAAGCGTCATGGTTATACAATCGTTTATGATCACATCACCCTCATGTATTCCCAATACCTGTACATCCTGCATACTGGAAGATTCAGACTAAACCCGAAGTATTGGATCAACTTTATACTGTCTACTTCATGGTTTTATCAGTAAGTTTCTCATTCGATCATTGGGAGTCGGTATCGATCATATACTTTCCAAAAGCATATATCATACCTAGGTCTTGATCATATACTTTCCAAAAGTATATATCAAACCTACAAATTCAGTCAAGCTTCCAAAGCGAGACGACCGTGCGCACGGAATTTGATTCTTCCCAATATCTCATGAGTGAGCTCATGTCTTCCGGTTCAGTAACTGAACCTGTATGATCCCTTTGAGAGATCGTATTACTCATTTGCCCTTATATGCACACCAGCGTGCCGGTGTATAGACCTTGATTAGGTCATCAACCTATTGGTCTGCCAAATGTACATACTCAGACATATAGTAACACATCTGTCTCCGGTCAGAGGATGTGTGCCTATATCATGACAGCATACGATATAGGACTTTGGTTATCTCGATCTCGTTAAGTCAACTCTTTGACCTAACTAATCTGACACCTCCGAATCTCTATTCCTATGCAGAGGACCTGCATCAAGAGGTCGGTCAGATATCAGCCTTTAGAGAAAAGGATTGCCATCTCCTTCTCAGGCTGGAGATCATCTCTTAACAATCATCTGTCGATGCTTGATGAGTCCTCAATCTAACTCTTTAGATATTCATCCAAGCACCAGCCTCTATGATTCAATAGTTGAATCAACAGCTGTATGATCATCAAGATGGACATGGTACATAACCCTAATTGTAGTAAGGGACCTATTATGCAAATTATGTATTCTTCATTTCAGATTAAGGAGTGAATTGCAATAACATTTATTGCATAATGGCTCGCCGTGGTCTCGCATTTCCAACAGTGCAGTCTCCTGGAGGTCTGTGAAACAGACCATCTTGGCTCAGTCTACTTTTGAGGCAGAGCTGTGTGCTTTGGACACAACAGGTACTGAGGCTGAATGGCTTAGGGAGCTTCTCTCTGAGATGCCCATGGTGGGTAAGCCGATACCAGCAATTTCTTTACATTGTGATAGCATGACTACTATTGCAAAGGTAAAGAGTTCAAAGTACAATCAGAAAACAAGAAGATATATCCAAGTTAGACTTAAGTCTATTAGGGATTTGGTGTCTTCTGGAGTGATTGCTGTGGAATTTGTTGGTACCAAAGATAACACGGAAGATCCACTTACAATGGGACTTGATATATCTTTAGTCCAAAAATCCAGACTTGGGATGGGGCTGAAACCCACTGAGAGTTTACCCGCAGTAACAACCCAACCTAAATGAGCGGAGATCCCACAAAATAGGTTCAATGGGAAAAACAAGCTGTAAGGGGAACTGGTTGGCACTCAATATGCAATACTTTGCATGTGAGTCCTATCCCTGGAAAGTCGAGTGCCTGAAAGCTGCAGGAAAAGGTTGAGCATTATGCTCTTAATGGATTCAAGCTTTTATAAGCAGGATGTGAGCAGTGCATCCTTGGAGAATGCCACCTATATGAGTATTTCTGTGGGATGCAGATAAAGGATGAGGGTTTATCCTTAATATACTCATAAAACAGGGAAGGGTGTAAGGCCATTAATAGCACCAAAACCAGAAGATTGTCACCATAGACTTCACTCTATTGTTACCCCTCGATACCATTACATCAAAGGATTAAAGTTCAAGACTTAGTTCACTTTATTCATGTGATGGTGAAAGGGGATAACTCAGGTAAAGTTTCAAACCGGAAGGTACCTTTACTGAAAGTAGAGTGTGGAAACCCGAGATTCTTGGCTCTTTGTGTTTCAACAGTGAATTCGTGGGGGATTGTTGGAATTAACTGTATTGGGATAGTTTGATGCAATTTGATGATCAATACCAAGTTGTATTGATGTATCTCAATTCCTGGAATTCAATGTTTCAACCCTGTGGGGTGCTGTTTAGTCCCACATCGTGGAGAGATAAAACTGGGACTTGGTTTATATGTGGGAAGTCCTGAGACTAGTCTGGAAACAGACTAGAGAGGACTTTAGACCACAACACACGCACGCGCGCGCGCGCCGCGCCGGGCCGGGCCAGGCCAGGCGCGGCACGACGCGGTCGCGACTGCGGCTGCGGCGGGGCGTGGCGTGATAAAGACCGAGTCGGTTTTGTAACTGCGTGTTTTGAATTCCAAGGGTTACGTCCCATTATCTTCTCACGAAGCATAACCGCCCGGACGCCTTTAAGTATCTCTTAAAGTGTGTGGGCTTAGGTTACGAACATTCAATCCTTCTACCATGCGCCTCTTCTTTTCTCTATCAGGCGCCCTCTCTCTCTCTCGATCTCGGGTTTCGTCTACGGAGGTGGCTTTCGAGGACGCTCAAGCGCGGTGCGCACCGTCGACGAGCGTGGACCATTGGACCCTGGAAGCGGCACGTCAAGGCCCTATGCGCCGGTAAAGTGGGGGGTGCTGTCTCTCTAAGGGGAGTCCTACTACGGGACGCTTCGGTTGTGATTTCTAACTCTACTTTTTCTTTGTCGCATTGTTTGTCATGATGTTTGTTTCCGAATTTTTCCCTTGCTTGAATATGTGTATATTCTTAATACGGATATTTTTCTTATCATTGTTAACCTGGATTCATACATATGAAAATCTGTTCTGGAAATCTGTTGTTAATCGGATTTTTGTATATATGGTAATGACGGATTTTTCAACACTTTTATTTCTTTGTTATATTAAAAGAAAACTTAATTAGTTTTGATTAAGAGGACTAGAATAATACTTTGACGAATAGAAGGAGAAGTGTGCATACTTTTAGAGATCTTCAAAATAACTTGGTCAAAGAGTATCCGCCCTGACCCAATTATTTTGACCCTATGTTGACACTACCTAAGAAAATTATTCGAATTGATACCCGTAAGTACCGAACCTGCTTAGCTTTTGCGACCCGTTGGCAAAACTGAGGACCCAGGTGGGTATCAAATTACTTTGGTTGCCTCTTTCCAGCAAACTTCCCACATGCTATTCCTTAAGGGTGTGTTTGGATAGTGGGTTTAGGTGGGTTAAACTGTTTGCAGGTAATCCATTTTTTGGTTTTGGTGTTTGGATAGAGAGTTAAACTGGGGGTGGGTTAGAAGTGAGTTTATTGTGATATGTTTGTATTGGAGTTTGAAAAAGTGAGTAGTTATTGTGATGTGATTGTATTGGAGTTTGAAAAAGTGAGTAGAAGTGGAGTAGTTTATATTTTTTATATGATATGATGGTATAATATATTATTTTTTTATAGGATTGATGATGTAAAATTTATTTTTAATTTTTTTTAAAAAAAGAATAAAGTGGGGCCCACGTGGAGGGAGAAAATATGGGGTAGGAGAGTTAAACCACCCCGAGGGTGGTTTAACCCATTAGCAGAACGGCACCTAAGGGTGCGTTTGGTTGGCAGGTTAAGGCGGGTTAAATTGGTATAGGGTAACCCGTTTTTGGATTTTGGTGTTTGGATAGAGGGTTAAACTGGAGGTGGGTTAAAAGTGGGTTTGGGGTGATATGATTGTATTGAAGTTTGAAAAAGTGAGTAGTTATTGTGATGTGATTGTATTAAAGTTTGGAAAAGTGAGTAGAAGTGGAGTAGTTTATAATTTTTATATTATATGATGGTATAATATATTATTTTTTGATAGGATTGATTATGTGAAATTGATTTATTTAATTTTTTAAAAAAGGAATAAAGTGGGCCCATGGGGAGAGATGGGGATGTGGGTTAAAGGAGGTAAACTCCCCTAACCCGCAGGTAACCCGTCATCCAAACGGTACCTAAGGGTTTGTTTGGTTGCTAGGCTGGGCTGGGTTATGTTGGGTTGGGATAACCTTGTGAATAGTAAACTATGAGGAGGATTGGGAGGGTTGGAAGGAATGGTACACCGGCGTACCCAGTCCAACCCTGCCCAACCCTGCAACCAAACGAAGCCCAAGGATGATACTCCTGACACCTCATCTGTAAAAGACTTTCTTTCCCGTCAAATACCTGAGCAACCCGGAGTGTCCATCTGGAGGAAAAAATTGGTTTTCGGAATCTACCTGATGGACTGGACTGGATTGGGAATCAAATGGGACATTGTAATGTCTCTAATTTCTTGACCCTTGGTATATATTAAATATTATTTTATTCGAATGTGCAAAAAATATAAAAATAATAATAATTAGTATCATTATTTTGTGATAAATGTAATCTTAATTAAGTTGTTCCTTTATTAAAGATATTATTTATGTTGATATAATTTGACGAGTTTATAATTAAAGTCAAGTTGGAAACCAGTCGCGGAGGTGTTTATGAGTTTTTCAGCAGGTCGCAAAGGTTATTCACATCAGGTACTTACGGTTACCCAATCCTGATAATTTTTTTCTAGTACATGTGAATATAAGGTCAAAATAACTGCATTGGGTCAGGTACATGCATGTTTAACCTGGCTACATTGAACGCACCTATTGAACATGAAATCTGGTCCTTTAATGGTATTTCCAGTTAACTATCTTGAATATAACATTCAAATCATATCCATATACATATGTTGCATTAACCTTATGTAGCTTCAAGATGCAGCTACTGCATTTACATAGGTATCTACTTTGATTACTAACTCCATCTCCATTTAATATTTAACGTTTATTGAATTTTGAAATAAAAAATAAAAATAAATTTTATAAATTACTATTTATCTTTATAATTGAAGGTAACGTCATGTTATTTTTATGATGGTAAACAAAGGGGCAATTTGGATTTACCCAAGGTTATTTTTCTTTGGAAGAGATTCCGCGATACCTATTACCCACATTGATAATCCGGGTACCTGTTAAAATTAGGTACCTGTTCAAATGAGTCGGATCAGTCCATGATCCGCTAATGATGGGTCAAAGCGGGTCAAGATCGAATGAGTCAGGATACCGCCAAGTAAACACCCTAACATATTTTGATGTATTTGCAATGTAGTAATTGCTACATGATCTTATTATTCTCTTTTTCTCCACCCATTAATCACTTTCTTTTCTTTTCTTTTAACTTTGTAGTTGAATGATGTGATGGGTCTTTTTTATTTCAACTTGTGAAGTTTCAATACTATGTTGAGTACAAAGATACAATGGTTCTACTACAAATATGATGTTTAAAAAAACTAAAGATGGAATGAGGTAGTTTCCTTTGAACTGAGGTCAGCTGTAACCTCAAGGCATCGTGAGGTGAGCCTCATTTTTTCCAAATATATATATATATATATATATTAACATTAAAACATTATGATATATCATAAATCACCATATATTCAAGCAACTGATTTTTAATATAATTCTTCTATAGTATAATGCTTCTATGTCACAGAAATGTTACTTGCAGTCTTAGACTAAAACATGAGCATACAAAAGCATGCTAAAATTATTTGAGTTGATTTATTAGTATAAACACAACACACATGACTTTAATATATGAAAAATTGCTTTCATCTCTTAAGAAGATGTCAATGTTGTATTCCAATATATCAAGCACTAATTCAAAATTACAAAAATATGTTAGTTAGGTTTGTCGTTTCATATTTATTTCACTTAGATAAGTCTGAAAGTTGAACTCAAAGAGGCGATGAAGTTCTTGGACTCAGGTCGGTTCAATTCAGTGCATTAGCACAATTATGTGGATACACTTGAGCAACTGAAGTCATGTCTAAAATCATCACCATCTCCTTGTGGTTGACCTTGAACTTCACCAAGTATAGTAATAAACACCGCATATAACGCTCGAAAGTCACAAATGTATGCTGCATAGTTGGTAGACTAGTGTGATGTGCTATATCAAAGATCATGATGGGGTAATACATACCCCGCTCGGGAAATTCAATATCCCTTGTCTCGCAATCGATCAATGCCCTAGCGAACACTAAAATGACTTCCCAATCATGATGGGTTACAAGGATAACTCTCTAAGTTGTGCAATGTACATGACAACAGAGACAAGGATATCCCTTCCTACGTTGGTTGACCAAGGGAGCACCCCATTTTCTCATGTGTATAGTCCTTATAGTGTGATCAACAATGATAATGTTTTTGCTTGGTTATTGTTGGTGACTTTTCTTGTGTTTTTCATGTATACATATGCTTAAAGACAAGTCCACAGTTTGACATACTTTTCATATTTTTACTATAAATAAATAAATAAATAAATTATTTTGATGCTTCCGGTAAAATTATTCACTCTGATAATGCTCTTCATTTTTTTACTATGTGTTTCCACAATATTCTTCAAAGTCTCATGATCATCCACCAAACATCGTGTCCCTTCATATCTTTGACAAAATGAAGTCATTGAAAGGAAACATAGATGTTACTTGCGCACTCCTCATGCATAGAAATATTCTTATGACATATCTAGGAAATGTTATCATGACTGCTTGCAACCTTGTTAACCTTATGTCTTCCTCTTCAATCCGAGAATAGACCTTGTACTATAACAATGATCTTCTTTTAGTTCCCCATGTTGAAATATAGAAATGCAGAAGCAGGTAATTGGAACAAGAAATCAAACATAAACAGCTTGGGATTCACGTGAAACCCTACTTCAATAGGAGCTAGATGAAACTACACGAGAATGCCTCTAAGGTCAGGTCGTTTATTGTAATCTCTTAAATGTTACATGGGATATGGGGTTCCTTATATAACCCCACCATCATCCATGTGAGACTAAACAACTCTCCCATAAAGGCTCAACAAAACAACTATATCAACACCCCATGTATTTTTTGGTATGTTACTGAAGGATACGTGGCAATCCTTAAGCGCATCACGGAAGCGTGATGATCGTATCATATACGATCAAGAGCGACTAATCATACTAGTTGCTCGGTGCAGCGGAATTTTAAAAAAAATAAACGACGAAACCACATGATCCATAAACCATTTATGAATCGTTTCGTCTAACCACATGGTAGATATAGGAATACATGTTGTAGCATGGTTGCAATCGAGCTTCTAAGAGAAGAAGCCTCATGTCTCAAGTTTGACCTTTGGAGGAGACGCTTGCGAGCGTGGGGATGAGTTGCGGGGATCTCGTAATCTAAGTAGTTGTCCAAGCAAGGGAACTTCTGATCTCGTCACACGAGATCATATGTCTTCTTCGCGGACGAGAAGTGATGAATACCCATTCATCACTTTTTATTCTTTTATTTTAGCTAAATATCTTGGCAAAACGTCATGTATATAGCTGTAAGTGCAACAAATTTATAATAAGCATGCATTTGTTAGTATTCGGCATGTATTTGAGGAAAAATAAAAGAATAAAAAATAAAAGAAAAAGAGGGAAATATTTAGAGTAATATTAAATGGCCTGAATCCAAGAGAGGGTCCAAAATGGACCTGATCGCCAAATAAAATAAGTAGAGAGAGAAAGGGTCACTCTACCTTGTACATACTCCTCCCTATATGTGTGTGTGTGTGTGTGTGTATATATATATATTATTTTCACAAAAATAGAAACAAAAAGGTATTTTTATCCTCTTGTATATATTCCTAAAAATAAAATAAAAATTAGAAAAATAAAATAAAACTAAAAATAAATTTCTCTCTCTATCATCTTGTATATATTACATGTATATAAGTATCATAGATTTATTTATTACACACTTGTAAACAACTAAAAAAATAGAACAAAAATTATTTTACACTCCAAATAATATGTTGTAAATAAATAAAATATAAAATTGGGGGTATTGCACAAAAATAAGAAAACAAAAATAATTATATAAAATACCCAAGTATATTATACATGTATATAATATAATATATTGTATATAGATTAAATTGTTTTTCATTAAAAATAAATAAAAATCAAAGAAAATAGTTTGAAAAATAACAAATATTTTTCATTTTATAAACTTTTTAAAATAAAATCATTTGCTATTTTTAATTGAATTTTCAATAATTTTAATTTATCCTTTTTCTGATTGGTCTGGGATGGACTGTTGACCCCGGTCAACTGCCCCCTTGGACCTTTCCTTGCCCAGATCTGGTTTCCACCCGAATGTCTCATATTTTTCCCAAACCGATCCGATCACCATTCCATCCCGATTCGCGCTCCGATTATCGAGGGATGATTCAGGATACACACCCGATGATTCTGTTAGGGATTCGTCCCTCGGTTCGCGTGCCCGCACTCCACACTTCTCGGACCCTGCAAAGTATAAAGTCTCCTGGAGCAGCACCTTCTTCCGCATCTTTGATCGCTCCCTCATCTCCAGTGACCTCCATCTCCATCCACGGGGGACAACGTGAGTTTGAAGGTGTTGTAGCGAGGATTCGAGCTCTGTAGCCTCAGGTCCGGCGACTTTATCGCTGTGCTCCGTCGCGAGGTGAGCTCTAGCCTTTGGACACGCCAATCCATCGAGGCAAAGACCCCCGGAGGTCCCCGACCTTCAGCCCAGACAGTTTCATCCACTAGGTAACTCCGATTCTCCCTTGTTTGGTTTTAATTCAAGATCTTGGAGTGTCGGTCAGCTTGGGTTCATCGGCTCGATTCATTGTGATCAAATCATCTTTTAGCCAATCCAACCATCGTAGCACCTTCGCCAGACTTCTACCCATCTTCTACGCCCCTCCGTCCACCATGACTTGCCCAGGAACATGTATCACGCCCTCCTCTGTCGTCGCTTCGTCGGAGGGCACACTTCGCCTCATCCTTCACCCCTCGCGCGCACTAACGGGTCGAGGAACTTTGCTCTCGACCTAGTAGCCTTTCTGTGCAGATCTAGAGCCCAAAGGGACCTCATCTGGAGGTCCGAACATCGAACACAGCCGCTCCAGGTCCTCAGCGTCGTCGGGCCATTCCCGACGTTCCTAGCCTCATCGGAGCATCGCAATAGCTGCGAATCAAGCCAGTAGTGTTTCCCCTATCCTACCAACTTCGGAGGACGTCTCAGTCACATGTATCGATCGAGCGAAGCTCGTCGGTGGTGAGTTCTTCGCTTCTCTTCCAGAGGTCGCCTCTGCCGTTGGATCAAGGCCTCTCCCATGTCCAATCGTTGTCGTTCATTGACCGTGAAGCCTCGATCGTCTGATCCATCTAAGGATCCTCCATCAGTCGTTCATCGTCAAACTCGTACCCCCAGATCTCAATCGTCTGATCATCAGTGGATGCCCTTGACCGTTGTATAGCTAATAATAAAGTGTAAATTTGCACTTAGGCCCTTTCTTATATTGCATTTGCTAGTTAATCCTGTAAATATTCTTAGTCGTTGCCTTTATTTTGGACACATTGCATCTAGGACCTCGTGCTTCTGATATTTGCAATCTATTCCCTCTGTTTGAGCATCACGTGGTCTGTCACGTGACATCTGGTTTATTTGCATTTTGAACCCTGGACTATATGGTTGTTATTGAATGAAGTTTTATTGTTCGTATTTGCATTTATACCCTTGAGTGCCTGGTGCACGAGCCACCCACGTGCGGAGTTGGATATTTTGTAAATTGAGCCCTAAACTATTTCCGGGTGTTATTGTTTGGCTGATAACTTTTCAATAATTGCATTTAAGTCCCTATATACTGTGTGTTTAGTTTTTGATTCAATAAATAGCAAATATTGTCCAAAAATCACAAAATTTTGACACATGGCTTCTGCCATGGTGTAGGAATTTCTATGAATTTTGGGTTTTATTTTGTTGTCATTTATTATTTTTAAAAATTCAAAAATCACAAAAACAACTATTGTTTGCTTTTTAAAAGCCACCTTGAAAAATTCCCAAAAAAATTTGTTTCCTTGTTGTGTCGTATTTTCACTCCAGTCCAAGTTTCATCTCATTTCCATTTATAAAAACTATAAAAATTGAAAAAGACTAAAAATCTTAGAAAATTCAGTAAAAATTTATAAAATAAAAAAATATGTTTTCTTCTTCTGTAGTTAGATTTTTACTTATAATTTCACATAAAATTGCTGCTTGAATTTTATAGGCTTTTTAAGCATTTTTAACTTGCCTTTAGATTCTAGTTGTATATTGTTTAGCATTTTTAACCTCCTTTTAGTTTTTATAAAATTAATTAAAAATTTGAAAAATTCAAGAAAATTAACAAAAACATTTGAATATTTTAAAAAACCAAAAATATTTTTACTTGAATTTTCTGGATATTTTTATGCTTTAAATAATTGTTTGTTTGTGACTTTTTGAGTCCTTTAAGCCTTTTTCCTAATATTAAAAATTACAAAAAAATTTGAAAAATTAAAAACCTCCAATTTCTCTGATTTTTGGATTCTTGGCTGCTTCGTAGCCTTCGCATTTCGTGCTCCTTGTGTTCGAACCTGGTAGCTATACCATGTTAAAATAAATAGCAAGACCGCTTGCCACATACATTGCTTGTTTGATCTATAGTTTGGTGGTTTGTTTTTTCTTGTTGAGCCCGATCCGAGTGGTTGAGGTCGCAACGAACTTTGATACTATTTTTACCTTAATCGCTCGGGATTTTCGGCTCATCAAGAAGCACCAAATAAGTTGGAGTACCGAGAGTCGTCGAAACACAATGCAAGGCGACGACGAGGGCCTTCTTCCTTCAAGGGTAGGGTGGACGACCACCCAAGGGAGAGGAGGAAGAGGGCACGAGCGAATGAGAGAGAGTGGAGAGACTTCATCAAGTCTGGGTTCTTCCAAGAGCCACGCATGCTTCTTCTTATATAGGTTTTTGGGAGTCCATGGATCCCAATCCATGGACAACACACAATCAACGGATTAGATTGATTTGTGTTCCTTTCAATGGCTAGGATGTTGTTGGTAAAACATATCAACAAGTAATTTAATTTAAATTAATTAATATTGATAAATTAATATAATTAATCTCAAATTAAATCATCTTTGACTAGAGATAGGATAACGAGAAGACCATGGTTCACTCCTAAAAAGGGGGACGACTACTCCTCTCCACATGGAGAGTTGTAGCCGTCCTCTCTTGTTAGAAAGGACTTGATCAATCTCCTAATATATCATGAGATCTCATTATCTCATGATATCTCCTATAACTCTTGCCGAAAAAAATTTTCACAAAAAATAATTCCAAAATATCTTTTGGAAAATATCAATCAAGCCATTGAAAAATTGTGAATCTCATTCACGACCCAATACTAAATGCAATTATATTTTCAATTAATTATTCAATGTGAATCCCATTCACATTAACAATTAATCAACAAAAATAAATCACACAAGTCTCTCTCTAATGTATATTATAAATCATATTTACAATATAAATGGATAATTGGATAGTGCTATCCACATTATCCATATCCACATTAATTAAATCAAACTTAATTACATTGGATACTGATTCTCATGCATTTAGATAATGTGAATTGAATTCACATTATTCATAATAATTAAATCACATTTAATTATCCATTTCTCAATGCTCGGATATAATTCAACCTTGGAATTATTCTTGAACTCTTTCAAGAACAATGCGCTTTCTCCGCAGGTACTTGGAGATAAGGACGGGACGATTGTATTGTTCCATGTATAGTGACTTGGATATTGAGATCATATCTTAAATCCAAATCTCATGTATCTCTCAGAGATGCTTGATTTAATCAAGGCCGCAAATTTAATCTTCTCATTGCATCTGAATCTCATTACTAAGATCAGATTGCTTCTTTACTAAGAGGAGTCACTAAAATCCAGACATGTTTCATCACTCCCTCGGAATGGAAGCGTCATGGTTATATAATCGATTATTGATCACATCACCCTCAAGTATTCCTAATACATGTACATCCTGCATACTGGAAGACCTGTGATCAACCCGAAGATATAGATCAATTTTACACTGTCATCTTCATGGTTTCATCAACAAGTTTCTCAATCTTGTTCATTGGGATTTGGTATTGATTATATGCTTTCCATAAGCATATATCGTGCCTTCAAATTCGTGTCATGCTTCTAAAGCATGACGACCATGCATGGAATTTGATCGGTCCCAATACCTCATGAGTGAGCTCATGTCTTCCGATTCATAAGTGAACCTGTATGATCCCTTTGAGAGATCATATTACTCATATGCCCTTATATGCACGCCAGCTCACCGGTGTATAGACCTTGGTTAGGTCATCAACCTATTGGTCTGCCAAATGTACATACTCATACATATAGCATTACATCTGTCTCCGGTCATAGGATGCGTACCTATATCGTGATAGTATTCGATATTGGACTTTGGTTATCTTGATCTCGTTATGTCAACTCTTTGACCTAACTAATCTGAAACCTCCGAATCTCTATTCCCATGTAGAGGACCTGCATCAAGAGATCGGTTAGATATTAGCCTATATGAGAAAGGATTGCCATCTCTTACTCAGGCTGGAGATCATCTCTTAACAATCATTTGACGGTATTTGATGAGTCCTCAATCTAACTCCTTACATATTCATCCAAACACCAGCCTCGATGATTCAATTATTGAATCAACAGCTGTATGATTATTAAGATGGCCGTGGTACATAATCCTAATTGTATAGAGGGACCTTATAGTGCATTCATTTACTTTATTTCAGACAGGGAGTAAAATAAATCAATAACTTTTATTGATATATCAAACATTACAATAATATTTACTGTAGGAATGGTTCATCTCGGGCTCACACTGCTAACAGTTAATTGTGTCCACAATGTTGGACTTGATCATGATAAACTAACACCAAGGCTCCGTTTGGTTGCAGGGTTGGGGCAGGGTTGGGTTTGGTTGGGGTACCCCTGTGAATAGTAAACTGTGAGGAGGATTGAGAGGGTTGGAAGGAGGGTACCCCGGGTTCACTACAAAAAAAGCGCGATTGGCGTGCACACAATGGGGTGCACTGGGGGAGCACATATGCTCGCCCACAGCCTAGCGAGCACATAGGTTGCACATGTGCTCGCCATCCTGATCGCCCTTTTGAATCTGGAGGCGCGGTTATATTTTCGTAGATGGGCAAGCACAGAGCGTCCGACTGTGCTCGCCAACCACCCGGAGCGACGCTCATAGAAGCGAGCACGCCATGAACGAGCACATTTGCTCGCCAACTAGCCGGGCGTGCACATGGCGGGCACTAGGCGTGCACATAACGAGCATTTATGTGCACGCCAATCCCGCATTTTTTGTAGTGGTTGGGCCAACCCAACCTTGCCCAACTTTGCAACCAAATGAAGCCCAAGGGCAACAAGGTGTATTTCCATGGATCACTCTAGGATACAAAAAAGTAATATATGTTTTAATTCATCTCATCCTGGTTAATTGTACATGCTGATGTAATTTTCTTCCAATCTTTCCATATTTTCATCTACCAAATCTTATGTTCATACTCCTAAGTATGATCGAGATGTCTGCAAGCCTAGAGTAATAGTTCTATCACTATAAAAATATATTCTCAAGTTGCTTATCAGGATTAGGATACATGGATGTAGTGTTGCTTCTATACACCCTTGGACGTGGCTGCCAAGTTGTATGAAAAGATCTCGGAGGAAGATCGATGCTAGACAGTATAGGGCTTTGGTCGGAAAGCTTCTTTCTATCACGGTGACCCTACCAGATATATCCTTTTACAATAAGTAGGGTTAGTTGATCTATGAGTTGTCCGCGGAAGGTGCATCTCGATGCTATAATGCACATCTTGAGATATCTTAAGGACACACTTGGGAAAAGTCTCTTAGTAATGCACATCTTGAGATATCTTAAGGGCACACTTGGGAAAAGTCGGTTACTCGTAGAGAGATCCTCCTTATAGATAGTTGAGTATTTTGTTGCAAATTATACCAGTGGTGGAAATGACTTGAAATCTACTACATGGTTATGTACCTGTGTTGGAGATAATCTTGTTTCATGGTAGAGCAAGAAATAGAACGCATTTGCTTATTTGATCACGAAATTCGAGTATATAGCTATGCATGTACTGCAACTGAGATCGTATGGGATAGAATTGTTCATTTGACTTGAGTAATAAGGTCACAAGACCAAATGAAATGCGATGGGACAACCAGACATTCATATTCATTGAGAACAACGAGATCTTCTAGAAGAGGACCAAATATGTGGAGATCGATTGTCGCTACAATCGAGATTTGATCGAAAGATGAGCCCTTGATACTCCACATGTGCCTTATACTGAACAACTTGCGGATATCTTCACCAAACCCCTAGCATGGGGTCTATATGACTGATACATATCTAAGTTGTTCATGCATTATATATGTCCTCCAGCATGAGGGGAAGTGTTAAGGAGACTTATTGAATTTCTCTTATTTTCCATCACTGTTTAGTCTCATATTAATTATGTATTACTTTTACCACCATCTATTAGGTCACTCGTAATAAAGTAAGTTTTTTTATTTTCCCAACAAAAAGAAAATTATTTCAATTTTGAGTCTTCTTAGGAGATAAGATTGATAAGAGCGATTTCATGAATTTTGACCAAAAGATCCGAATACTGCAAGAGACATATTCGACCGTCGGCCCGATAACATTTTAGCCCATTAATTTTGTTTCTAAGTTGGAAATTTTATTATTTATATGCATGCATTTCAGGCAATGAAGGATGTAGGGATTTTCCTTTTCAAATATAATATCTACATGATTCTGACCAAATATATTTCTTATATAAATTTATAATATCACATGTTTGCTGAGCTTTAGGCTCGTCTAAAAATTATTATAGTAAATTAGCGATTTGTAATGTCATACATACTAACCTGTACAACATTCGTTGGTTATTAGGAGCATCCTGAAAACGTCCGGGTCGAAATATGGCTTTCAAATTAAGTTCCGAATTAGTAGATGCTGCCAAAGGGAGTGGCGATGCTATACGCAAAAAGGAAGAGACTCGTAAAATGGCAGAGGCAAATAGAGCAAAGAAGAAGCTAAATTTTTTTATTAATATGGAGGATTGATGGCATAATTGGAATTTAAGAAATAAATACAAAATACAAAATTTGATCTATTTAGAAAAAAAGGCCGAAAAATCGAAACATGCTTATTTTTTAAAATGCAAAATTTGGATGCATGTTTTCTAATTATGATTATTTGATTTTATTTATTTGAATAAAGAAAAGGGATTTCCACAACTGCACCCTTCTGATTTTCTATAGGTACACATATGCCTTATATTTTTGCAATAACACTTGTATCTCGATATTCTAACAAAATTCATGTCCTTCTATTAATTTAATATAGAGGATTAAATGTAATAACATAAGGATATAAGGACACCGCTGTGAATTTTGTAAGAATATATGGACACAATTATTGTTGTAAAAAATATATGGGTCTATGTGTAACTTTGATATGTAAGAGGGTTAACTGCAAAAATCCCTAATCATTGGAATTTGAGGACAAAAAAACAAAAAAAAAAAGAGGGGCCAGAAGACAGATCACAGGAAGCAAGCAAACAGCTGTTGCATCAGCTTGCGTGCACTTGCATGTGATCACAGATTATTTATTGCCCCACCACTTCCTCAATCGCTACATATATAAATATTCAAATGCACATGATATTTAGATATTATTTGAGATATATATATATATATATATATTCATGTTCTGTTCTGATGATCTGTGTTTCTGGAAGGAACTAATCATTTTGTGCCCAACAAATTGGAGGAACCAGAGACTTAAATATGCCTCAGGACTGGCTGTCTATGCAACAAGGAACTGCTGACATTCTTGCAAGTGCACACATGATCGTCTCATTTACCACATTTCCCCGGCCCACGGCGTGTTAAGCCGACCACGAGAGTCCCTCGGCAGACCATCTTGTGCGCGGAGATTTCGATCAGCAATCCGGTTGAACTCGAGGATCTCTCCATATCAATATATCACTGTAACTGCATGTATTCATTGTTGTTTTTTCGCAAAGTTAAAACTCACATACGGAAGCAAAATTTTTCAACATAAAGATAAGAATTATGGGGTAAGCAGAGAGAATGTTAACATGCTTGGATAGAGGTTGTATGAATCTCTTTTTCACACGAAACTTGATTCACATAATATAGAAATATAATTATGAAAATACGTGAAAGTATGTATTTTTCAAAAAACTTAAAAATGTGAAAAATAAAGCTGAAGAAGTCAAGTTAATTCCCCTCGTAGAGCAGCTCCATTTTACCCAATATCAATTTAGATTTTTGTAGATACCAATAAATCGGTATGGATATCTACATATGATTGTCCTATTATAAGTGGTTAAATTAACAAAAGAAAGGATTTTAAGGGCTGCTAATTTGAAATATGTGCACAAACACAAACCTACCAGCATTCTATCATCATTAGAGCGTGACAAAAAATGAAACAGATCTACTTATTGGGAATTGAAACAAATGACGAGATGATCATAAATAAATATGAGGCAGAGGAACGTGCTAGGATATAACACATGATATCAGATAAGTCCAAAAACTTATATATCCTTAGTCGGAAACATCGTCGGGACAACGTTTTCAAATACGTAGTCAACAACGTCGAGCCAACGTTTTCAAATACATAGTCAAGCAGTTTAATTTGGCAATTTTAGTTATTGTCCCTCTCTTTTTTACAATATCGATTGTGCTCGACTTTCTTGAAATTTTCTTACAGCTGTACTCCTAACATTTCATAATTTTTTCTTACAGTTTTGTCCGTACAAGTTTTGAAACATTACACAAATATCCTTATTTTTTTCCCAATTATACTTGTACTGAAAGGAAACTAATTTAAGGGTGTGTTTGGTATGTGGGTTTAGGTGGGTTAAACCGGTAGCAGGTAACTCGTTTTTTGGTTTTGATTTTTGGATAGAGGATTAAACTGAGGGTGAGTTAGAAGGGGGTTTATTGTGATATAATTGTATTGAAGTTTCAAAAAGTGAGTAGTTATTGTGATACGATTGTATTGGAGTTTGAAAAAGTGAGTAGAAGTGGAATACTTTATAATTTTTATATGATATGATGGTATAGTATATTATTTTTTGATGGAATTAATGATGGAGAATTGATTTATTTATTTTAAAAAAATAAAAAGTGGGGCCCACGTAGGAGTGAGAAAATATGGGGTAAGGGGGGTAAACCCCCTCTAGCCGAACGGCGTCTAAGGGTTTGTTTGGTTGCAGGTTTGGGCGAGGTTGGATTGAGATACCCCTGTGAATAGTAAACTGTGAGAAAGATTGGGAGGGTTGGAAGGAGGGGTACCTGGGCCAACCCAACCATGCTCAACCCTACAATCAAACGAACCCTAGTGGGTTTAGGTGGGTTAACCTGGTAGTAGGTAACCCATTTTTGGGTTTTGATGTTTGGATAGAGGGTTAAACTGGGGGTGGGTTAAAAGTGTGTTTATTGTGATGTGATTGTATTGGAGTTTGAAAAAGTGAGTAGTTATTGTAATGTGATTGTAGTGAAGTTTGAAAAAGTGAGTAGAAGTGGGGTAGTTTATAATTTTTATATGATATGATGGTATAGTATATTATTTTTTGATTGAATTGATGATGGGAAATTGATTTATTTAATTTTTTTAAAAAGATAAAAAGTGGGCCCCACTTGGAGGGAGAAAGGAGTGGGTTAGGGAGGGTAAACCACCCTAAGGGGGGTTTACCTCCCTAACCGAACATGACCTAAGAGTGCATTTGGTTGCCGGATCACCCCGGAGTATACTGGTGGGGGGTAATATGTTTTTTGTGTTTTGGTGTTTGGATAGAGGATTTTGGGTTGGGAGGGTTTGTTGTGATATGATTGTATTGAAGTTTGCAAAAGTAGGTAGTTATTGTGATGTGATTGTATTGAAGTTTGGAAAAGTGAATAGAAGTTGAGTAATTTATAATTTTTAGATGATAAGGTTGCATAATATATTATTTTTTTGATGGAATAGATGAAAGAGAAATGATTTATTTAATGTATAAAAAAGAGAGGGAGAGTGGGCCCCACAAGTGAGAGAAAGGGTGGGATTTTGAAGGTAAACCACCCCAAGGGAAGGTTAACCTATGAACCAAACATGACCTAAAAGTCACAATTGTTAATAACTCAAGAAAGTAGAGGTACAGCTGATTTGTAAAAAAAAGAGGAGCATCACTTATAGTGCAGAATATGAGAGGATACGACGGTAACAAACCCAATTTAAATTTCAAAACGAAGTGAACAAAAGAGGGGATGAGACAAACCAAAGGGCGCCATCGAAAATGCCAATGCCAACTCGAACGGATTCATGAACTCTCGAAGTTGCCGTCTTTCTCTTTCTCTCTCTATATTTTTTATGTGATTTTTCTTGTTCCTTCTGAAAGTTTTGTTTTTTTTTTGCTAAGCAATCATTCGTATAAAATTGTCAAAAACTTGTGATTACAAAAAAGGCCGTAGAGTATCTATCTGAGCATCATGACCATGACAAAATAAACGAAGGAGAATAAAGACAACAAAAACCAGGAGGGGCAAGCCTGAGGTGGCTAGTTTAGAATTGTTGACACCATTCTTGAAACACGTCAAATCATTTCCTGGGAAGAGGAGATTCGTCCATCGGTACATCTGGAGTTGTGCTCCTCCCAAATTGTCAAGTAGTCGCAGCAAGAGCTACCGCGGCCTTCATTTTCAAGGAGTGACAATGAATCCTTGTACAATTATCCAGCATCGAATGTAAGCACTGTGCCCCTAGATTTGGGAGGTATATGTAGGGGTGTAAACGAACCGAACCTCGATGAACCTATCTGGGTCCGGTTCGGTTCGTTTAGTAGGTATATAGGTTCGGGTTCGGCTCAGTTCAATAAGATTAAAATCATGTTCAGGTTCGGTTCGATTCGTTAAAGGTTCGAATATATACAAAGTGAATGGTCACAAGTTTGGTTCGCTAAGGTTCGGTTCGATTCATTAAAGATTCGATTATATACAAAGTGAAAGGGAACAATATTTCAAAAATTGAACATATATACAATAAAAATTACCGGTGGTTCAATATATAATGATTCTTAACGAATAATATTTTACATACCACATGATCATAAAAATTATGTATTTTAAATTTTTAAGATACCAATCCTCTCATATCAGGAATTAAAATGGTACATCCACAATTTATTACAATACTACTATACCACAAATCAGGAAGAAAAAATACTGATTTATAGTTCTAACTTATGAATCTAATTATAATATGCAGGTACAACAACGGGGAAAAAATGACATCAATTCGATGCAAATCTTGGAAAAAATACGGCAGTCGCATGGAGAGGGTGAGCGGGAGCTGCGACCGCTAGGAGGAGGAGGGGCTACTCACCGGTGGTCGCTTGGAGGAGTAGGGCTGTGGCGACCGCTTGGAGAGGGAGAGCAAATACGACAGTCGCATGGAGAGGGGGAATGGGAGCATCTACCGCTAGGAGGAGGGGTTGCGATGTCGATGGTCGCCTGGAGGAGGAGTAGGGCTACATATTCGATGCTAACAATATTTCATTGCAAAAATTATCTTTTTTTTTTATAACTCACAAGGAATATCATATTTGGGCATAGTAAAGATTCATTTAGCGACAATTACCCATTGCATTTTACATTAACTTGTGCTAGTCATTGCTAATTTAGCAATTATTAGAATAAGTAGTCAACCAACAATCGTTTCTATAAGATTTATTACTAGCAATTTAAGAATGAATATGATATTATTGTGAATATAACGAAGAAATAAATAAATTATATATATATATATATATATCTTTAATAGGAAACATCGTCGGGACAACGTTTTCAAATACGTAGTCAACAACGTGGGGACAACGTTTTCAAAGACGTAGTCGACGATTATATTTGACAATTTCAGTTATATCCTTCTTTTTTTATAATAACGATTGTGATCGGACTTTCTTTGAAATTTTCTTACAGCTGTACTCCTAACATTTCATATTTTTTTCTTACAGTTTTATTCCTCCAAGTTTTGAAACATTACACATATACCCTTATTTTTTTCCAATTATACTTGTATCGAAAGGAAACTAATCTAAAAGTCACAACGGTTAATAGCTCAAGAAAGTAGCGGTACAACTGATATTGTAGAAAAAAAGAAGCATCAATGATATTGCAGAATATGAGAGGGTGCAACGGTAAGATAACCCATTTAAATTTCAAAAGGAAGAGAACAAAGGAGGAGAAGAGACAAACCGAAAGGGCGCTGTGGAAAAATGCCAATGCCAACTCGAACGTATTCATGATCTCTCGAAGTTGCCGTGTTTCTCTTTCTCTCTCTCTCTCTCTCATACATTTTTTATGTGATGTTTTTTGTTCTTTATTGTTCTCCTCAAGAACGTAACCCCAATTTGTTCCGTCTGCTTTAGTGGGTGCATCTATACGTCACTCCTCTCAACTTAAGTCAGTGTATCTACACTGCATCCATATTTATTGACTTGAGATTTTGAAAAAAAAGCTTTTCTGTTTGACACGCATATGCATGTTGATACATTTAATTTATTGACTCATGATTATAGGAACTATATATCATCACCAAGCCATCACAACTTTCAATTTACGTTGTTCGAGGTAGTCAAGTCGGTCAGGCTGATCGTTTTTATTGAGACTGGTTAGTCGATCGTTACATACAGATTTCAGCCAACAAATTATTGACGAAGCAACGTTTTTTGTTTCTCGTTATATAAGAATATACTCATTTGACGAGTTGTCTGCATCACCTAAATATGTTAATTGAGGATGGAAATGTTGCTCTATTTATTGGTTTCTTTCCTTTGTCATATGTAAGGCTGCTAATCTAACCGAACTGTAATGAACGAACTTATGTTCGAGTTCGGTTCGATAAGGAAGTCCGAAAGTTCGAGTTCGAGTTCGGTTCGATAAATGTTCGATAGGATATGTTCGAGTTCGAGTTTGTTTATAAAACGAATGTTCGAGTTCAGTTCGATAACAGTCCGTTAATAATTTAACTTAACTAAAACTTATTTATATGAACAAGTTCGAAACTGGAGTTCGATAACAAGGTTCGATATGCAGTAAAAATAAGAAATTATTCAAATAAAAGTGGTACAAAGCCAATAAATACCACAATTTCTTTAACCTTGAAATTTACCAAGTGTATAAATATTAAGTTACATATACAAATACATATACATATGCATATATCGAACTCGAACATTTATCGAACGAACATATGTTATGTTCATGGTCGGTTCGTTAAGCTATCGAACTAAAATTTGAAGTTCATGTTCAGTTCGTTTAGAAACGAATGAACATTTTCCGAACTATTATCGAACGAACTCTAACCGAATACGAACATGTTCAGTTCGATTAGCAGCCCTAGTCATATGAGAATTACATTCTAATATTCATTTTTTGAAAGAAAACATTCTAATATTCATAGTAGGCAAAAATATAAACCTTTCCAGAGGTTCAGCCGATTGAATTTGCATTCTCATTAACTTTGTCATACTTTGTATAAATTGCATGGACATGCAAGTTGTGTAATTGGTGGCAACTGTCGAGAAAAGCTCATGTTATCTGTGAGAAGAATCACAAGAAGAAGAAATTCAAAATAGGAATTAAAGAACGGATTTTTACACCCAGGAACTGTATAAATTTTGTCAATTACTTCTATGACCTTCGAAATAATCTAGGGTAAATTACAAAAAAGGATCTGACCTTTACATGGATTCCCAATTTAAGGACTAATTTTTAATTTGTAACAAATAGGGGACTCATCTTTGATTTAACGAAGGAGGCCCCAACAACGTTAATGAGTGACTCGATTTGTGATGTATATGGACGAATATACCCTTATCCTCGGCAGCTTCTTCTTCTCCTCTGACCCTTCATGGAGCCGTCAATGCCGCCTCCGGACATCTTTGCCGGCGGTGGATATGTTGCAAGACATGGTGAGGCTACCACAAGGGGACCGCTTCAGTAGGGCGCTGGTGAAGGAGGTGGCCAGAGAGGTGGAGAGGCTCCAGGTTGTGAGGAGGGAGGGGGCCGCCAGGTGTTCCTGAGGGCAGTGAAGGGAGCCCTGAGAGATGGGGCTAGACACGGGGGTGGAGGTGGGACTGGAGGCTGCCATGGGGGCGAGCTCGGACAAGAGGAGCTGTAGCTGAGGGGTCCAGTAGTAGCCCCTGATGGGCATCAGGTTCAGGTGGAGGGCCTTCGCCAGATTCCTCACCTCCCTGTCAAACTCCATGTGGCACTGGATGATGTTGGAGGTCAGCAGCTTCTTCACCTCCACGTAGTGGGCTCCACCGCTCCCGCGGCCGCCATCCACCGCCTTGTACACCGTTCCGAACGCGTCGCATCCCAGCTCGGTCGCCTTGCGCAGCAACCCCTCGGGCTCCGCGCCCAGGGGCTGCCACTTGTCGAACCAGACGAGCAGGCCTACCAGACCCGCTTCGCTGGAAGTGGAGAGCGAGCAGCCCTCGGCAAAACCCCCACTCCCTCCTGCTCAGTCTCATTTTCGCCTCAATTCCGCCATCACCCACAGCCCGTACCTAAATTGTCAATGGGGGAGGAGTAGATTCAAGGGGGATGACAAGGGGGACAAAAGCTAGTCTCAAAGCTGCATCATTGTCAAGAGCGGAGTTGTTGAGCAGATTGCCGTGACCTACGCCACCAAGGTGGGAGAAAAAGGGATGATGCTTTTCTATTCGTGTGAGAAAGAGGAAAGTGAAAAGAAATCCCTAATAGACAGGGGTATATTCGTCCATATACATCACAAATCGAGTCACTCGTTAACGTCGTTGGTGTCTCCTCCGTTAAATCAAAGATGAGTCCCCTATTTGTTACAAATTAAAAATTAGTCCCTAAATTGGGAATCCATGTAAAGGTCGGTCCTTTTTGTAATTTACCCAATAATCTAATTCCTAATGTACCCTGTAAACTTGCTCCGTCTTACCCCACAGACCCTACCGTCAACTTTAACTTTATTGGAGTCAATTACTCGGGTTAAACTTGAGTTAATCTAACAAAAGCAAATTGGACAGTAGATCTTCAATCTCCCTCTCTCTTCTTCCTTCTCCTATCGTTTCTTCATCCTATTCTTATATCAAATTAACCAAGAGTAGTCGCGGTGGACCCGGAGTGTGGTGGATCTAGAGGAAGAGGCAGAGGTCAAGGAGGAGGAGGGTGCCCTCGTCGTGGACCGGGAGGAGGAGGAGGAGGAGGTCAGGGAGGCGGCAGCTCCTGCTCTGGGCGGAGTCAAGGTAGGAGGATGGCGGGGGGCGGAGTAACATGGGGAGGAGGGGGATGGGGTGGAGGGGGCATCCTACTGCGGGCGGAGACATGGGAGGAGGCTAGCGGGGGTGGAGGAGCAAGAGGAGGAGGGTGACAGGATCGGAGGACGTGGGGAAGGGGAGGCGATGGAGGGGTGGTCCTGCTGTGGATAGAGACGTGGGAGGAGGGTGGCAAGGGTGGAGGAGCAAGGGAGGAGGGTGGCGGGGAGGGGGCGGTCCTCCACAACCCATCTCCCACAACCTCAACCCCTTCAAGTCCTTCGTCTCCCCCATCACCCCGACGACCACCAATCTATCCCCATCATCTTCGATTGTCAACGAGAAAGGATTCACCTTCATGGTGACAAGAAGCTCCATGGTTTTGGACCACGTGTCCTCCTCCGGGTCGAACCCGCAGAGCAACCCCTCGAGTCAAGGAGGGAGGTGTTGGTGGTTGTGGGTTTGCAGTGGCGGAGGGTGTGGGAGTGGAAGAGAAGCGACGGGGGGTGGCAGCAGCGTTTTGGGAGGAGAGGGTGGTGCGACGGCACGTGGTGGAGACGTCGGAGGTGAGGTCGATGGTGGGGAGGAGGGAGAGGATGGACTCGAGCACATCAAAGGGGATGGATGAGGATATCGGGGACACATCGGCGGTTGCATTGTTTGTAAATTTTTTAAAGAAAGAGGTTAATATGTACCTCATTTTAACGGAATTCGATTACATTTAATGGGTAAATAGATGAAAGTTAACTGCAGGGTTTGTCGGGTAAGGATTAGCAAGTTTACGTGGTCGATGGGGGAATTAGGTTGTTTCAAAAGTTGTAGAGGTAATTGACAAAGTTTATAAGATTCGTGGGGTAAAAATTCCATTAAAGATGCATAATATGAAGAACCCACGTAACAATTGTAAGGAAGCAAGACACGTCTTTGTGAGGTTGGTAACTGATCAAAAGAAAAATATACATTGTTCCAAGAAAAATCATAAGAAAGAGAAATCAAAACGTAAATAAGAGAAACATAATAAGAAGGCTACCTATAACTATTGCAAGGGATTGCGACATCGATAAAAGAATTGTTTGAAGAAGGAAAGACCATAGTTGTTAGTGTGGCTTTAAAGAGAGAGAGATATGTAGATAAGGATTATGTACTCGTCATTATTGTTTAAACATATTTATGAGGATTTATGATTTATTAATTCTAGTTGTGCCTATCATATATGACCTCTAGTAAAGATTGGTTCATTGTCTACAAAACACATAAATGACGACAATACCATAACGACGAACGTGGAATTGTGAAAATTATTGTGATATATCACATAAAAATTAAGATGCACAATGATATGTGAGAATAAATTTAGAAGTTTGTCATGTTATGGATTTGAGAAAGCATATTGCACCCCTTAGAGTTTTAGGCTTTGAAAAATACAACAATAGTACTCTGTGGGCAAGGGTTTACATGTGACCAAAGAAAGGATAATCATCATCAAGAATATCAAGTAAATGACAATTTATAGCTTCTGA
Source organism: Ottelia alismoides (assembly GCA_037367405.1). Lineage (NCBI taxonomy): Eukaryota > Viridiplantae > Streptophyta > Magnoliopsida > Alismatales > Hydrocharitaceae > Ottelia > Ottelia alismoides. The sequence continues at coordinate 1,331,669 of JAZKJV010001462.1, read as the reverse complement.
TTTTGCTATGATGATATTTTTGGAAAAGTATTATGCTTTTTTAGTATTGTTTGCAAGGATGTTGTGTTTTAAGATTGGTAAGAAAATATGATCAACACAACAACAAAGAAGTATTAGCTTGAAATATCCAACCTGGGAAATGAAGGCACGTCAAAAGACGTTGTCGTGAAGACAGATCCCGTTGCTCCTATACACGAGCTTGATGACGACATGGCTCTCAAATTCAATCACCTCCCAGCTAGATGTTGTCTCCAAGTACTAGCAAGAGAGCAACGACGAACGTCCGTTGGCCCTCGTCGTCGTATAAAAACAAAGCACAAAATCCGCCTACGCGAATTCACAATGAGCGCACAAGTGGTGGAGAGCAGATGAGGGTGGAAAACAGAATGCTTCTGTTGTGTTATGTGTTGTGTTTTAAAAGGTTAAGACAACAGTCCTTTATGTAAACGGACTGCCCATTAACAAAGGTCAAAAGAGAGTTCATCTCCCATTAAGACAATAAATGATAACGAGTTTCTATGGTCTCGTTGGATGCACCCAACATTACCGAGAAGATCCGTTTAATGTCAAAATATGGTTATATGAACCTGGATACAAAAGAGGGAAGGTATTTGTTCAAATGGATTTAATGAGTCTCATTTCTGAGGTCATTATTGGGTTAGGTATTTGTGCGCAAATTGAAAATTTGTAGACTTAAAACAAATCTTAGAAAAAAAATTTTAAATTAAACTCGCATGCATGCTCACACATACTGAAGAGGTAGAGAGGTTTTGAAATACAAAGTAAATCCAACATTCCCCCACATATTTCATACACCTTTTTAAAGAATAAAAATAAAAGAAAATTTAAAGAATGATAATAAAGAAAAAAGTAACTAAAAATAAAATACGACTGAACTATGTCTTTCAACATAGGTAGCTTGTGGATTTGAACCTTGCCTAGCAATGATTCATCTACATCGAGAGAGACGTGGTGAACTACGTCTTGAACCAGACTTTTTGATTCGGATTTCAATAAATCGCACAAACATATATGATGGCACAAGAACGTTCATATCGGTGTGCGCATTACGACATTCGTAAGAATCCATTTCATGAGTGCTCTAATGGGAATACCCAACTCACATAAACCTCAGCCTAGGGTTACACTCACATAGTAGGAATCTCCAAGGGTGTACTGTCTGGTCCTACACCCTGCCGTATATGGCTTGACTCCATTCAGAGAAGAACTCTTCCTCTACTAAGACAGCACCGAAGCACTACACTTCATGGGGATAGGTCAGGAGTATAACTCCTAAGTTTGTGCTTCCATCGAACACTAACATAGCTTAGTTGTCCCTTTGAACCATTCCTCATGGGATCTCCAATTTTGGATTGGTTGAGTTACCACTATGGTGTTCAACTAACGGGTGAAAGACCCATCCCCTCCTTGCATTGAGTGCTAGCTTTCTAGCTAGACCCTTTATGAGAGGATCAATAATATTCTCTATAGATTTCACAAATTGTAGAGATATTACATCGAGGATAATGAAGTCTTTCACCTCTTCATACGTTAATCTCATAAAACATTTTCCAAGGTTACCCTTAAATTGTTTAGCTTTATCTATGGCAGATCTACTATCACAATGAATAGAGATAGGAGAAAATGGCTTTGAAATGATGGGTAAATCTATTAAAAGATTTCTTAACCAGACTATCTGACAACAAGCTAAATCCAAAGCTATAAAATCAACCTCCATTGTAGATCTTGCTCTAACATTATTTTGGAGGATTTCCAAAAGGCTGTCGCGCCACTAAGACAAAACACATAACCATTAGTAGACTTAGTTTCATCAGAGTATGCAATTTTCATCCGTGTAGCCTTCTAATACAACTAGAAAATCAGTATACTGTAGACTGTATTCCATAGTACTCTTAAGTATTTAAAAACTCTGACCAAAGCCTTCCAATGGTCAATATTAGGACAACTAGTGTACCTACTCAACCTATTGATAGCATATGTTATGTCATGTCTAGAACAGTTGGCTAGATACATTAAGCTTCCTATGACTTGAGCATATCTAGACTGATCCACAAGATTACCAGTATGTGCCTTAAGATGTAGGGAATCATCATATGTAGTACTGACAGACACACTATGGTACATATCAACCTATGTAAAACCTTTTCTACATAGTGAGACTGGTTTAGAGTATAGCCAGAAGTAGATCTGCTCAGTTTTATTTCAAGTATAACATCAGTTATTCTTAAATCTTTCATATCAAAGTTTTTTATCAAAAAAATATTTAGTCTCAGAGATAATAGCTGAATTTGATTCAAAGATTAAGATGTCATCAACATACAAGCACATGATTACAATACCAATCTCAGATGTCTTAGAATAAATGCATCTATCATATTTATTAGCAGTGAAGCCATAAGATAAAACCGTTTTATCAAATTTATCATTCCACTGTTTAGGTGCTTATTTCAAACCATATAAAGATTTTACGAATCTACACACCTTATGTTATTATCTATGGACTACGAACCCTCAAGTTGATCCATGTAAATCTATTCCTTAAGGTCGACGTTTAGGAAAGCAGTCTTGACATCCATTTGATGGATTTCAAGATTGTGAATCACAACTAAGATGACAAGAACATGGATAGAGGTAATTTATGTTACAGGAGCATTGGGTGTCAAAGTAATCAACACTTTCTTTCTATTTGTATCATTTGGCTACAAACCTAGCCTTAAACTTATTTATAAAACCATATGCCTGCGGCTTCTTTCTGAAAACCCATTTACAACCAATAGTCTTGTACCTTGGGGGAAGACCGGTCAGGATCCAAGTGTGGTTAGTCATTGTAAATTCTTTCATTATCAATTGCTTCCTTCCAGAGACTATGATCTATTAATTTCATACCTTCATCATAGGTCTTGGGGATCTTCTTCTACTAAGAGAATATAGAAATCAGGATCAAAGTTCTTAACCATTCTAGTCCTTTTACCTCGACCTAGGTCATCAGGGGGCTCAACAACTTCTTGGTTTAATGATTCTGCTTCTTCAATAATTTGTGGTGCATCTTGAGGGGATTCAACGTTTTGAGAATTTGAAGTTCCTTCACCAACTTGTCTAGGGAGAGAAGATTTGAGAGGAAAGATACTTTCATAGTATACTGTATCTACGGGTGTAATATCTAGTATTGAGTTGATCCTGATTTCTCGGATATCAGATTTGATGACTAGAAATCTATTGGCATTAATATTTTCTACATATCTCATGAAAACAAAGTCCACAATCTTAGGACCTAACTTCCTCTTCTTATTTTTTTTAGGAATCTTAACTTTGGCCAAGCATCCCCATACTTTAAGGTATTTTGGAATTGATTTTCTGTTAAGGAGTTTTATCTATGTGTTTGAAAGGGATGGCATTAAGCACATAGCTTGCGGTTAAAAGAGCCTCCCCCCACAATCGTTGGTTAAGACCGGATTTAGCTAACATGACATTGACCATATCTATAAGTGTTTTGTTCTTCATTTCAGCTACACCATTAGACTGAGGATTACAAGGAAAAGTGGGTTCATGTATAAGGCCATGCTCATTATGAACATGCATAATGGGTTACTAATATAGGTGAAGACATGTGATCTCTTCGCAAGAATTGACCATGAAAACTCAGTGAGCTCCTAAAGGGAGGGAAGTCTTTGGCTTCAAATGGATTTCCAAAAGAAATTAAGAATCTCGTGCAATGAAGTTGTCATTATAAGTCATGCCTAGTTCTGTGGATTACAATTAGTTATTTCCTTATGTTATGAGGCATACGTTCATCATGACGATACTAGCTCTTGTAATATGTTGAAATTTTGAATTAGAGTTGTTAGATGTGATGACAAATTTTCTACATGACAAACATACAGAAGAAATTTTGGTGAGCTAAAGGATTTCACTTCAAGGCAATGAATATCATGTATATAGATTGAAGAAGTCCTTCTAATATTCAAGCGGTCCCCTAGGTTGTATTGAATATGAGTTCAAATGATTAACGTGTTTATAATAAAAAGGTGGATGATGAGTCATTCATCTACCTATTACTTCATGTATACGACATATTAATTGTTGTTTAGAAGAAAAACCCCATAGATAATTCTAAGAAGTGCCTTGCTTCAATATTTGATATGAAAGACTGAAATGCAAAGTGTGACAAGGAAATTCTTCTTATTAAAAAAACACAGAAAATCTCGTCCAGATTTAGGATGTTTACTGCAATGTCCTTGGAACAACATTCATTTTTGGGGTCACTTATGCAATTGGAATTGTAATTTTACCCTTATAAAGAGAGTTGTTTGTACATGGCTAAATGATTTCTATAAAACCCTTGATGGCTATAACTTTTTTCTATGTCCTTTTCTACCACATGTTTACAACCATACAAAGAGCAATTCGTTATAGCTTTCAAGGAGTGGGCTAGTTACATGCAGTGGCGGATCCGGAATTTTACCTTAATTAGGGCATTACAATATACAAAGCTACAATGTTCATAAAAATTGACAATAGTTGATTCGTATACATAAGTAAACATATAAACTAAACTAGAAAATCATACATTGATCATAGTTGGACCGTCTAGTTTTTTAATATTTTGAAAATAATTTATGATATCATTATAAAAAATAATTAGTAAGCTCAATCTTTTCAGAAGCTCAACAAAAGTTTCATGTATCAATGTTTTATTTTGAGGGACATGAGGATTAAAGTTATACCGAATGTTCAGATTGAAGTTACATTGAGAACTCAAAACTTAACTCCAATTTATAACTTATACATGATATAATACTATGAAGAAGATACAATTAAATATTTATTAAATCAAAATCTTCATTACATAAAAATTACTTCGAACCTGACGAATTAAAATGCTGATGGAAGAAAGGTCTCAATAGAGAAAGAAGGCACGATGCCGATAAAAGTTGAAGCTTGAAATGTCATTATCAAAATGTAAGAGAAAGCACAAGAGATAAGGGATGTCTAGTAAGATGCGAGGATATCAAGATGAAGATATCTCTTGTTTCGCCAATGAGAGGGATGATGTTTTTTTGGGGGGAAGGGTTGCATGTTTGAACATTACAATAAAATTGACTTGCGAAAACAAATAATTTAAATATTCATTAACATATATTATAACAATAGATATTGTTCACCATGAATCTATCCTTTTGTTCTTGTACTTCATCATGAATTCATCTTCCATGCTAAAACGTCCGTACAATGGTGGTTACTCATTGACTCTTTTCGTTAAAAGATGTACTAATAACGGTTGATTTAGATTTGATTGCACAAAAAACTCAACTATAAGTTTTATAAAAAAACTCATTGTTAGTTACGTAGCAATGAATACGATTTTCGTTGTGAATTTAAATAGTTAATAATAATTTTGCAATGAATAATATCCTCCTTCATGCATTTAACTATAAGATATGATAATGTATACTAAATTTTGTATTGCTACATGTCAATTAAATTTCGTTGTAGTGGTGGGTTGTTTCCATAGAAATAAAACTTATTCCCCTTATTAGATAACAACAATAGCAAGTATATGGGAACTCATTTCAATAACATTGAGAATGATTATCCCTAGATCATTCAAAAAATTCCATAAATGAGGAGAGGGGCACTTTGATGGAAAATGGGTCCAGCCAGAGACAAGAGGCTCTTTCAATCAATTGGGAGGGCCACCTCGTGTGTATTGTTAAGGGATTTGGGCACGTGCCCCTCATGGCTATGGATGTCAATCTGGGTAACCCATTAGATATCCGACCCAAATCCGCTCTATTTAATGACTCGAACCCCGCCTCATTTCTTTTAGATGGGCATGGGTCTTGAATTTACTACCCATATGGGTATGGGCATGGGTTTAGGATTGCCTTGTGGGTACTCGAACTCGAACCCGTCCCAAACCCGAATAGATAATAAATATAAATATAGATATGTATGTTATATTTTAGTCAAACTTATCAAATCCACTTCTTATCTAACAAGTATCAAGTTGTATATATAAACCAACTCAATTTTCTCCTCTCTATCTATTTATTAATCTTCAGCTACCTTTTTGTGTCTTCAATAAATAAAAATTATCAACCGAAAAGATATATATCTTTAACATTCTCTACACATTGCACATCTTTGTGTACCATCATATTACATGATCTTCATTTGTTAATCTATGTATAAAAATCTTATGTACATTTATTATTAGCTTAAAATTTTATTATGTCATATACGTGTGTACTCATTAGGTACATGGGTATCCGTTGGGTATATGGGTACCCGACATAAATAAAAGGTTTGAATCTTATCTATTTCAAAAAAAGCAAATGTATCGAGTAAGAGCTGGCAAAGATTCTTTTGAATTTTATTTTTCACAAAGAACATTTCTATTCCGATTACAAGCTAAAAATCTTATGATTTCTCCGTACTCAACACTTCAAGTAGTTTCAATGGGTAACAAAAGTTCCACAGTTCGATCTAAATTAGTCTAAACATGGTATTTTCTTTCAAATATATCAAGTTCTTTCAGATTAATCAAGTGTGATCTTGAGAAGATACCTTTCCATGTATAATCCGGAGGGCGCCAATAAAAAACACAAGGCTTACAGGCAAGGCTGACGGCTGCTTACTGCCTACTCCCCCTTTTTTATCATCTCTATCCATTTCCACCCGATATTCCAACTTCTAAGTGAGAAAAATCATTACTTGTCCCCCCAAGTCAGAGTATAAAAATTCCTGCTGACACCCATTCCCTTCTGCCGATTCTTTTGTTTGATTCACGGACGCTGCAATCTGCGGAGGAAGAGGAGTCCGAGAAGCAAGCACCACAACCCCACACACACCCCGCTCTCTGTTAAAGAGAGACGGAAAGAGAAAAGGAGAGCAGGGAATAAGTAAAGGCTCCTCCATTGCTCTTCTTCTAGATCTGACTTGGGTACATTCCTCCTCAGCTTCTTAACCTTTCTCATTAATCTTGTTGCGTTGCTTGCGTTTCCTCTTCTATTTCGTGTTCTTGCATTTCTTGACGGGGAAAAACGATTTTTTTGAAGGGTGGTTGGATGGAAATTTGGATTTTGATTGCAGAGGAGGGTTTATTGGATCGTTTGAGGTGGTGGGTACTCGATGGTTTTCGGTGTAATACTTCTGTTGCTTTCGTATGTTTTGACTGCTATCTTGCCACTGTCTTTTTCTTTAGTGTTATCTCAAAATTATAGACTTTTTCCACCCCTTGGGAATGGCTGGTGAAAGGTTAGGGTTTCTGGGCGCACTTTTAATATGGTTTTCCTCATGTGGGAACATATGTAAATTGAGGAAGACTTTGTTTTTCTTGTTGGTTTAATATTTCATTTTGTGGGTGACATTTAATAAGGTTTGTACTGGGCCCTTCTTTTGTATTTCCAGAAGGAACTGTAATTTACCAGAACACTGATACAAAGAGAACTGGGATGGCCAGTTTGAGCAACCCAATTATGAGGTTCTTACTCTTAGGGTTAATGACGATATCTGCAGCACCATTTTCCCAGGGCTATACTTATGATCAAGATGGTAAGTTTTGTGAATTCCTTGCCTCTTCTTGGTTATTTCCTGATATTTCGCGTTTGCATTTACATCATGACTGCTGGTGAACTGTATTTTTATTTTGATGTTTGATGGCAGAATTCATCCAATTGTTAAGTGCAGTAGTTGTTTTGTTTCAGACTTTCAGTGGCTTAGTGCGTTTGCATGCTTTACAATAGCCTGTCACTGGACAAGGACTTGTTCTTGAGCCATAATCTTAAAAACTAACGGTAGTAATGCAGCTGCTTAGGAGCTGTGCTTCATGCTCACCACCACCACCACCAACGGCAACAACCACCACCACTATCTAGCCTTTTCCCACTTTAAGTGGGGTCGACTACATGGATTCTTCGCTTTCAAGCATATCAAAGTTGAGCCATACCCTGGTTTAAATCCGACAAATCCGCACTCTGACATCATGACCACTTGAAAAACTCAAATTACAACAATACTGGTTGAGTCATCTTAGGCTAAAAAGCTCGTCCTTGTTTTATTCTTTATCAAGAATTACTTTTTTTTGTGCATGTTTGATTGAGTTAATAGAGATAAAAAACTAATAAACTGCTTCCGTTGTCAACGTGGAGGAGCTGAATTCTTCAATTAGATGGAGACATATGGTACTTAGCACCCTAATTAGGCGGGTAAACAATTGTATGAAATTGTGTCTGAATGTTGAACTTGTGAGTTCATGGTGCCCTTGATATGAAATTCGAATTGTCAAGGGTAATTCTGTTGTGTTGTAATGCATTTCGAAGTTTCTGTCTTGTTATGTGTTTGTTTCAATAATCAAATTCATGAATGATTAAAAGGGCAGCCGAATGGATAAGTTTCCATTATGTGGGGATAGAAAATGATTAAATGAAGCACTAACATGAATACCAGTGTTAGAGATATCTATTACTGGAACTCACATATATACTTTTTTTTCCCTATTATGTTCTTATTGTACGATTTTGTTGACGCACGTTGAGTTATTGTACCTTGTTGCTATTTTATTTCTCTTGTTATCCTCTTTCTGTAATTTACCCATAGGCTACTCCCTATATAAGAGAGCCTAGGGCTATGGAATAAACAACTGATTCACGTTTCCCAACATGGTATCAGAGCGACGGTCCTAGACCGGAGTTCCTGAAACCCTAACCCTAACCCTACCCGCCGGCTCTCTCTCTCTCTCTTCTCTTCTCTCCCCGCAGATTGGCGTCGCCGCCTCCGCTCCAGGCGCTCCAGGCGCAGGCGCAGGCGCAGATCGGCGTCACCCAGCGCGCCTCCAGGCGCAGGCGTGCATCGCCCGACCTCCAGCGCCTCCTGATCTGCGGCGCTCCTGATCTGCGGCATCTCCAGCGCGCATCTCCTCCAGCGCGCATCTCGGCACAGATCGGTGTTGACCGTTCTTCAGCGCATGAGCGCGTAGAGCACCCACCTCGTGACGATCTTCAACGCGCGCAGCCACTGAACGTGTGGATCTGGTCAGCCCCTGAGCACGCACGTTGCGCGCAGCCTCCGCGCAACGTGTAGCATCCACGCCCTAAAACTCTAGGGCTCAGATCGTGATATCTATGGGGTTGGTTGCTTGACGTCTACACATGCAACTAATCCCAGTTCTGTCATTGTAGACAAAGTTTATTATCTCTTGGTCACTCCAGTCTTCCAGTATGTCAGAAAGCAAGGCTGACATCCCATCTATGGGCGCATTCCGTGGTCCAGCGCCCATCGTCAAGATGGATGGTACGAACTATGAACTGTGGGCAATGCAGTTCATGAGTATGATGAAGTCCACGGGCAAGAAGCATATTCTCACAGAGCCCGAGCCTGCAGAGAAGACTGGAGTTCATGCCTCATGGGAGGCAGATGACGCATATGCCAAGGTGTGGCTGTCTGGCACATTGGCTATTGAAATTGCCAATGATATTCTACATCAACCCACAGCAAAAGACATGTGGGATATTCTGGCATCAACATATTCTCAGGCGAAGAATGAGACAAAAATTCTGCAACTACAACATGATATATTCACAATAAAGCAGAATGGTCGCCCGTTACATTCTCTCTACACATCTTTGAGAGGAATGTTTGAGAAGCTTCATAGCTTCATGCCTCTTACCGCCACGCCAGAGCAGCAAAAGACATATAGAAACGCAACAATGGTGGGTGTGTTTCTCGCAGCACTCGACCCAGAGTATGAGGCTGCTCGTTCACAGATTCTGGCGGACTCAACTATTCCTCCCATGGAGGAGGCTTTTCATAGGTTGAGTAGGATCACTGTACCTTCTGCAGCCACTAGCCAGAATCCCTCAGCCATGGCAGTCAACAGGGGCCGTGGCTCTCATTACCAGGGCCGTGGACGTACTCCCCGTGGAAGGGGTGGCCGCACTAGGCCAACATGCTCATATTGTCACAGAGTCGGCCATACTGAAGACACATGCTATTCCAAGCATGGATTTCCTGCATCTGCACGAGCCGCTGAGCAGATAGAGCCTCCTTCTCATGCTTCACTGGATCAGCGGTTTGATGATCTGGTTGCCCGCCTCAGGGGCATTATCCCTCCATCTGCACCGACGACAGAGAGTCATACGGATGTTGCTGCTTCTGCTTCTGCGTCTGCCTCTACGAGTACTTCAGGTAGTACACTTGCACTACATAGTAGTAGATCGGATACATTGCCATGGATCATGGACTCAGGCGCTACACATCATCTATGTGGCGACCAGAGTCTACTTTCAGGATATACTCAGATTCCTCCAGGACGAACAGTAGTGATTGCCAATGGCACTCATTCCCCCATCATGGGTCAGGGGGAGATTAGATTGACATCATCTATGCAGCTCAAGAATGTTTTACATGCACCGCATTTTTCTATGAATCTATTGTCAATCAGCCAGATTACGAAGGATCTCCAATGTCGAGCTATTTTTGATTCATCTTCTTTGATTTTTCAGGACATCCGTACGGGCAACGTGATTGGTCATGGCTATGAGCAAGGAGGCCTCTATCGTCTGAACCAGACCCCATTTGCTGGAATCACCTCTTCTCCCGCTGGACAAGTATCTCCTCTCTTGTGGCATCTGCGTCTTGGTCACCTCCCGCTTCAGAAGTTGTGTCGTGTCTTACCTTATAGCCTTCCTCACACACCTATCCAGTGTGAGGCGTGTCAGTTGGGAAAACATCACAGGTCATCGTTTCCCAGTGGTCAAGGTCGGAGTAGTAACTCCAAATTTGAGTTGTTTCATGTTGATATATGGGGTCCAAGTCGTGTTCCCGATCTTCAGGGACACAGGTATTATATTGTTTTTGTGGATGATTTCTCTAGAGCATCATGGGTTTTTTTAATGAAAAATAAGTCTGAAGCTGGAAACATTATTATTCAATTTCTAAATGAGATTCAGAATGTTTTTTCCACCACTGTCAAATTTTTGAGAAGTGACAATGCCTTAGAATTGTGCACCAATAATCTAGCCAACTACTACTCTTCTAAGGGAATTGTTCACCAAACATCATGTGCCCATACGTCCCAACAGAATGGGGTTGCAGAAAGAAAACACCGTCACCTCCTTGATGTCACAAGGTCTCTTCTCATTCAGAGTCATGTTCCGTATTCCTACTGGGGTGATGCAGTACTCACTGCATGTTATCTTATAAATCGTATGCCCTCGTCCGTCTTGAATGAACAGATCCCCTTCTCTCTTATATATCCTAACAAGGATCTGTTCACTCTTACCCCTCGTGTGTTTGGGTCAGTCGCGTTTGTCCATCAGTTGTCGTCCGGTTCTGACAAGCTCTCTCCTAGGGCTGTCAAGTGTGTCTTTGTGGGGTACTCCAGAACTCAAAAGGGGTACAAATGTTTTGACCCTCTGCGTCGGCGGTATGTGATCAGCGCAGATGTTACATTCTTTGAATCTATCATGTACTTCTCCGAATCTGGAAACATGCAGCCACAATCTATATCCCCTGATACTGTGTTCATGGCACCACCAACATCTCAACCACCACCATCACCACCACCACCACCATCACCACCACCAACAACGCCATCAATAGTACCTCCATTACCATTCCATTACACCCGAAGGCCGAATCAAGCTCATGGTCCTGACCAGTCAACTAGCTCGCCTACGGTATGTAATGAAAATATTAATGTTGATGAATCTGACGACATTACTCAGCAGGATGTATCACAGGAGCATGCTGATACCACAGGGGACCTAAATGTTCCAATCGCTCTACGCAAGTCAAAGAGAAGCTGTGTCCAGTATCCAGTTTCAGCAGTGGTGTCGTTTGAGAGGATATCTGGACCTTTCAAGACATTTGCGTTGGCACTTTCAGCTACAGATATTCCAAGGAATCACCATGAAGCCTTGCAGGATTCTCGATGGAGGCTAGCAATGGAGGAAGAGATGGCGGCACTTCAGTCCAGAGGAACATGGAGCTTGGTTACTATACCTCCAGATGTCAACCCGGTGAGTTGCAAGTGGGTGTTTACAGTGAAACATAATGCAGATGGCTCCATTGACAGGTACAAGGCACGCCTAGTTGCAAGGGGATTCACACAGACATATGGGGTAGATTACCTTGACACGTTCTCCCCGGTGGCTCGTCATTCCACTCTACGGATTCTCTTATCTGTTGCAGTCACTAAAGACTGGCCCCTATATCAACTGGATGTGAAGAATGCCTTTCTGTATGGCGATTTGCAGGAGGAGGTCTACATGCAACAGCCACCAGGTTTTGCTGTTGAGGGGGAGTGTTCCAAGGTTTGCCGATTACATAAGGCTATCTATGGCCTTAAGCAGAGCCCCAGAGCGTGGTTCCAGAAGCTGTCAGACCTCTTTGAGAAACAAGGATACAAACGCTCTAATGCTGATCATTCCTTGTTTGTACAGAAAACGGCAAGAGGTACTGTTGTAATCATGGTTTATGTTGACGATATCTTGATTACAGGTGATGATGACCAGGGCATTAAGCAGGCAAAGGAAAGGCTAGGGACCGAGTTTGTCATCAAGGACCTGGGAGTCCTTAGATATTTTCTGGGGCTGGAGTTTGCTAGAAATCCGTATGGACTAGTCATGTCACAGAGGAAGTATGTCACAGATCTACTAAGTGAGACAGGTATGCTAGGGTGTCGACCTGCTACGACACCTATGGACCCTAGCATGAAGATGTATGATGATGACACAGAGGAGGTTGACAGGAGAAGATACAGAGAACTGGTAGGCAAACTGCTATATGTCACCATCACTAGGCCAGATATATTATTTGCAGTAAGCCGTGTGAGCCAGTTCATGGAGCAGCCACGCCAGGTGCATATGGATGCAATACACATGATACTTAGATACCTCAAATCTTCTCCAGGTAAAGGTATGCTGTTTAAGAAAGGAAAGGGGATTTCTGTCTATGCATGCGCAGATGCAGACTATGCAGGATGTCCTAAGGATAGAAAGTCCACCTCAGGGTACGCTGTCTATGTCGGAGATGCCCTGGTCTCATGGAGGAGCAAGAAGCAAACTGTGGTAGCTAGATCCAGTGCTGAATCCGAATATAGGGCTATGGCCCAGGCTACTACAGAGATGATGTGGGTGAAAGCAGTGCTGACAGATCTATGCTTAGATATACCACTTCCTATGAACTTGGAGTGTGATAATCAGGCTGCTTTGTTCATTGCTAATAATCCTGCATTCCATGAGCGGACCAAGCATATTGAAGTGGATTGTCACTTCATACGTGATATGATCCAGAAAGGATTTATTACCACATCCCACGTTACTTCAGAGAACCAGACGGCAGACATTTTTACCAAGGCATTATTACGTGGCCCATTTCAGAAGTGTGCCTCCAAGCTGAGCATGATTGACATCTATGCTCCATCTTGAGGGGGAGTGTTGACGCACGTTGAGTTATTGTACCTTGTTGCTATTTTATTTCTCTTGTTATCCTCTTTCTGTAATTTACCCATAGGCTACTCCCTATATAAGAGAGCCTAGGGCTATGGAATAAACAACTGATTCACGTTTCCCAACAGATTTGTCTGTCGAGAATTATTTGGTGGACATCTTTACTAAAACCCTTTCACGCATTTTATATAGTTACCATCACATCCAAACAGAGATCATAGATTTATATGCCCCCGCTTGATATGCATGGTATGTGTTGAAAAGAGGAATGAATGAAATGTATATGGAGAGAAGCTTAGAGAGTACAAGGGTTACAGAACCGAAGGGTCACGGGGGTTACAGAACTCGATGGTTCACAGATGGTTATGAAACTTGAAGGGTCACGAGAGGTTACGGAACCCAAAAGGTTACAAACATAAATGTAAATATAATAACTCTAACACCCCCCCTCAAGCTGGAGCTGAGAAAGCTGCAGCTTGTAACAAAAAGAAAAAGTATACGCCACATCTTCACACGATGCATCATAAGAACATATGTCCGCTGCTGGTAGAAGACCTCGCTCGAGGACGGGTCTGTGGCTTTCAGGTCATCGGAACGTATCTCTACCATGCATGTAGAGTCGCTGCGATATCAGGTCATCGGAACGTATCTCTGTTGTGCCTGCAGGTCACCAGAACATATCTCTGTCATGCATGAAGAAGAATCGTTGTAGAAGAAGTCCGGTGTGGATTAGTAGTCGGATCGTAAAAGAAGTATACGCCCTGACGAAGAAGTCGATGCTTGATGAAGACGGATGATTTGAGTATTAGTCTGGAGTGTTAGCAGGCGTCCTGAAAAATTATCCCTGACTCCCCTTTTCTCCCATACTTGATAGAATAAAGAGTATGTAACATCAAGTTAGGAGAAACAAGTCGTGGTGAAGTAGGGATTGTAGGAGGAGGGCTCCAGACTGTGCTGACGATGTAGGAGGTGCGACTGGAGCTGTTAGAGCCTTGGGCATCGCTTTAGGTGTCGCTGGAGGTGGAAACTGGTGTTGCTGGGGACTCATACTACCTTACGTGAGACCATCGATCCAGAAGGTCCAGTCATCTCTCCTTGTTCGCGGAGAGAGGGTTGGTGGTGGCAACGGATTTAGGTTATTAGGCTTTGATTTAGGATCGTCGCTCTGATATCATGTTAAAAAGAGGAACGAATGAGATGTATATAGAGAAAAGCTTAGAGAGTACAAGGGTTACGGAACCTGAAGGGTCACAGGGGTTACAGAACTCGATGGGTCACAGATGGTTATGGAACCTGAAGGGTCACAATCAAGGTTTTAATCTCGATTTCGATTTCGTTTCGAGATGCTGAAAAAACGAAACAATTTCGACGGCCTAGATTTGTGAAGGAAGGGTACATATCGAGATTTCGATTTCGGTTTCGGTAGGTTGTCGAAACCGAAATTTCGTCAAAATTTCGCGAAATTTGAAACAATGGTCATAAGAGGTTACGAAACCCAAAGGGTTACAAACATAAATGTAAATATAGTAATTCTAACACTCCCCCTCAAGCTGGAGCTGAGAAAGATGTAGCTTGTAACAAAAAGAAAAAGTATACACCACATCTTCACACCATGCATCATAAGAACATATGTCCGCTGCTGGTAGAAGACCTCGCTTGAGGACGGGTCTGCGGCTTTCAGGTCATCGGAACGTATCTCTACCATGCATGTAGAGTTGCTGCGATATCATGTCACCGGAAAGTATCTCTGTCGTGCCTGCAGGTCACCAGAACATATCTCTGTCATGTATGAAGAAGAATCGTTGTAGAAGAAGTCCAGTGTGAAGTAGTAGTCAGATCGTAAAAGAAGAAGTATACGCCCTGACGAAGAAGTCGATGCTTGGTGAAGACAAATGATTTGAGTATTAGTCTGGAGTGTTGGTCTATCAGTCGTGGTAGGGTAGCAGGCGTCCTAAAAAATTATATCTGAGTATGAAAAGGCATACACTAACTTAATCTCTGGAAAGAGAGGAGTTTCGAACATTCTGACAGTTTCCTTATGGTCCTATTGGACCTTAACTGCAGTGAGGATGAGGAAAATATGTACACCTCTTGTACTTTTTTACCCTTAGGTTGTGGGACTAAGCTTTCACATATTGTTAAACAAATTTCTAATTGACCCTTTAGACCCACTACACAATAGTTAAACTGCAACATCATTGTATTGTGCCCTCACTGCTACAGGAATGGAATATTGTTAACTTTGTTTAACATGCGTAATTTTCCTTTTCCTGTTCCTTTTTTGCAATAAGTTCAGTGCCCTCACTGCTACACAATAGTTAAACTGCAACATCATTGTATTGTGCCCTCACTGCTACAGGAATGGAATATTGTTAACTTTGTTTAACATGCGTAATTTTCCTTTTCCTGTTCCTTTTTTGCAATAAGTTCAGTGGTGTGAGTGTAACTCTAACCAAAGATGAAAGCTGTTGTAACTTTTACATTGATAAATCATATCGATTAGGTAAAAGGGATGGTCAATGACAAGAAAATAGCAAGCAACATGCAGCAATGCAGGATGCGCCGACTGTCATCATTTTTTTGAGAAGCAGCTGATTTGTCATCATAACTGCCTTGCTCCACCCTTTGGTCGATGCTCAGAGCCTTTGCTAAATCATTTGGCTATTAAAATTCAAAGTTAAAAAATGGAAGCCTCCCACTTTAAATAGGGTAGGTTAGATGGATCTTGCTCAAATCCATATTGAAAGATCCGACTACCTTTTATGATGGTTGTTGGTTATGTAACACAACCCCTACAAGAATGAATTTAAACCTTGGTCTTTTGGATGGTAGGTACACTGCACTACTACCAGACCATTGAAGTGGGTACATTACATTCAAATTCAAAGTTACAGTGAACAAAATTATTCTCTGAATATTATAAAAAACAACTGGAATTTCCAGATACCGAGTCTACATGGATGGATGAAATGCATCCAAAATGTGCCAAAATTAATTAAAATATATTACACTTCAGCCATTTTCTTTATAAAAATCCAACATTTGAACTGCATGTGGTTAAGACTCAAAATATTACTCCTTTAACAAGGATAGGCCGCCCGATAGAAAATCAAAGGTTCTTTTAACTTACATGTTGAATCAGAGTTATACCAGCCTAATTCGAGTGATAGACTCTAACGCTATCGATTTCTGGATCTACTCGAACAACAACACAGGATATGCTCGTGGACTTAATGACAGATTTTTATGGGTAAGCAAACAGTCAATTACTGCAAGGACCACCTATAGTGAATGTGAATGCTAACTTATTGTGTGTAGTAGACTAGGGGCAAATTCATGCCACACTGAAATTGGAGACCAAGAGGAAGCCATCACGAGTTTCTACTGGCTATTTCTGTTGATAGAAACTATCAACCATCCTTGGATAGTTGGATCCACAGGAGATTAACAAGCAATGCTCTTGCATGTACTTTGTAATTTACAAATTCCTTTTTTGAAGGAGAGAATATAAATTAGACATTCGCATGGCCTTAAATTTCAGCGAAATTCGGTCGAATTTCTGTCGAATATCGATATTCGGTCGAAATCGAAATTTGACCGAAATGACTGAAATGATCGAAATATGGGGGTGCTAGTACAAAAAATGACTGAAACGACCGAAATTTCGTTCGAAATTCCATCGAAATTCTGTTTTGGTTGATACCGAAATGGTGACCGAAACCGACATTTAAGGCCTTGGACATTCAGATCTTGAACTTATGATGATATCTAAGACCACCGCTTCTCATTTTGTTTGATTTTTCCACATGTGTGGTTTAATTAGTTAGAACTGAGAAAACTTGATCTCCAAGCTAAAGAATTGCATCGTTTTATTATCCGGACATTTTTTTTTGATCCAAAAGAGGGGAAACACTCCAGTAGTGTATGCCCATATATATTGATAGGACAGTAGTGTCTCCCATGATGGCAAGGTTGGAGGGGTGACTGACGGATTCGAAGGCAACTACATTATCCAAGGGAGAGAAGTTGGTCCTGTTGAAGCATGCCTTTTCTGTCATCTTGGTCTTCTTTTGTTCCACGAGATTGTTTCTAACAAGGATGCGTTCGAAGATGGAGGTTCTAATGAGGCGGTTTCTTTGGTCGGATGGGGGGCAAATGAAGAAAGGCTTCACTTTGCTGATTGGGATAAGGTTACAATTGCGAAGATGATGGGAGGTTTGGGGGGTCTCAAATTGGGGGAGATGAACAAGGTGCTTTTGGCGAAGTGGGTGGTTCGACTATTGGGGAGTTTGGAGGATCTCGTCTGTCGGTTCATGACGAAGATATATGGTATTACTCTGTCTTTGGAGGCTGCACGGATTCATGCTTCCTCTTTGTTGTGGCAGGCTATCATGACGGTCCTTCCAGAGGTGGCTGTGAAGATGCATCCTGTTTCGAGGAATGGGGACACGTTCAGATTCTGGCTTGATGACTGGACGGGTGACGGGATGCTGAGGGAGAGATTCTGTAGGCTTTTCAGCTTGGTTTGCGACAAAGAGAGGTTGGTCATCCACATAAGGGAACGTGATGACAAGAATTTTTGATTTTCCTCGATGATTTTCGATGGTAGGTTGGATGAGCTTCTTAGGTTGCAAAGGGAATTGGCGGAGGTGGAGGGGCCATCGGCTGGTCGAGACCATTTGGTGTGGGGTGATGGCAGTTTCATGGTGAAGGAAGCCTATCGTTTTTCACTAACGGAGAGGGGCATGTGCACAATGATGTGAGACTTGATGCCAACATCATCTGAAGGAGCAGGATGTCCAATAGAGTCAAAGTCTTCATGTGGTTATTTCACCTTGGTAGGGTTCTTACCAAGGACCGTCGTAGCCAGTTGTTAATGATGGATGATTATCCATGTGACATGTGGGTTGGAGGACTTGGACCATTTGTTCTTCTCGTGTCTGCACTTGATTTGGGTCTGGAGCGGTGCTTGCATTCCTTGGATTAGGGTGGAGAATGGGTTCAGCTTCTGGAGTTGCATCAAATCAGTGCGCGGCATTGAGTATGCAGAGGCCTCCTATCCCTTTGCCATCTGGTGGGGGATCTGGTGTGGTAGGAATGATGCCCTATTTTATGGGTTGTTGTTTTACTCTGAGAATGTTATTGAGCATCGCAGGACGCTGTATGCCTCTTAGAATCATGTAATGTAACACAATGTAAGTTTTATTCCTTTATATATATATTGCCACGATGGATCCCATCTTGGGATACCACCCTCCCTTCCCTCAAAAAAGTTATTTAACTATTCCACAATCAAGGATGGTGTCTCCGGCTTTATTCAATATAATGGAAACGGGTTTTTTTCCACGTTAGTGGTATTGCATATATTTTTTACTTCCAAATAGCTTTAATTTTTTGTAATACATGCTTTTAGATCCAAAAAAATTATATCCTTCTTGATGAATTCCGTCTAATTTTTTGGTCTTCGCTATCTCCTACAAAGCATATTTTTAAACATTTCTCACCTTTGAAGTGGAGTACTAAATATTCTTCTTTGCACATGTCCAACTCACTTTATACGAGTTTGTCTCGTTTTATCTTCTATTTGTGCCCCCATCAGCCTTATGCTTGATACCATCATTTCGTGTATGAGCGATATATCGCCGATATATCACGAAATTTCCTTTCATGGGAATATTCATTCTGTAGTCTTTTTGAGCTTGTTCATCTTGATGTATGGGGACCCAATCGATATCCTGATCATATGGAAAATCGATATTATTGGGTCATTGCTGGAAAATAAGAATGTGGAAGTGTATCAAAATAAAGAACAATGAAGAACACATGATTTTTACGTGGAACTACTCCCTTAAGGAGCGGGATGAAACCATGGGAGAACGCTTCAAGGGGCTAGAATGCCTATTGCACTTTCTCAACTGTTACAAGAGGGTAAGGGGCTTCTTATATAACCCTTACCGAGTCTCCACATCCCACAGACGGTCGATGTGGGACTAGATCCATTTACTCATCTACCACATAAGTGGTACATATTCAACATACTCCAACACTCCCCCTCAAGCTGGAGCATGCAATGCTAAACAGAAAGAAATCTCAAACTCATGATACAGGACACTATGGACAATATCAACTCAACGCAAACACAATTGTCGGCTGCTGTCGAGGACATTGCTGCTCATGTCGTGCTGGTGAGGAGGAACGAATAGGATGGAGTGTGAGTCAAACTGAATCTCCTCGTCAGAGAACATGTGCTATGTACTGCACCTGTCAGAGTCATTGCAACTAAAAATGAGTCTCCTCATCGGAGTACTCTGGCCCGTCACATCATGTGGACAACTGCTCCATCTCTGAAAGGGCCGAACTGAAAAAGCCGTAAAGACATCCTCGTCAGAGTTTACGGTCGCTGGAGAATGGAGTCTGAAAAGTCTCCTCTTCAGAGAACTGGATCTCTCCCATATTGGTTCAGAGAATGGGATCTTTACCCTGGAGTCCCTATTAAACCACATGAAAAACCTAGCCCACATGGCATAGGGAATGTGATTTCTACCATGGAGTCCCTATGGAACACATGAAAACACTGACCAAAACAAAAGATGGGGACCATAAAATGGCGATCGCATACATGTGCATGTCGAATTGAAGCCTCGAAATCTGATCATCGAGTCAGAAATTGAACACTAGAGGTTGATAATCTGGCTGGCCTCTGGACCGGAGAATCTGAAAATCTTAATTTGACATGTAACTGTACACATTGCTCCCCCTTTCTTCCATACTTGTTGGAAAATATTGACATCGACCAAGTTGGGAGAAGACAAGAAAATGCGGGGAAAAATAAAACATCACATAAACCGTCACAATTTTTCGGCTTTCTTCTTGTTGGAGAATGTAATAAAGTGGTAATTGGATATCCAATTACTACCCACTCATGTTTAGTCCCACATCTACTATCTGTGAAACTTTGGTCTGTATGTGGGGATATATAAGGAGCCCCACACCCCCTGCAGTCAACGAGAAAGTTCAATAGAATATTCGGCCCTTTGAGGCCTTCTCTCGCGATTTCATCTTGCTCCTTTGGGAGTAGGGTTCCACGTAAAATCACAAGCTTTCATGTTTGTTCTTTCTTTATATTTCTTTATCTATTTATCAAAATTGCTTTCGCATTTTATATTTCAACATACTTCAGGATTTGCTATCTTTATAGGAAGCTCTTTGATTTCTTTGAAAAGTAAGAAACAAACTGTTGTGGCGAGATCCAGTGCTGAATCCGAATATAGAGCCATGGCACAAGCAAGCACAGAAATGATGTGGGTTCGAGCGGTCTTGGAAGATTTGAATGTAAATGTCTCTTTACCCATGCAGCTTCAATGTGACAACCAGGCAGCATTGTTCATTGCCAATAATCCATCTTTTCATGAAAGAACAAAGCACATCGAGGTAGATTGTCACTACACTAGAGACATGATCCAGAAGGGCTTGATTTCCACTTCACACGTCAATTCAGAGGACCAGACTGCTGATATATTTACCAAGTCATTGCTCAGAGGACCTTTCCAGAGATGTTCTTCCAAGCTGAGCATGATTGATATCTATGCTCCATCTTGAGGGGGAGTGTAGAGGTTTACGTTATGTTATTGTTGGGAAAAGAGTCTTTGATAATCATTCAAGAAAACCCTAGGCTCTCTTATATAGGGAGAAACCTTAAGGGTAAATTACAAAGAAGTCTATAGAAGAGAAAGAAATAACGACAAGATACATAAAGTGATAATAAAGAAACTATCTCTACACTCCCCCTCAAGGTGGAGCATAGATGTCTATCATGCTCAGCTTGGATGAACATCTCTGAAAAGGTCCTCTGAGCAGTGGCTTGGTGAATACATCTGACGTCTGATCTCCTGAGCTCACATGGGCAGTAGATATCAATCCTCTCTGAATCAAATCCCTAGTATAATGGCAGTCAACTTCAATATGCTTGGTCCTTTCATGGAAAGCTGGGTTGTTGGCAATGAATAGTGCTGCCTGATTGTCACACTGAAGCTTCATAGGTAGCGGCACAACTACATGTAGATCTTCTAGTACGGAACGAACCCACATCAATTCCGTGCTGGCTTTGGCCATGGACCTATATTCGGATTCGGCACTGGACCTTGCCACAACAGTTTGTTTCTTGCTTTTCCAAGAAACCAGAGAGCCTCCAACAAATAATGCGAACCTTGAGGTTGATTTTCGATCCTTAGGCATCCTGCATAATCTGCGTCTGCACACGCTGAGATGGATAAGTCTGTGCCCTTTCTGAATAGCAGCCCTGACCCTGGAGAAGACTTCAGATACCTCAGTATCATGTGTATAGCATCCATGTGAACTTGTCTTGGCTGCTCCATAAATTGACTCACCCTGCTAACTGCAAACTGAATGTCTGGGCGAGTTATGGTAATGTAGAGGAGTTTTCCCACCATTTCTCTATATCTCCTCTTGTCTACTTCATTAATATCACCATCATACAGCTTCACGCTAGGGTCCATGGGAATACTTGATGGTTTGCATCCATCCATGCCAGTCTCAGTCAGGAAGTCTGTAATGTACTTCCATTGGGTCATCACCAAGCCCTGTGCATTCCTTGCAAATTCCAACCCCAGAAAATATCTTAGGGTCCCAAGATCCTTTGTAACAAACTGACGGCCTAGGAATGCCTTCGCCCTCTCTATGCCCTGAGCATCATCTCCTGTAACAAGAATATCATCCACATAAACCATAATGACAACCGTACCTGCCGATGACTTCTGGACAAACAACGAGTGATCGGCATTTGACCTCTTGAATCCCTGTTGCTCAATTAGGTTGGACAGCTTCTGGAACCATGCTCTCGGACTCTGTTTGAGGCCATATATCGCCTTGTGAAGTCTACAAACCATCTGCTTCTCCCCCTCAGCAGTAAACCCAGGTGGCTGCTGCATGTAGACTTCCTCCTGTAAGTCCCCGTACAGAAAGGCATTCTTGACATCTAGTTGAGATATACTCCAATCACGAACCACGGCAACAGACAAGAGAATACGAAGGGTAGAATGTCGCGCCACTGGAGAGAAGGTATCCATGTAACCCACGCCATAGGTTTGTGTAAACCCACGTGCGACCAAGCGTGCTTTGTACCTATCCAACGTGCCATTTGCATGATATTTGACTGTGAAGACCCACTTACAGCTCACAACGGATGCATCAGGAGGCGCAGGGACCAAAGACCATGTGCCACGGGACTGCAAGGCCTTCATCTCTTCTTCCATAGCCAATCTCCAGCAATCATTCTTCAAAGCCTCCTGGTATGTCCGTGGTATATCCACGGAAGACAAGGTTGTGGCAAACCTCTGAAACTCACCAGTGAGACGGTGAAAGGAAACCTGTGAAGCAAATGGATAAGAAGCACACTGCCTCCTCTGCTTCCGAATAGCAATCGGAACATCAAGATCATCATCTGCTGTACTGGATGGGCTAGTGTCGTCTTGTACTGAAGAATCCTGCACATGTACCAAACCTGACCCTTCAGTAGTAATGCCATCTGAACATACCTGAGGCGTGATGATTGGCTGATGTGTGGTCTGAGCAGGACCTGACCGACGCGTATAGAATTTAGGTAACGGCGAAACGATAGGTCGTGGAATGGGTGGAGGTGGAGGTGGTGGTGGAGGTGGTGGTGCTGGTGTGGGGACTTGCAAAGGGGACGACTCAGGTGAACTCCATGTAGGTCGTGGAGGAACATAGACATCATCAGTGGTAGTGGATGGTACCATTCTGTCACCTGCATGCGAGAAATACATGACAGACTCAAAGAAAGTGACATCAGCACTCACAAAGTACCTCTTAGTCGTAGGGTCATAACACCGATAGCCCTTCTGAGTCCCGGAATAGCCAACAAAGACGCACTTGACTGCTCTAGGAGAGAGTTTGTCAAGTCCGGGAGATAGACGATGAACGAAAGTCACAGTACCAAAGACACGTGGAGTCAGTGAGAATAACTCCTTGTCTGGAAAAAGAAGAGAGATAGGTATCTTCTCACCAAGAACTGAGGATGACATTCGATTGACCAGATAACATGCAGTAAGAACAGCGTCGCCCTAGAATGAAATAGGAGCACAACTCTGAATCAACAGGGTACGAGTAATATCCAAGAGATGGCGATGCTTTCTTTCCGCCACACCATTTTGCTGTGAAGTATATGGACAAGTGGTTTGGTGAATAATACCCTTTGATGAAAGAAAGTGAGAAAGTGAGCGTGTACAAAATTCTAGGGCATTATCCGTCCGCACATATTTGACTGAGGAAGAGAAAACATTGTGCATTTCATTAATCAAATTCTTGATCACATCTCCTGCTTCAGATTTATTCTTCAAAAGAAAGACCCATGACATACGAGAAAAATCATCCACTACCACAAGATAGAGCCTGTGCCCCTGATGATCGGGAACACGACTCGGACCCCATATATCTATATGTAACAACTTAAACGGGGAGCTACTGCTCCGACTCTAACGACTTGGAAAGCTCGACCTGTGATGCTTTCCCAACTGACATGCTTCACAGCGGAAAGACGAACTAGGAGAGATCTGGGGCAGAAGATGGCGCATTTTCTGGAGCGGAAGGTGACCAAACCGGAGATGCCAGATGTACGGAGAGACTGGTCCGACAGAATGAGAAGAGACGCCAGCATAGGAATTCCGAACCAGCCGATATAAACCACTCTGCTCAGAGCCACAGCCAATCACCTTGCCCGTGAGTATGTCCTGAAAAATGAGAGAAGACCGGTCAAATATCGCACGACAATTCAGATCCTTCGTGATCTGACTAATAGATAGCAAATTCATTGAGAACTCAGGAGCATGTAGGACGTTTTGTAGCTGCATAGTGGAGGATAGGACGACCTCCCCCTGTCCAACAAGGGGCGAATGGGTACCATCTGCTATCTGTACTGAACGACCGGGATGAATGGCCCTGTAGGCCTGTAATCTATCTCTATCTCGGCAGAGATGATGTGTGGCTCCGGAATCTATAATCCAGTCAGATATATCATGAGGTGGTGTGAAAGCAGTAGATCTACCTGAGGTACTAGCTGCGGCTGATGAACTGGCAGAGGCAGTAGCAGCAATATCTGAAGAACCACCAGACGAATCACCAGATGAATGTGGCATAATATCTCGGAGACGGGCCACAAGTTCGTCGAATCGATTATCTGCAGTAGACGGTAATGGAGACTGTGAGTGCTCTGCAACACGTGCCGATGCGGGGAACACATGCTTCGAATAACATGTCTCCTCCGAGTGTCCTGTGCGGTGACAATAGGAGCATGTCTGACTGAAGCGACCACCCCTTCCTTGGGGTCCACGGCCACGTCTACGACCACGACCAGAAGGCGGTCCACCTCTCCCACGCGAGACTGCCATCGCTGAAGGGGGTGGAGTAAAAGAGCTGGAGGAAACTGGAATGCGACTGAGCCTTCTGTAAACATGTTCCACTGGAGGAATAACTGCATCAGCTAGAATCTGAGATCGAGCGGCATCATACTCAGGATCAAGAGCCACAAGTAGAACACCAACCATGGTGGCGTTTCGAAACGCCTTCTGCTGTTCAGGAGTTGCAGTGAGAGGAATGGTACTGTATAACTTCTCAAACATCCCTCTTAGGGATGTGTAAAGGGAATGGAGAGGTCTGCCGTTCTGCTTCATTGTGAAGATGTCATGCTGAAGCTGCAACATCTTTGTCTCATTTCACACCTGCGAATAGGTAGCGGCAAGAATGTCCCACATTGCCTTAGCAGTGGGCTGATGGAGGACGTCGTTAACAATCTCTATCGTCAATGTACCAGACAACCAGACCTTTGCGTAGGAGTCATCAGCCTCCCATGAGGCATATATCACAGTCTTCTCTGTGGGCTCATCCTCGGTAAGAATATGCTTCTTACCATTCGACTTCATGAGGCTCATGAACTGCATAGCCCAGAGCTCATAGTTAGACCCGTCCATCTTCACTATTGGCGCAGGACCCTTGAATGCGTCTGTGGAGGGCATATCGACTTTCGATTCTGACATACTGCCGCTGGAGAAGAACTAGGGTATGTAGACAAGATGATGAATGTCTACACGAGCTGCATCGAATTTGAGTAAGTATGTAGACGTTACGCACTCAAATCCATATATCGGACGAAGAGAGGACTAGGGCACGCCTTAGAGGAGGCTTACAACCCTTGCAGCGGCAAGGAAGCCGCCTGGAAGGTCTGCGGATGACTTGTTGCCGCCAGGGATGGCTTGGGCGGCGAGTTGGGGGCCGCCGGGGACTAGAACAGCAAGCTGGGGGCCGCCTAGAGGCTACTGCGGCAGGCTGGTTTGCCGCCTGGGGGTCTCGGGAGGCGGGCTGGGAGCCTCGGGCTGCTGGTTGGAGACCGTGTGCGGCGAGAAGACCGCGTGCGGCGGCAGCAGCTGGAGGCGGCGGGGAGGGCGCCGAGGAGAGGGCGCCGAGGAGAGGGCTGCGGCGGCGTGAGAGAGAGGGTGGCGTGAGAGAGAGGGCGTCGGGTGTGGAGAGCCTAGGGTGGCTCTGATACCATGTTGGGAAAAGAGTCTTTGATAATCATTCAAGAAAACCCTAGGCTCTCTTATATAGGGAGAGACCTTAAGGGTAAATTACAAAGAAGTCTATAGAAGAGAAAGAAATAACGACAAGATACATAAAGTGATAATAAAGAAACCATCTCTACAGTTATGATGTACCGTTACGTATTTCTTATTTATCTCATGTACGTCTTTGTAATTTACCCGAGGGTTTTCTCTCTATATAAGAGACCCTAGGGCTCTATGGAATAACACAACTGAGTATTTTTGACTCTAACAATAAAGTATAGGAGAAAGGGGGAGTCAGAGATGAACAGATGCTTTAAGACTTCTACTACCCGTCCATGACTGACAGACCGACATTCCGGATTTTTACAGATCATCCATCTTCATCGGACATCGACTTCTTCGTCACGGTGCATACTTCTTTTACTACCTAACTACTACTCCATGTAGGACTTCTTCTATTGCGACTCATCTCCAGGCACGACAGAGATACGTTCCGGTGATCTGGTATCACAACGACTCTACATGCATGGCTGAGATACGTTCTGGTGACCTTAAAGTCGCTGACTTGTCGTTGAGCGAGGTCTTCTACCAGCAACGGATATATATTCTTTTTATAATGTATCATGTGAAGATAGATTTTTCTGTTTGTTGTAATAGATCATTTTTCTCGTGTGTCATGGACCTTCTTAATAAAATCTAAAACTGAGGTATTTTCAATTATTATTTGTTTTATCAATGAGATATCGGCTCAATTTGATACTACTATCAAGTTTCTCTAGTTGATAATGCCTGAGATTTTTTCTCTTATGACATGCAATCATTCCTCTCTACAATGGGATTTTACTCTAGATACTTGCGCTCGTACTTCTCAATAGAATGGAGTGCTTGAGTGCAAACATCATCATATCCTTGACATTGAGCGTAAACTCTTGATTGACTATCATGTTCCCTCTACTTATTGGGGTGACGCAATCCTTACTGTTACATATATTCTAAACCAATGCCTTCCAATACCATTGTTGAGCAGGTTGTGCTTCATGTTCCTCCTAAGGTGTTCAGATATGTAGCATTTGTTCATATTCTTGGTCTTGGAAGGGACAAACTTCCAAGCATAACTGTAAAATGTGTTTCCCTTGGATATGTCAGGGTCAAAGGGGGTATATAGATGCTACGACCCTCGCTCCAGAAAGCACTACATTAGTACGGAAGTCACTTTCTTCAAGTCTCTTCCATATACTCCAGCTCTGGTACTCATGTTCCTCCCCCACCTACCTACAATACACTGCTTCATGTCCCCTTCCACAGGACGATTTTTGTGGAATGGGAAAAGGAGTCAATTGTATTCCATTGAGACCTTAGGGCTCTCTTATATAGGAGAAAAATCCTAAGGGAGAATTACATAAAGTAGATATGAGAATAAGTAAATATAAATAAAGAATAATAAAAAAAACATCTATCTCAACACTCCCCCTCAAGCTGGAGTATATATGTCAATCGTGCTCAGCTTGGAGCAACAACGATGGAATGTACCTCTAGCAAGTGCCTTGGTGAACATATCTGCAGTCCGATCTCCTGAAGTAACATGAGAAGTGGAGATAAATCCCTTCTGAATCATATCTCGAGTGTAGTAAAAGTCTATCTTCGATGTGCTTGGTTCTTTCATGGAAGGTTGGATTATTGGCTATGAAAAAGGCGGCTTGATTATCGTATTGGAGGTGCATAGGAAGTGTCACCTCGATAGTCAGATCAGTTCTGACAAATCTGACCCACATCATCTCCACACTATTGATGCACTATAGCGTAAGAGCATCCAGAACAGTTGTCGATTCTCCATTTAGGGCTGCATCAAGTGGTTATAGTCCTTTGTTTCCAATTTTATTGGGTCTAAACAAATCACAAAAAATCTGCAACAATTTTCACCGTCGCTTTTAATTTACCATTTTTACCCAATTTAGCTGGTGTCTGTTTAATTGTGTTCCATCCATCATTCTCTGAACAAGGTTGTTGCTTCAAATTTTATTATCTGCATTGCAGCCAGGAGATACTCTTGTAGCTTGAGCTCTCTTATATGCTTTGAGAAGTTTGTGCTTGGTTATTGTAAGTGTTTGTCACAGCCGAACCTCTTTTATTATTAATTTGTATGAACTAAAATATTTCACAGAATACTGAATACTTCTTGGATAATTATATTTTTTTAATTATGTTTATATTAAAATAATAGAAATCTCATAATCTGCGTATACTTCGTATATACTTCTGAGTTCTGCCTGCCCGCTTACTCGCTTCAGACCTCCTGACTGAACGAATACCCCATACCTGCCTTTTGAACCTTGATAGAGAGGGTTGCTTCGTACTCACAACGTACCATCCACAGAACATACTTAATACATGTTCACCAAGCCACTCGTACTCAATTCGAGAAATGCTGCAACAAGTTGAGCATGATTGATATACATGCTCTAGCTTGAAAGGGAGTGTTGATAGTTGAATTGCAAACATTAATTCTAGGGGTATTCCGGACGACTCACTATCTAAGGGTCATCCTCTACGTAACCCTAACCCTAGGACTCCATCTATATAAGGAGCACTAGTTTCCTCTTTCTCAATAACAAGTATTGATTACAAACTTCAATTCTACCATTTAATACAATTTCTATTTGCATTGAAACTTCCTCTAAACACCACAAGTTCGATTGAGTGACAAGAATCTGATGGAAATTGAATGGTCTATATCGACATGCTTTTCTTTTATCGCATTTCTGTTGAGATGCGATGTATTTGGTCTGTTACACATTAGCCAATAACACGGGAGCTTGTTTTGGCTCGCTAAATTTCCTTGAATAACGTCTAAATTTCTAAATCTTGAGATTTGACATTGATTCTCTTGTGGGTGCACGACTGGCCTTGATGTGACTAATGTCGAGCTTATTCAACCTTCTGGTGATTCCTTGTGTGCAAGTCCTCTTCCCCTTAAGTTGAATAGAATTATTGGATTTTCCAATCTATGAATTGGGCGTTGAAGTTCCATAAATGATGTAATTGTTTGGTTGTTATTTGAACAATGGTGCAAATTATATAAACCAGACACTGCGCTAACAGTTTCCCAGTGGTTGTTGGTAAACCCTTTTGTTGGATTTGATGAGCTTGTTATCACATGGTTTTTGGTATGGCTTAACCAAGGTTATAATTTCTCTATGTTTCTTACAGTGTTTGCGATAAATAGCTTGTACACTGCTTTGGGCTCACCTCCTCTTCCTGGGTGGATTGCGCTAGGAGGAGACCCTTGTGGAGGGGGCTGGCAAGGAGTGCAATGTGTTAATTTCAACATAACTGGAATGTATGATATTTATCTATCTACATCCCTTTTCTTCTTTACATTACCTTCATTAGTTATGTCCTTGATTTCTAATCAACAATCCCTGTAGAATACTCAATGGGGCTAATCTTGGAGGGCAACTTGGAGGTAGTTTAGAAAATTTCACCTCTATCATAACAATGTAAGCTCTGCAATTTTTACTGTTAGATGTGCATTCACGAGTCCACATTTCCTGATTATTTGTTATTTTGTGCAGAGATCTCAGCAATAATCACATTGGTGGCAGCATACCAGAAAGTTTGCCCAGAACCATTGCACAATTGTATGATGTCAAGCTCGAGCCAACCTGTTTGCAATATAGCAGTAATTTCCATCTCTGACGATGCAATATATAATGACAGTACTTTCAACTTTTGGCAGATTCCTTGCAGATAATCAGTTAACTGGAAGCATACCAGTTTCCTTGTCTGATCTTAGTCTTCTAGATGCCATGTACTTTCTACACTTTCCTTGTTACAAACACTTTTCCTTCTCCCTGACCTTGGTGAATCTTACATCTTCGCGAAAAATGTTTTGATTTCTTTTAGGTCTTTAAACAACAATCTTATAACAGGTGAAATTCCAGACTCTTTTCAGCAACTCTCTTCTTTGAAAAATCTGTAAGATAAACCTACTTATTTATTAAACTGTCTCCCACCGACATTAGATTCTCAGTCCTAAAATCCATCTTATTGGAAGCAGGGATCTTTCATACAATAACATATCGGGGCAGCTTCCACCTTCAATGGCAACTTTATCTTCACTTTCAGCTTTGTGAGTTATTCTCCATACACATCCCATGCTTGCCATTTATTCATCTATATTGCTGATTTGGAATCAAAATCCTTCCCATAGGCACATCCAAAACAATCGGCTTTCCGGGACCCTTGACGTTTTGAAGGATCTTTCTCTCGTAGACTTGTATAATCTGGAATCATTGCACTCTTGTTATGTATTTTGTATGATTTTTAGTATTTCTTCTAGAACTGAAAATTTTCCTCATTTACAGGAATATAGAGAATAACTTGTTCTCTGGACCTGTGCCTCCAAAGCTGCTTAGCATACCAAATTTCAAGTTAGTTTATTTATGATTTGTCATTTTCTTTGATAGACGTGCTGTTGTAAATTTTCTTCTGTTGTCAAAGTTGTATGTCATATTCTAGATTAATCGAGGTTGGAATCAGATTTCTTATTATGTTTCTGAACCTTTTGTTGGACTAATATATTCTGAAATATTGTTAAACTTTCATACAGGAAAGATGGAAATCCATTTAATACTTCTGTTGTTCCATCGCCCTCCCCTCATGGGAAACCCCCAGGAGCAGCAGGGAATTCAACCAGGCCTAGTCGGAACAATGAACCTGGGGATCAGTCAAAGAAATCACCAACAAAGATTATTTTAATAATAATCGCTGCAATTGTTAGTTTGATCGTTGTGCTCATTCTTACTATAGTTGTTGTAAGTCGTTGCATGCCAAAATCTGAGGAAAGATTGTCAGATCATGAAAAATTTCCCAAAAAAGAGGATGCAGGAGCTTACTGTAAGCCAATGAATAACAAAAGTGAAAACAATCCAACACTACCAAACAAAGAAATGCCTGCAAATAAAATAACGCAAGGTTAGGATGCTATGCTTTCTTTGGATTTAATACAATGTAGGGTAATTTTCTCACTGAATTCTGTTTTTTGTTTGCAGTGCCAGGGATAGTTGGTGCGACACCCGTTGTTCATGCGATGATTAATAATATACCATCACCACCTGTTGACAAAGTTGTTGTGAAGCCTAGTCCTCCAAGAACTGAAATAAAGATTCCTCCTTCAGAATTTCTCAAATCCTCTGATGAACCTCCTTCGGTGGTGTCATTCTCCATTGCATCTCTTCAACAATATACAAACAGCTTTTCTGAAGGCAACCTGATTAGAGAAGGAAGGTTGGGGAAATTCTTTCGTGCAGATTTTCCAGATGGAAAGGTACCTTCCCCATTGGTAGTATCATTAATTGTCGTTTATTGTCCTTTTCGATCCCATGCTGCCAATATCTTTGGACCGGAATATTTTTTCTAGTCATATACAAATGGATCTTGTGGAAAAGCGTGGAATGAAAAGTTGTATTCATCGTAGCCCTAGAGCTCTTTTATATAGGAGAAAAGCTCTATGGGAAATTACATAAAGTGCACAGAAAAAATAAGTAAATAAGAAAATAAAGATAAAGAGATACAAATATCTCAACACTCCCCCTCAAGCTGGAGCATATATGTCTATCATGCTCAGCTTAGAACAACAACGATGAAAAAGACCTCTAGGAAGAGCTTTGGTAAACATATTCGCAATTTGGTCGCCTGAAGCAACATGAGAGGTGGAAATAAGTTCCTTCTGAATCAGATCACAAGTGTAATGACAGTCTACTTCGATGTGCTTTGTTCTTTCATGGAAGGCTGGAATATTAGCTATGAATAGAGCGACTTGGTTATCACATTTGAGGTGCATAGGGAGAGACACCTTAATAATTAGATCAGTCAAGACAGACTTGACCCACATCATTTCAGTGCTCCTTTGGGCCTTAGCTCTATACACTGATTCAATGCTATATCTAGCCACAACTGTTTGTTTCTTACTCTTCTATGAAACCAACGAGCTACCTACAAACACGGTGAAGCCTGATGTGGACTTCCTGTCCTTGGGGCATACAACATAGTCTGCATCAACGCATCCAGTAACTGTGAGAGGCGTATCTCTTCTGAATAGAAGTTCTGCACCTGAGGAAGACTTCAGATACCTCATAATCATGTTAACTGCATCCATATGAACCTGCCTGGATTGTTCCATAAATTGGATGTCTCTATTAACATCGAATGATATATCATGCCTGGTGATAATGCCATACAACAACTTTCCTACTAGCTTTCTATATCGTCTTTTGTCAACCTCCTCAGAGTCATCATCATAGGGCTTCAAGGTTGCAGAAAGCGGTAGTCGGTATTCGGTCGGCGGGGTCACCTACTAAGGATTAATCGACAGTCGGGCAAGCAGTCGGAATTAGTCGGTCATTAGTCAGTTTTGAATTTTTAATAAATATATAAATCAGTTTTTTATACATATATTCGTATGTATATACATATATTTGTACATTTTATATGACATCATGATGAAACAAAAGAAGTAATTGACTTTAAATATAACGTTAAGCATATTAGAATATGTTTGCTTTTAAAAAAGTGAAAAACGAAAAAAATAAAAAAGGTTGTAAAAATCGGCCGATTAATCGGCCGACTAGGCCGACTAGTTGGGTGGACCGACTAAGGGTCGACTAGGCCTAGTCGAGTCGGCTACCCCCCGACTCAACTAGTCGGACCGACTAGTCGACCGATTTTTGCAAGCTTAGAGCCATGGCCTCAAATTTCAGCAAAATTCGGTCGAATTTCTGTCGAATATCGATATCCAGTCGAAATCGAAATTCGACCGAAATGACCGAAATATCAGGGTCCTAGTACAAAAAATGACCGAAATTCCGATCGAAATTCCATCAAAATTCTGTTTTGTTTAATACCGAAATGGTGACTGAAACCGACATTTAAGGCCTTGCTTAGAGCTTAGCATTAGGATCCATTGGGGTAGTGACATGTCTACATCACGTCATGCACGTCTCAGCTAGAAGGTCAGTGACATACTTCCTTTGCGTCATCCACTATACCACACTGATTTCTTGCAATGTCTAGACTCAAGACTATAATGAGATTTCCAAGATCCTTGGTCACAAACTGTTGTCCAAGAAAATCCTTAGTTGCATGAATACCATGTTCATCATTGCCTATAATAATAATGTCATCTACATAGACCTGAATAGCAACAATACCTCTCTAGGTTCTCTTAACAAAAAGAGAGTGATCTGTAGTAGATCTGACAAATCCTGTTGTTCAATAAACTCTGCGAGATTCTGCAACCAAGCCCTCGGCCTCTGCTTAAGGCCATAAATGACCTTGTGAAGTCTACACACCATATGAGGTTCCCCCTCAGCATCAATCCCTGTTGGCCGTTGCATGTAGACATCTTCATGCAAGTCACCATACAAGAATGCATTCTTGACATCTAATTGGAACAAAATCCAATTACATACCACGACGACAGAGATGAGAATCCTCAGTGTAGAGTGACGAGCAACTAGAGAAAATGTATCCTAATAATCCACCCCTTAAGTTAGGGTTAATTCACGAGCAACAAGTCTGGCCTTATACCTGTCCACAGTACCATCCATGTGATATTTCACTGTATACACCCATTTGCTGCCAACAATAGATGCACTAGGGGGAGCATATACAATACTCCAAGTGCCACGAGACTGTAACACTGCCATCTCCTCCTCCATAGTCAGACACAAGTGACTAATCTGCAATGCTTCTTGATAAGACCTTGGTATCTCCACGACAGACATGCCCAAAATGTTAACGTATATAGTAGTCTCTGCGTGTCTCTCTGTTATTTTTATTTTCAGTTGTATGCTTTATGTAATTTACCTATAGGCTACTCTCATATATAAGAGAGCCTAGGGCTTATGGAATAAACATCTCCTTTCTTTTCCTCAACACGGTATCAGAGGTTCTATTCTGAAAACGTGCTCATTTCGACATCCCGTTTAATTCGCGACTGGTCCGATGTTTAGGGGTTCTATGATGTAATGGGGGTATCTGATTTTGATACCTTCTGTTTTTACACTTGTTTTTTATGCTGTACGCATACCGACTGTAAGTTTTCTCTTAAGTTTTTAATAAATGTGGGGCGAGCACCATCGAGTGCGTCCCCCGCTTTTGAGCGTAAAAAAAAAACATGGTATCAGAGCGACGGTCCTAGACCGGAATTCTCGAAACCCTAACCCTAACCCTACCCCACCCGCGTGCCCCTCCCTCGGAGGCGGCGCCTCTGCCTCCGCCTCTCCTCCGGCTTGCCTGCGCAGAAGCCTCTACGCCTCCGCCATGCGCATCCTCGCGTGCGCCTCTTCTCCGGGTCGTCTGCGCAGGAGCATCTTCACCGCGCACTCGCTCGTGCGCATCCTGCGCTAGGGCCAGTGCATCTGCGCAACTGCGCCTAGCGCCTCCTGCGCGACCAATCGCTTGTCTGTGCGCAACTGCGCACCTACCTGTGCGCATCTCCAAATTTGCGCGCAGCATCCTCACGCGCGCATCTCTAAACCTAGCACACATCCTCACGCGCGACTGCGTGATTATTCTCACGCACGACTGAGTGCTTGCAGTGCGTTACCGCGTGGTCCAGAGGGCGTTGTAGAGCCCTAAGTGTGTGCTAAGCCCTAAAGCGCACACCGTCAACCATATGGGTTTAGTTGCTTGAGGTCTACACGTGCAACTAACCCCGTCTATGTCATTGTAGACGAATTTCATCCTCTGTCAATCGCTCCAGTCTTTAGTCTCCAGTATGTCAGAAAGCAAGGCGGATATGCCATCCATTGGCGTCTTTCGTGGTCCAGCGCCTATGGTAAAGATGGACGGTACAAACTATGAACTATGGGCAATGCAGTTCATGAGTATGATGAAGTCAACGGATAAGAAGCACATTCTTATCGAACCAGAGCCTGTTGAGAAGACTGGAGCCAATGCCTCTTGGGAGGCTGATGACGCATATGCCAAAGTTTGGCTATCTGGTACGTTGGCAATTGAAATAGCCAATGACATTCTACATCAACCCACAACCAAGGATATGTGGGACATCCTGGCGGCTACATATTCGCAGGCGAAGAACAAGACAAAGATTCTGCAACTCCAGCATGATATATTCACTATAAAGTAGAATGGTCGCCCTCTACATTCTCTCTACACATCACTGAGAGGGATGTTCGAGAAGCTCTACAGCTTCATGCCCCTGACAGCCACACCAGAACAACAGAAGACATATAGGAACGCGACTATGGTGGGCGTGTTCCTTGCTGCACTCGATCCAGAGTATGAGGCGACACGATCCCAGATCTTGGCCGACTCCACTATTCCTCCCATGGAGGAAGCTTTCCATAGACTGAGTCGGATCACAGTTCCTTCCACGGTCACGAATCGGAATACTTCAGCCATGGCTCCAACAGGGGTCACAGATTTCATCATCAGAGCCGTGGACGTGGACCCCGTGGAAGAGGAGGCCGCACACGGCCAACATGTACTTACTGTCATCGCGTTGGACACAATGAAGACACATGCTGCTCGAAGCATGGGTTTCCTGCATCTGCACGAGTCGCTGAGCAGATAAAACCTCCATCTGTTGCTACTTTGGATCAGCGGTTCGATGATCTAGTTGCTCGTCTGAGGGGCATTATTCCCCCATCTGGCCCAGCATTTACTACTGAGAGTCAATCTGATGCTGCTGCTTCTGCCTCTGCGTCGACCAGTGCTTCAGGTAGCATACTTGCATTTACCAGTAGTAGATCAGATTCATTACCGTGGATTATGGACTCGGGCGCTACACATCACCTATGTGGCGATCAGAGTTTACTTACAGGATACTCTCAGATTCCTCCAGGCCAAACAGTAGTCATTGCCAATGGTACACATTCCCCCATCACTGGTCAGGGGGAGATTAGATTGACATCTTCTATGCAGCTCAAGAATGTGCTACATGCACCTGACTTTTCAATGAATTTAATGTCAATTAGTCAGATTACGAAGGATCTACATTGTCGGGCAATTTTTGATCCATCTTCTCTTATTTTTCAGGACATCCATACGGGCAACGTGATTGGTCGTGGCTATGAGCAAGGAGGCCTCTATCGCCTGAATCAGACTTCATTCGCTGGAACCTCATCCCTTCCCACTGGACCAGTATCTCCTTTATTGTGGCATCTGCGCTTTGGACATCTACTGCTTCAGAAGTTGCGTCGTCTGTTACCCCAGGGTCTTCCTCACACACCTATCCAATGTGAGGCGTGTCAGTTGGGAAAGCATCACAGGTCGACCTTTCCCAGTCGTCCAGGTCGGAGTAGTACCTCCAAGTTCGAGTTATTTCGTATTGATGTCTGGGGTCCGAGTCGTGTACCTGATCATCAAGGACACATATTTTATATAGTTTTCGTGGATGACTTCTCTCGTGTGTCATGGGTATTTTTGATGAAAAATAAATCTGAAGCAGGCAATATTATCATCCATTTTCTAAACGAAATTCAAAATGTTTTCTCAACATCCGTGAAGTTTGTGAGAAGTGGTAATGCCCTAGAACTATGCACTCATGTCCTTGCCAACTATTACTCCTCAAAAGGGATTATTCACCAA
Source organism: Ottelia alismoides (assembly GCA_037367405.1). Lineage (NCBI taxonomy): Eukaryota > Viridiplantae > Streptophyta > Magnoliopsida > Alismatales > Hydrocharitaceae > Ottelia > Ottelia alismoides. The sequence continues at coordinate 1,294,990 of JAZKJV010001462.1, read as the reverse complement.
AAATCCTGTGCTCATACCTCTCAACAAAATGGAATTGATGAAAGAAAACATCGTCACCTACTTGATGTCGCAAGATCACTTCTTATACAGAGTCATGTTCCCTACTCTTACCGGGGTGATGCAGTTCTCACTGCATGTTACCTAATCAATCGTATGCCGTCCTCTGTCTTGGATGAACAGATTCCGTTTTCCCTTATCTATCCTGGGAAGGATCTGTTTTCTCTTACTCCCCGTGTATTTGGTTCAGTCGCTTTTGTCCATCAGTTGTCTCCTGGTATCGACAAGCTCTCTCCTAGGGCTGTTAAGTGTGTCTTCGTTGTGTACTCCAGAACTCAAAAGGGGTACAAGTGTTTTGATCCTCTGCGTCGGCGGTATATGGTTAGTGCAGATGTTACATTTTTTGAATCTGTAATGTATTTTTCAGCCTCAGGTGATCAACAACTACCTCCACTGCCTACCGATGCCATATACATGACACCACCACCTCCAGCACCATCACCACCACCTCCACCGTCACCACCACCACCACCACCACAAATCCCCGTCTCACCACTACCGTTCCATTATACCCGCAGGCATCCTCCCGCTCATGGCCATGACTCGTCTCATAGCTCGCCTATGGTATGTAATGAAGATACTTCTATTGATGGATCTAATGATATTTATGAGCATGATATGTTGCAGGGGCCAGATGAGGACACAACTGATTTAGATGTTCCTATTGCTATACACAAATCGAAGAGGAGTTGCGTTACATATCCCTTGTCAGCTTCTGTGTCATTTGAGCGACTATCTGGGGATTTCAGGAACTTTGTGGTGGCCCTGTCAGCTGTAGATATTCCACGGAATTATCAAGATGCTCTGCAGGACAGTAGATGGCGGTTAGCAATGGAGGAAGAAATGGCGGCACTACAATCTAGAGGAACTTGGAGTCTAGTTCCTATACCTCCAGATGTGACCCCGGTGAGCTGCAAGTGGGTGTTTACGGTGAAGTACAATGCAGATGGTTCTATTGACAGGTACAAGGCATGCCTTGTTGCACGTGGTTTTACACAGACATATGGGGTGGATTACCTTGATACATTCTCGCCAGTAGCCAGTCATTCCACTCTCCGGATCTTGATGTCAGTCGCAGTTAATCGAGAGTGGCCGCTGTATCAGTTGGATGTGAAGAACGCGTTCTCATATGGAGATTTGCAGGAGGAAGTCTATATGCAACAGCCACCCGGTTTTGCTGTTGAGGGGGAGTGTTCCAAGGTGTGCAGATTTCATAAAGCTATCTATGGCCTTAAGCAGAGCTCCAGAGCATGGTTTCAGAATCTCTCAGACCTCTTTGAAAAACAAGGATACAAACGCTCCAATGCTGATCATTCCTTGTTTGTACAGAAGACTTATAGAGGTATTATTGCGATTATGGTTTATGTAGATGACATCTTGATTACAGGAGATGATGAGCAAGGCATAAAGCAGGCAAAAGAAAAGCTGGGAAGCGAATTTGTCACTAAGGATCTTGGAGTCCTTAGATATTTTCTGGGGCTGGAATTTGCTAGAAATCCGTATGGATTAGTAATGTCGCAGAGGAAATATGTTACAGATCTGTTGAGTGAAACATGTATGCTTGGGTGTCGGCCTGCTACGACACCAATGGATCCCAGCATGAAGCTCTATGATGATGACAAAGAGGAGGTGGACAGGAGAAGATACAAAGAACTGGTAGGCAAACTGTTTTATGTCACGATCACTAGACCCGATATATTATTTGCAGTGAGTCGTGTGAGCCAGTTCATGGAGCAACCACGTCAGGTTCATATGGATGCAATACATATGTTTCTTAGATATCTAAAATCATCTCCAAGTGCAGGTTTGCTATTCAGGAAGGGAAAGGGGATTTCTATCTCAGCATGTGCGGATGCAGACTATGCAGGATGTCTCAAGGACAGGAAGTCTACCTCAGGGTTTGCAGTCTATGTAGGAGATGCTCTAGTCTCATGGAGGAGCAAGAAACAGACGGTGGTAGCTAGATCTAGTACTGAATCCGAATATAGGGCTATGACCCAGGCTAGCACAGAAATGATGTGGGTAAAGGCTGTACTTACAGACCTATGTCTAGATGTACCACTTCCTATGAACTTGGAATGTGATAATCAGGCAACCTTGTTCATTGCAAACAACCCAACATTCCATGAGCGGACCAAGCATATTGAGGTTGACTGTCACTTCATACGTGACATGATTCAGAAGGGGTTCATTGCTACATCTCATGTTGCCTCAGAGAATCAAACTGCTGATATATTCACCAAGGCATTACTACGAGGCCCATTCCAGAAGTGTGCGTCCAAGCTGAGCATGATTGATATCTATGCTCCATCTTGAGGGGGAGTGTTAACACATATAGTAGTCTCTGTGTGTCTCTCTGTTATTTTTATTTTCAGTTGTATGCTTTATGTAATTTACCCATAGGCTACTCTCCTATATAAGAGAGCCTAGGGTTTGTGGAATAAACATCTCCTTTCTTTTCCCCAACACACAACAAGCCTATGAAACTCCTCTGAGTAACGTGCAAGAGAAACATGGGAAGCAAGAGGATACATGGTGCATGTACGCCTCTGCTTCCGTAAGACAATAGGTATATCAAGGTCCTCAGCTTCCTCGGTGGCTGAGATTGGAACAACTTGCTCATTATGCTTTAAACACATACCACCGGTGCCATCAATAGAAATCAAGTGCTCAGAACATACCTGGGACGTGCTGGATGACGGAGGAGGTACATGAGCATGAGGTCTACGCTGGTAACCCTGCAGAAAGTAACTGGGTGTGGCAGGTGGTGGAGGTGTTGAAGGTGGTGAGGAAGTGGAGCATGGAGTAGATAAAATCGGTGGCAGAAGCATGCATACCTCTTCTCCAGTCTTCAAAGGAATCAACTTGTCACCTGTAGGGGAGGAAAACATGATAGACTCAAAGAAGGTGACATCCACACTAACATAATAGTTTCTTCGAACAGGTCCAAAACAATGATATCATTTTTGAGTCATGGAATACCCCACAAAACACACTTGACAACTCTAGGAGAGAGCTTGTCACGACATGGAGATGTATGATGAATAAAAGCAACGACCCAAAAACACGAGGAGTGAGAAAGAAAGGATTCGTCTTAGGAAACACAATCAAGAACAAGATCTTCTCCCCCAGAATCGATGAACTGTATACGATTTACCATGTAGCAAGCAGTTAAAACCACATCCCCCAGTATGAATGAGGAGTACGACTATGGATCAAGAGAGTCATGTTAACATCCAAAAGGTGGCGATGTTTATGTTCAACCACCCCATTTTGTTGAGAAGTATAAGCACAAGAAGATGAACATCACCAATAGTTTTGATAAACTGAGAGAGTTGAATACTGCAAAATTCTAGTGCATTATCGGTACGAATATACTTGACATTTGCATAAAAATATTCCTTATTTCATTAATAAAGGATTGAATAACATGACCATCATTAGACTTGTTTTTAAAAAGAAAGACCCAAGACAATCTTGAAAAATCATCCACAGCAACAAGATAAAACATATGCCCTGGTGGTCTGGGATACGACTTGGACCCAAATACAAGATGAATTAAATAAAAAATACTATGATTACTTTGACCCTGACGACTTTGGAAGGTAGATCGATGATGCTTCCCAAGTTGACAGGTCTCACACTTAAAGGTAGAGCGAGGTGAAATATGAGGAAGTACATGGCACAACTTCTATAGAGGAAGATGACCAAATCGAAGATGCCACACATAGGGAGAAACTGATCTAGTATGAAGAGATGAAGCACCGACATATGGAGATTGGACTAGTCTATAGAGACCTCCTTGCTCACGACCAAATCCAATCACCCTGCCCGTAAGAATGTCCTGAAAAATGAGAGATGATGGATCAAATATGGTACAACAATGTAAATCCTTTGTGATTTGATTAATGGATAATAAATTCATAAAAAAATCAGGAGCATAAAGAACATTCTGAAGTCGCATTGCTGAAGTTAACTGCACCTCCTCCTAATCAGTGATGGGAGAGTGTATCCCATCTGCAATTATTATCGATCTACCTGGCTAAGTCGGTACGTATGTACCAAACTATCCTCTATCTCCACAAAGATGATGGGATGCTTCTGAATGCGTAAGCCATTCTGATAAATCTGCCTTCTAACAGCTAGTAAAAGCATATGTTGTATCTGATGTGGATGCTGACACTGAGGCGGCTACCTCTGAGGATCCTAAAGGAGAGTTAGTCGACCCAGTATCAAGCATAATCTATCTGAGCCGTGCTACAAGTTCATCGAATCTCTGATCAGAAGCAGGTGATGGACTACCAACTTGCCGAGTCTGCTCTGGCACTATGCAACCCTTGATGAAACAGGAAAACCATGCTTAGAGTAGCATGTTTCCTCTGAGTGGCCTGACCTGTGGCAGTAAGTGCACGACTGACGGGGTCGACTTCCCCTCCCCTGCCATGGTTACCACGACCACAATACTACGTAGGACTCCCCCTACCATGAGATGCAACCATAGATGAGGAGGTCTGAGACTGCTGAATACCACCACCAGGAGATATGGAGAGCATGCTCAATCTGCGGTATGTCTCCTCCATTAGAGGTATGGCATACTCATTATCTAGAGCTGCTAGAAAACACCGGTCATCACCGAATCTTTATAGGCCTTAAGCTGCTCTGATGGAGCAGTCAAGGGAATGAAACCATGAATCTTCTCATACATACCTCTTGGAGAAGTGTAATGGGTATGGAGAGGACGACCATTCTACTTCGATGTGAAGATATCATGCTGAAGTTGCAGTATCTTCAACTCGTTTTTTGTCGGGGAGTATGTAGCGACGAGAATATCCCACCTAGCCTTTGCAGTAGGCTGACTCAGAATCATAGTTTTAAAAAGCACCGCCTCGAGGTGCAAAGGTGTACGCCTTGAGGTGAGGCGTACCAAAATTGCCCTGAGGCGCATGCCTCGGGTCCTCTGGGTGGGGCGTACGCCTTGACTTGGCGTGAGGCATTCGAGGTTGAGGTGCTCGAGATGAGGCGGAAGCGTGAGCTTCGAGCACAAGATTTTTTTTTACCTTTTTTGGTTATGTGCTTTACACATGATCCTATTTTTCCATAAGCATTATATTTTTTTATGTTTGTGTTTTTGTTTCCATGTTAAACCTTGCATATTTCTATATATAGCTCCATGCAAAGAGAAGATACCGCTTGAAACTAGCGAATTTCCTTGATCTTGTATACATCATATTCAATTTATCATACATCTACACATACTTGTTCTATTTCCATAAATTTTTGTTTGAATTGTAATAAATGTTTTATATTAGTTGCAGGCTTGCAACTTGATGTTATTTGGTTGTATAAGTTGTGAATGTTAGAATAGTTATCACTTATATGAAGAAGAAAGATTGAAAAATAAACACATGAAGCAAAATAATTATTACGTTTTATTATGAATAGACGAATAAAAATAATATTGTTAGTAAAAAATAGTTGGAAATGATATGTAGGAGGGGATGCATATGACGGTTCTCCAACTACATGTAGCAAGACAAATGGTTGGGAATCAATGCATATTAATATTTTTACTTCGAACACCAAAAATATGATTTTTATTGTACTTTACTATTAAGTATGGACTTTAGTTCAATACTTATAGAATCACTGAAGTTAGAGTTGAAACTTGATATTCTGTATATTAATGGTTTAGTATTAGTTTTTTTAAACTTCAATGCCTTTCATCGCTTATGTATTGTATCTTTTACTAGTTTTAAATTATTCTTTAATGTGTTTTTGGCAAAACTTAATATTATTATAAACTTTTTTCAATGTATTTTTCTTTAATTTTATTTTTTTTCCGAAAATTGAGGCTTACATCTCGACCGCCTCGAGGCTTATGTCCCTCAATTTCGGAAAAAAAACACGTTGGACCGCCACGTGCTTTTTTAAACCTTGCTCAGAATATTGTTGGCTATCTCCATTGACACAATCCCAGATAGCCACACGCGTGTATATGCGTCATCTGCCTCCCATGATGCATTAACCCCAGTCTTGTCACTTGACTCTTCCTTTATGAGGATGTGCTTCTTGTCATTACAATGCATTAGGCTCATGAACTGCATACTCCATAGTTCATAATTCGTTCCATCCATCTTGACGATGGGTGTTGGACCTTTGAAGACAATCAGGGATGAAATATCTGCTTTGTTGTCTGACGTAATGACAACAATATCCAAGACTGGGGTTGCAAACTGAATTGTGTCTACATAGACATACAAGAAGATGGTTATGGGTGTAGACTCATACTACAACCTCTTCCATCCGTTGGAAGCCTCTTGGGTAAGTAGGGTGGTTTTAGATGATCAAATCACACCCTAAGAATCCAAAGACAGACCTAACACGAATCAAATCGTCCTTGTTAGAAAATAGAGAATGCGGAAGCGGAACGCTAAATAAAGCATAAACTAGAAAGATAAACATTAACTCAAAGATTTTTACGTGAAACCCTACTCTCTAAGGAGCGGGATGAAACCATAGGAGAAGGCCTCAAAAGGCCATATGTTTCATTCAACTTTCTCAACGGATAAAGGAGATCTGAGTCTCCTTGTATAGCTTCCACAGAGCCTCCAAGTCCCACCACTGGTAGATATGAGACTAAACACATGGATGGGGTGAATGGATCCTGGAGTGATCCATTTACTCATCTACAACTCATATGGTGCACTACCAAATACTCCAACACTCCCCCACAAGCTGGAGCATGCAATGCTCAGCTTGGACAAACAAAAAGAAACTCAACTCACACTACATGATACTACAGACAATATCAACTCAACGCACACAATTGTCGGCTGCTGTCGAGGACGTTGCTTCTCATGATGTGCATGTGAGGAGGACGAACGAGTTGGAGTGTGAGTCAAACTGAGGACTCGGAATCTGACCATCGAGTTTGAAACTGCGCCTAAAGAAATTTCCTCGTCGGAGAATTGGGTCTCTCCCATCTGGCTCAGAGAATGGTACTCTACTCTGCAGTACCTATGATATCACATGAAAACCTTTGCCCACATAACATAGGGAATGGTCCTCTACTCTGGGGTCCCTATGGCTCATATGAAAACTTTGGCTGAAACAATAAGAATGATGAGGACGGCGAAACTGAAGATCGCATACTCGTGCGTCTTGAACTGCAAACTCGGAACCTGACATTGAGTCTGAAAAACTGAGAAACTGTAGAGTCTGAACACTTGGCTGGTCTGTAGTAATCTGGAGTCTGGAAAATCTGGATCTGACTTGGACATGTAACTCTACACAATACTCCCCCTTTCTCCCATACTAGTTGGAATACATGACATCGACTATGTTGGGAGAAAACAAGAAATTAGGGAGAAAAATAAAATAAGCCGACCATTTTTTCCCGGCTCTTCTCGCAGTTTTTTTCAGCTATTTTCATTTTTTCAATAGCCGTCACACATTTTTTTTCTCAAAATAAGCCGTTCACATTTTTTTCGGCTTTACTTTTTTTAAATAGGTTGGAGAGAAAGCAAGGGAGATCGAGAAGACAGGCTTTAAACTTTGGTATTGAGGTAAAGATAAGGGTAGAAACGGTGTTGGAGTGATTGTTCATAAGGATTTGAAGGATTGTGTGGTTGAGGTGCAAAGATTCGAGGATCGAATTATTTTTCTTAAAATTGGTGATTGAAGAAGAAATTCTGAATATCATCTCAGTTTATGCACCGCAAATTGGTTTAGATGAAGTGACTAAACAAGATTTTTAGGAGGATCTGGTTAAGATTTTACAAGGAATCTTACAAAGACAGGTGATTTGCATAGGTGGAGATCTTAATGTATATTTGGGAAAAGATGTATTAGGGTATGCTAGTTTTCATGGATGACATGATTTTGGAGATAGAAATAAAGAGGAAAAAGTCATTCTGGATTTTATAATGGCATATGATCTTTTCATAGCAAATACTCTCTTCAAGAAGAGGGAGGAACATTTAATTACTTATAAGAATGGGCCAACTAGAACACAGATAGATTACTTTGCGTTGAGGAGAAGAGATCGGTTGTGTTGTAAAGACTGTAAAGTAATTGACAACCCAACATCGCTTGTTAGTCTTGGATTTACAAATAAAAGGGCTGGTCAAGAAAAGGAGGGTTCCTAAGATCACAAGAACTAGATGGTGGAATCTTCCACTAAATCAATCGAGCTTCAGGGAGAAGGTTTTAGAAGACTTATCTTGGGATTGTTGTATAAGTGCAAACGAGATGTGGGAGGCAGTGGCATCTTGTATCCGAAAGGTAGCCAAAGAGACGCTATGCGAGTCAAAGAGAGGAGCTCCATGTCAAAATGAGGCTTGGTGGTGGAGTGAAGTGGTGCAAGAGAAACTAAAAATTAAAAGGGCATGCTATAATGCTATGTCTAAGGATACAACAGAGGAAATTGTCACAAACTACAAAATAATGAAGAAGGAAGTAAAGAAGGCTACAAGCGAAGCTAAGTCAAAAGCTTATGAAGTTTTGTATAAAAATCTCGACTCTAAGGAGGGCCAAAAGGATATATTTAGGTTGGCCAAAGAAAGAGAAAGAAAGACCACAGACTTTTCTCAAATGAGAGCATTAAGGACGATGAAGGTCACATGCTTGTTACTCAAAAGGATATAGAGGTTAGATGGGAGCCGTACTTCCATAAAATTTTCAACGGGGAAGGAAATAGTGAGATCACTTTGGATGATCTAGCTAGTAACGAAAGTTACTTGAATCATGCAAGCTATAGACGGATACAAAGAAAGGAAGTAGAGGAGGCTTTGAAGGTTATGAGACCTGAGAAAGGTGTAGGACCAGATGACATCCCTGTAGAAGTATGGAGAGTTTTAGATGAGCGCGGTTTGACATGGCTTACGAATATATTCAATGTTATTTGGCGAAGCAAGAAAATGCCCGAAGATTGGAGGAGTATCGTGGTGCCTCTTTCTAAGAATAAAGGAGACATTCAAAATTGTTCAAATTACAGAGGTATCAAGCTGATGAGTCACACTATGAAAATTTGGGAACATCTGATCAAAAGAAGCTTGAGGCAAGTTTCCAACGTAAAGGAAAACCAATTCCGATTCATGCCATGTCTCTCAAATATTGAAGCCATCCATTTACTGAGAAGAACAATGGAGATTTATAGAGCTAAAAGGAAGAACCTCCATATGATCTTGATTGATTTGGAGAAGGCTTATGATTCTGTCCCACGAAAGATATTATGAAAAGTTTTGGAGAAGAGACAAATACCTGTCCTATACATTAACCTCATAAAGGACATGTATGATAGGGTTTTATCTTGTATAAGGACCGGTCTGGGAAAACTGGCTATTTTGACATCAACATTGGTTTACATCAAAGTTCAGCTTTGAGTCCATTTTTTTACTTTGATTATGGACGAGTTGACAAGTCACATTCGGGATGAGTTACCTTGGTGCATGTTATTTGTTGATGATATTGTGTTGATTGACGAGACTAAAAATGGAGTAATTGAGAAGCTTGAGGTCTGGAGACATGAGTTGGAGACTAAAAGATTTTGTATAAGTAGGGCTAAGACGGAATATATTAAGTGCACCGTTGATGGAAGCAATGACGAAGGAATCGATGTGAAGATTGGTGACGATAACATTCAAAAGAGAGATTCTTTCAGATGTATGGGATCTATTTTGCAACATGATGGGGAAATTGATGGAGATGTTACTAATAGAATAAATGCAGGCCTGCTAAAGTGGAGAGGAGCCTCTGCTGTCCTCTGTAATAAGAAAATTCCTTTAAAAATTAAAGGAAAGTTTTACAAAGCAGCCGCGAGACCTGCTATGCTTTCTGGATCGGAATGTTGGCCTGTGAACCATAGAAATGTGCAGAGAATGGCTGTAGAAGAAATGAAAATGCTAAGGTAGATGTGTGGACACACACGTAAAGATCGGATTCGGAATGATGAAATCACATTTAATAATCCTAGATAACTGTCCTTATAATATGAATCAAATTCATATTATTCATGATAATCAAATCACATTTAATTATCAATGTTGTCAATGCTCGGATATATAATATCAACAATGAAATTATCCATGAACTTATTCAAGGATAATGCGCTTTCTCCGCAGATACTTGGAGATAAGGATAGGGTGATTGTATTGTTCCACGTATAGTGACTTGGATATTGAGATCACATCTGAAATCCAGATCTCGGACCTCTCATAGATGCTTGATTAAATCAAGATCGCAAATCTAATCTTCTCATTGCATCTGAATCACATTCAGATCAATGTCCAACATTTGGACTAAGATCAGATCACTTCTCTACTTAGAGGAGTCACTAAAATCCAGACCCGTTTCATCACTCCCTAGGAATGAAAGCGTCATGGTTATAATTCAGATCAATGTCCAACATTTGGACTAAGATCAGATCACTTCTCTACTTAGAGGAGTCACTAAAATCCAGACCCGTTTCATCACTCCCTAGGAATGAAAGCGTCATGGTTATACAATCGTTTATGATCACATCACCCTCAGGTATTCCCTATACCTGTACATCCTACATACTGGAAAACCCACAATAAATCCGAAGTATTAGATTAATTTTACACTGTCTACTTCATGGTTTTATCATTAAGTTTCTCATTTGATCATTGGGAGTCGGTATCGATCATATCCTTTCCAAAAAACATATATCATACCTAGGTCTTGATCATATACTTTCCAAAAGTATATATCAAATCTACAAATTCAGTCAAGCTTCCAAAGCGAGACGACCGTGCACTGAATTTGATTCTTCCCAATATCTAATGAGTGAGCTCATGTCTTCCGGTTCAGTAACTGAACCTGTATGATCCCTTTGAGAGATCGTATTACTCATATGCCCTTACATGCACACCAACGTGCCGGTGTATAGACCTTGATTAGGTCATCAACCTATTGGTCAACCAAATGTACATACTTAGACATATAGTAACACATCTGTCTCCGGTCAGAGGATGCGTGCCTATATCGTGACGACATACGACATAGAACTTTGGTTATCTCGATCTCGTTAAGTCAACTCTTTGACCTAACTTATCTAATACCACCGAATCTCTATTCCTATGTAGAGGACCTGCATCAAGAGGTCGGTTAGATATCAACCTTCAGAGAGAGGATTGCCATCTCCTCCTCAGGCTGGAGATCATCTCTCAATAATCATTTGACGGTGCTCGATGACTCCTCAATCTAACCAATGTTTGAAAAAACGAAAGGCGGAATGAGGCGGTCTCCTTGGAATCGAGGCGAGGTGTAGCCTCGAGGCGGTCGAGGCGTAAGCCTCAGATTATATAGAAAAATACGTATAAAACTACAATTATATATATATATATCTCAATGTAATTATTTGTTCTCTGCCCAATATATAGTAATTTACACTACAAGATATGATGAAATAATAAAGATAAGAACCCCAAAATAGAAGATAGAACAACATCATATACATTTCTACACATTTTCATCCAATCAAAGGGGAATTCATTGGCTATAGATATTGTGAAAAAATTAAACAGTACATATATATCTATGAAATATTGTTGTAATTAAAAGTAGGACTAAATATATATCAAAGAAATTTATGTTATGTGTCTAACATATAATATATGATTGACGAGAAACCATGAATCATATCCATTTCGAGCAAATATTTGAAATATTATTGTAATTAAAAGTACCATTAAATATATATCGAAGAAATTTATGTTGTGTTTAATATATAATATAAGGCAACATGAGAAACCGTGAACCTTATCCATTTTGTTTTGCTTGATATATTACAAATCTTTTTTTCGACGCCAAAAAAAGGGGGATACACTCATCGGTGTTCACCCCAGTATATTAAAAAAGAGAAAGATGAAAAACAAAAGGAAGCAGAAAGAAACAAGGGAAAAAGAAAAAGGGGAAGACAAAAAGCTACACAGAAGGCACCAACGGCTTCCCAAAAAGGACCCCTCGCCCCAAAGAGAAGAGCTCCCCAAGGTGACCTAAACCACCGACCAAGTATCCAGAAGTCTCGCACACTGCAATTGCACGTTCTCCTTGTAGAAGCGTTGTCCCGAAAAGATAGCTTGATTTCTCCCCAACCAAATCGACCACAAAATCGCAATGGGATGCAAGAGATCCCTTCTCGCCCTGTTCCTGTTCGCCACCTGCGAGTCACATAATTCCGAGATGCCATCCCTGCAAACCCAAGACAAATTCGCGTCCTCCCACACACCTCTGACCCTGGTACAAGCAAAGAGTAAGTGGTCCAAGGTCTCCACGGTCGAGTTGCAGAGAACACAGATATTAGAGAGAGTGCCCCATAGCCTTGCACAACGCTCCCTTGTCAACAATTTCTGCCTGCGGAAAATCCATAAGAAAAAACCAATGCGCTCGGGGATCCTGAGGCCCCAGAAAAAGCCACAATCACGCACCAACAAGTCGGAACGCACCGGCGGGGGACTAGCAAGCGCCCCATAAGCTTTTCACACCGAAAAAGGTTCGCCACGCCAAGCCCAATGATCACGACCAACCGCTGGTCTGAGGGTGTCCCCAATGGCGCCCAATAGGGCCAGAAAATCAAGCAATTTCTAATCCGAGAAGTTCGCCAAGAAGAGCGGACACCAACACCCATTCGCCCAACAAGCCGCAACAGAACAATCCTTCTCAGCCACTAGCGCAAACAATCGAGGAAAGCGCACTCTTAAAGGCCCCCCTCGCGTCCAATCGTCAATTCAAAACTTAAAGGACTCACCATTCCCCAGGACAGGCACAAACAAAGAGATATTCTTTCGAAAAGCCTCCAGAACCCCCCGCCAAAAAGGAGTAATGGCACCAAGCATCTCGCCTTGCGCCTCCAAGTCCCTGCCATTGCCATGAATTACCCGCAAAACTCTGATAAAGAAAGTGTTGTCCTGTCCCTAAATCCTATTCGCCCATTTGAGAAGGAATGCATCTTTAATGATATCCAACCATCGCACGCCCAGGCCCCCATCACGTTTGCCTCTAGTGATCTCGTCCCAAGCCACCAAATGTAGCCCTCTCCCAGGTTGAGAGTTCCTTCCCCACAGAAATATCCGCATACATTTCTCGAGACGAACGCGAATCCCCACCGGCATTCGACGATGAGATAAGAAAAATACCGGAATCGACGAGAGAACCGCCTTAATAAGCACGAGACGACCCCCTCTTGACAGTAATGCCGAGCGCCACCCCGCAAGGCGCCTCTCCATCCTCTCAACAACCGTAAGCCAATCCCTGCTCCTGGCCCTCCCTGTCACCAACGACATACCAAGATAGTCAAAAGGTAACTCACCCGGAGGAGACCCCAAGACACGTCCGCAATCCAACGCCTCCAAGTCAGACATACCAAAAGAAATCACCTTTGACTTGCTATCATTCTTAAGAAGACCCGATACCTCGCTAAAGACCTCCAACGTCGCTGCCATCCTCGAAACCTCGAACATGCCACCCTCGATAAAGAGCAAGGTGTCATCGACGAATTGCAATAAGGGCACACTCAATTCATCTTTGGAGTATCCTTTCGAAAGACCAGCTTCAATCACGCCGTCCGCCATGCGTGCCAAGACATCCACAGCCAGGACAAACAAGAGTGGCGTGAGGGGGCATCCCTGGCGCACCCCCCTCCGGGGCTGAAAGAGACCCCCTTCCGTGTGACCATTGATCAACAAAGAGAAGGACACCGTGGTCACGCACCGCCGCATCCAAGAAATCCAAAGGTCAGGGAAACCACGTCTTCGAAGAACCGACCATAAGAATCTCCAGTCGAGGCAGTCGTAAGCTTTAGAAAAGTCAACCTTCCACAATATTCCCGACTTACCGCAGTTTTTCCAATCAGCGATCAACTCCGACGCCACTGTGATGCAGTCCGAAATCTGCCTTCCCCGAATAAAAGCCGTTTGTAGCAGTGAAATAATCGAGTCCAGATGTCGAGCGAGCCGACGAGCCAAGACCTTGGCCACTATATGATAGATGCCATTAGAAATCGAAATGGGGTGAAAGTCTTCAATACGCTCGGCCCCGGTTGATTTAGGAATAAGCACAATTGTAGCACGATTGAGCCGATCAAAACCATCATTCCCATTGCAAAATTCCGAAATAACCTCCAGCACGTCTTCACCCACCACGTCCCAAAAATCCTGATAGAAAGCCACCGGGAAACCATCAGGCCCCGGGGAGCTATCTCCGTTCAGATCCCAAAGAGCCTCCCTCGCTTCATCGAAAGATATCGCGCGCGTCAACTCCTCGCCCGCCTCCCGAGAAATGGGCGGAGCCCCACGACCCAACCAACGCCACATCCTCGGAGAGCGCCTCGAAGCGAGGTCCTTAAAGTGAGCAGCAATGGCCCGCCCCATCTCCCTATCTCCCAATATCCTCTCATCATTTATCCGAATATAGCACAAATAATTAGCTCTCCTCCGCCCGCTAGCCACACGGTGGAAGAAGGCAGTGTTGGCATCACCTTCTTTAATCCACCTCAACCTCGACCGCTGCTGCTACTCCGTGATCCGCTTCCTGTCCTCAACCGACATAGCCCTTTGCGCAAGCGAGCGCTCACGCAACTCGTCGGGGAGCAAGTCCCTATCATTTTCAATACCATCGAATCTGGCAATGGTTTCCTCAACCTCCTTTCTGGCAGTAGCCGTCGCCGCCCTGGTGTCCTTTTTGAATATGGCAAGCTTTTGGCGCAACGATGAGAGCTTCTGATCAAATCTGGAGTCCGCAGACCCCACGAAACATGATTGAGTCCAATGAGTAGACATCAAATCCTTGAAGTTCGCTTCCTGCAACCAACATTTCTCGTATCTAAATGGGCCCCTCACCATCGGGGCCTTGCCGGACTCCCAAATAATGAGCGAATGACTTGATAGCGATCGAGGCCGAGAGGAGACCGAACCAAGGGGAAAGCCTCCATAAATTCCCCAGATGCCAAGAAACGATCAAGCCGAGAGCGGGAGTTATTGTTCCTCCACGTGAATTTGTCATCAACCGCCACGAGATCTTCCAGAGCCAACGCCTCAACGACCTCCGCAAAATCAAGAGTGTCCGGGTCCTGGCCACCCCTGAGGCGAGGACGATCCGACAGTTGAAGGGTAACGTTGAAGTCACCCCCAATGAGCCAAGGAATCCCCTCGAACGCACGACCCGCATCGCGTAGATCCTCCCATAATTCCTTTCTTTTAATATGGCAACAGGGACCGTAGTTACACGAAAACACGATGGGTGTAGCATTATCATTTCAGACCATAAGAATCGAGACCATATGCCTCCCCCTGAGCTCCGAAGAGAAAGAGAAAGATGCCGAACGCCAAGCAATCAACAAGCCACCCGCCGAGCCTTCCGCATCCAACGTCCGGACTTCATTAATGTTGCCAGCACCAAAAGAGCGCCAAAGGACATCATCTAACCCCCGCAACTTCGTCTCCTGAATGAGAACAACATCACAGCCCCACTCCAACATTCTGGACCCCAGAGTCCTCTTGTCCAAATCCCCAGGCCCCTAATATTCCATGAGAGAACCTTCATTAAGCCACATGAGGTTGACCCGCAATCGGAATGAGACCAGCCGCCGCTGCTACCGAATCACGCAAAGACGCGCAAGAGAGAAGTTTAGACGAGCCCGCCCGAGATCTGCTCCGTCTTCGATATCTTTTTCCTGATCTCCAGTCCGAGAGGGTTCCCCTATCACCATCGCCATCTTCTACCGCAAGGGGGACCGAAGAGTCAAGTTCGGAAGGAAGCACAGAGACACCGCCGGCTTCCAGAAGAAGAGGGCCCGACGAATGCTCTCTAGGCAGCCCCTCCACAGGGAAGGAGGAGCCCCTAAAGAAGGCCGGAACCCTCGCATCTTCACGACCACCAGCGGAAGCGAGCTCCCCGCCGAAGAAGAAAAGAAGCCATGACGATTCGCCCTGAAGCCCCCTCCCTCATCAACCGCGGAGATGAGCACTGCATCATGGGATAAATCATCCCTCGCCAAAGACCTGAAAGGCGAAGGCCCACTAGAATGAACCGCTGCCCGACCCGATAATGGGCCCGCAAAATAAAATTGGAAAGCCCGATCCGACTGCGAAGAGTGAAAGGCAAATAGAGAATCAACCTCGGGCGCCGCTGCAGCAGTCGAACCGAATCCCGCAGGAGAAGTGCACAAAGCCCGAAAAAGCCCCCATAAGGACGTGGGGATCCCATAATTAGGGGCGACGTTTCGGAAGAATCCCCATGCAACGCCACGTGTTGATGAGCATGAGCGCCCCAAGGGACCAGAGGGCCGACGAGGCTGGAGCCCGGAGAAGATGCCCTCGGCGGCGGAGCATGGGGATCAATGAACGATAGCTCGATCCGAAAACGGAAACGACCAACCTTCAAAGATTCAAAAAAGACCTTACCAACCGCTTCATCAAGAAACCTCGCGCTTCAATCCATCAAAACTCTCGTGACCCTCCCGTCCGAGCCAGGCGAGAGACCATCCTCCACAACCGCGAGCACGTCGCTCCACCTCCTGAGAGCCCTCCCAAGGCAGTGAACAGTCCTCACCAAGAAGGGAACCCCACACACCTCCGCCACACAAACTTCATCGATCGAGAAGACACCATCCGCAAAACGAATGGGCCTCCAAAACACATCCTCAGTTGCACCTCCTCGAAGAAGCCTTTCCCGTTGGTCCGGGGAGAGGCCGCGAACACAGCAGCGAGATGCACCCAAAGACTGAAAATCTCCACCGAATTGAGGACCCAGGAAGCGTAGCACATGAGTATTAACTTCAACCCAAGAAACGCCTCCCCTCCTTGCCACCCCAATAACCGCAAGGCCCTTTTCACCCCCATGCACAGGCGACCCATGCAAGACAGCGGAGTGCAACCCACCCCCCACGACGACTTTCGGCCCAGGAGAAGCACCACCACCGCCGTCGTTGCCAACTCCACCAACACCTGAATGCTCGGAACTCGAAAAGCGTCCCACAACCTGCGCGATTGATCTCATCCCCCGGGGCTCGAAGGGCGTTGCACCAGCCACCCGAGGGGAACGCGAAATTGCATTCCCCGCCGGAGGACCAGCCGAGCGGGAAGAGGGGATGTCACGGTCAGAATGAAACCAACACGAAGCCTTCCTATGCCCGACCCTTCCACAACTAAAGCATCTTGGGGGAAATCCACAGGCTGAAGCAACATGCTCGTGCTCTCCACATCTGAAACACCGCTTCCCAGGCTTCTTACGAGAGACCTGGACCCACTCACCACCCTGCTCACCCCGATCATCGACAACCTCCCCACTAGCCCAGCCAACCTTCGACGAAAAGGGAGCAACGCCGCCGTCCCGCACAGCCCCCTTCTTCTCCTCCCCTTCCCCTAGTTTGCCAAAATAGTTGGATACATTAATTGTAAATATGAAGTTATGGGCATGAAAGAAATATCATATTTAGGCATTCATCTTATATAATCATTATCCTAAATAAACATATATTTACAATCTTCTCAAACTACTAAGTAAACCATTAAAATAATAATAAAAACTTCAAAAAAAGTAAAAACGCCTCACGAAACGCCTCGATCACCCGAGGCGCATGCCTCACAGGACTGGTCTGAGGTGTACGCCTCGAGGCTAAAAGGGACCGCCTCGCCTCGAGGCGTACACCTCGATGCTAGTTTTCAAACCATGAATATAACTCTTTAGATATTCATCCAAGCACAAGCCTCTATGATCTAATTATTGAATCAATAATTGTATGATCATTAAGATGGCCATGGTACATAACCCTAATTGTACTAAGGAACCTATTATGTAAATTAATTATTCTTCATTTCAGATCAGGAAATGATATTTGCAATAATATTTATTGCATAATGGCTCGCCGTGGGCTCTCATGTCCAACATTAAGATGGTTTGGTCATTTGCAAAGAAGATCAGTTGATGCACCGACTAGGAGATGTGAGTGCTGAGATGTTAAGCCGGCTAAGAGAGGGCGAGGACGACCCAAGAAGTGTTGGAAAAAGACTATATGAAGGGATCTTAGTTTTGTGGATATAAGCCCGGGATTGATCCACGACAAGGACGGATCCAGGGGGGGCATGGAGGGGCACATGCCCCCCTTAAATTTTTGGAGAGAATATAATACATCTCATGGTGCACCTTGGGATTTTAAAAAATCAAATAGTCTTCCATGTATATATGTACTCATATTTTGGGATTCTTGGAGATAAAAACTACCATACATGCCCCCTCTTGGATTATTTACTCAAATAACATATCTATTAACATTAAGTTATCACTAAATTCCAGTATATTTTATCTGTATCGACTTTTATTAGTAATTTCTTATACAGATAAACATGTAATAGATGTTATACGATGATTATCTTGTTGTTATTCACATAAATGTAAAGAACCATACAAAATTAATCAACTATTTGTCACACTACAATAGAATGTGTTTATGTGATATTTTTTCTAAAAGCTGCAACTATATTATACGTTGTTATATATAACGACAATATAATTCTTTCAAAAAATATTTTTTATTATTGAAAGTAGCGACAAATGTCATATTTATTTCTATATCAATTGCAACGAACCATATAATGATGCTTATGTATTGTTACTTTGCAAAAAATTGCCTATTCGCTAATTTTTTAATAAAAAATGGTGATGGTTAGGTAAACTTTAGAATAATAACAACAAATAACTGTTGTTATCGCACTGTTGCTAATGATATAACAACATATATGACACCTGTCATTGGTTTCAAGTATAAAATATAATTCGATAATATATAATATCACCATTATATATTAAACAATGGATGATATAGTGACGGATTAATATCACAAGTAATTTATAAAGAAAAAAGATACAAAATATCATTAAAAAAACATTGACACCCTTGGTCAAATTTATAAAAAAGGAGTTTGAAATGATTACTAATATTTATATGGAAAAATACATGCGACATAATCTACCTTTTTTAGTGTCATCTTTATAAAGTTATCATGATAGTATTGAAACTGATAAGTATTTTTTTTAGCTCATGCCCCCTCCTCAAAATTGTTCTGGCTCCGTCCCTGATCCACGATTAGATCTGAATGGAGGCGAAGAATCCATGTAGCCGACCTACTTAGTTGTGGGAAAAGGCTTTGTTGTTGTTGTTGTTAATTTTTTAAAAAAATCTTGCATACGGTTTTTTTCATTCCTTTTTTCACCACGATCCACTCGGGTCTGCCTCTCTTTTTTTTTCAGTGGACCTCTACATTTTTTCGGTTGAACCATCAACCCACTTAGGCATTAACAATACAAATATTTTTATGGGGTCTGCCGCTACCCTTACTTAGAGTTCCCTACACGGGAACCCATTCGCATCGCCCCCTCCCATGGTTTTCGAAGAAGGCACATCGCATGGTGATGGCGCACGAGTTCTGGGATCACCTGAGTGGAGATGAATCACGCCAAATTGGGGACGCTAGAAAGGCGACGCTTGATGCGAGACTTGGAAGAAGGCACTTGCGTGCTTGTCGGGTCGAGAAGGGGATCGATGTAGTCTTGATGCTGGAGACTTGGATGCTGGTGCGACACTAGAGCCGCTATGGAGTCGCGAGGATCTTAGAGGCGGAGAGGTGCGCCACCAGCATGATGCCCTTGAGCCGCAGTGCGGCTAGAGCTTCGAGGAGGTGAATCGCACGAGGAGTGGCGCCTCCTGGAGGCTGGAGATGCACGAAGTTGGAGCATGGAGTGGAGGAGCGACATCGTCGTGTGGGAGGCCTGAAGGGGAAGTGCACCTGCGTCTGATATCGACTGGTGCTCCTGTGCGGCGAGGAGGCGCTGCCTAGAGATTCGAGTCGAGTTGTGCCGTCCGTGGGGATTGAGACGCATCGAGATACATGGAAAGGTGCCGTGAGAAGATCGTGCAAAACGAAAGTCTCTCGTCGCTGGATCGGCACACTGGGGCTGCAGCGTGTCGTGGCTGGAGCAGTCGCTGAACTGGAAGGATAATCACAACGTGCTAGGGTCCTTGGTGAATTGGGGAATGCATATGTGAGGAGAGCGGCATCTTCGCCACGAGGGATCTACCTGAATGATCCAAGACCGAAACTGAGATGATCTGCGTGGTCGTCGCGCCTAGATGAAGATGGGAGGAAGATGCACCTCCTCCTTCGTTGGAACCAGCAACAATCACATCATGCAATGGATGTTCTGGAGCAAGAGCTCCGTTGAAGATCATCACTTCGTGATGGCCACGACCTAGGGTTTCTGATGAAACCCTAAAACTCGAACATATCATACATATCTCTCAAACATGATCTTCATAAAGCGATCTTAAGAATGAACAATTTCCAAGAACAAAAGATTCAAAAATGGATCTTGGACATATATAAGAACTTGAAATCCTCGAGAATCGACCCACTCTGATACCATGTTTGAAAATAAAGAATGCGGAAGCAGAACGATAAACAGAGCATAAACTAAAAAGATAAAACATGAACTCAAAGATTTCTACGTGGAACCCTACTTACTAAGGAGCGGGATGAAACCACAGGAGAAGGCCTCAAAGGGCCATATGTTTCATTCAACTTTCTCAATGGATACAGGAGGTCTGGGGTCCTTGTATATCCTCCATAGAGCCTCCAACCCACCACTGGTAGGTTTGGGACTAAACACAGGGATAGGGTAAATGGATCCTGGAGTAATCCATTTACCCATCTATCATGTGGCACACAACCAAATACTCCAGCAGTCCTTTCGGAATGATTTCTCTGATCTAATTGGAGTCTGCAAAAGGTGAATAGGGTTGTGGGAGCAAAGGCGGTGACCCTAAACTACCATAGCAGGGTGCCCGCGACAGGAACCTTGACTACTGCAGCCAACGGTGGCGACTGATGCCGCTGCTTTGTGGTGCGACGATGACTGATGTCGCTACTCCGGTTGTGCGCAGCACGGAAATGGTGGCGGCGACGGTCAGCTGTGCAAGGCATAGAGGTGGTGGCACGGGATCCTTGATGGTGCGTTAGGGTTTAGGTGGGGTGGGATATCTAGGGCACATGCTCCGTTCTAGGACCGACGCTCTGATACCATGTGCAAAAGCATGAAATGAAAGTTGTATTCATCATAGCCCTAGAGCTCTCTTATATAGGAGAAAAGCTCTATGGAAAAATTACATAAAGTGGACATAAGAAATAAATAAATATCAAAATAAAGATAGCGAGATACAAATATCTCAACAGATCTCATCATTAGCAAGATTTTATTTTGATGCTTATACACAAATATTTTGTAGAACTCAATATAGATAATTTCGTTCAGCATAAAATGCTCAATTTGTATGATGAAATTGTTGGAGTAGATACCATAGGATGCCAACTCCATCCTCACACACAAACCCACCCACAGACACACACATACCCCCTCCCTAATAGTTCAGAATCACAGAGACTGTGAAAAGATGGACTATCATGTGGTTTAATGAAAAATGAACTTTCATTGTGTTATTCTCTGTAAATACAAGGAAAGTGGGGCTAGAATCTCATTCAACAAGACTTGTCAATTGTACATTTTAGATGGTGATGCAACTCAGTGGTTCAGAAAAGTGAGGGGTCTGCAAACAAGAAGGGGAAAACACATGTTCCATGGTTTTTCTTCAAAAAAAAAGAACTAATGGGGCTTTGGATGTAAAAATACAAAGCAACTTGGAGATGGGAGGAGATTTTGGAGGAAAGCACAAAAATGTACGGGGTGAAAAGTAGATAAAAGGAATGTAAAGATGAGAGTTGACCATCGCCGTATTGTATTTCATAACACATACCAAATCAATGCATACTAACTCCTCTCCATTGAGGGGGTTGTGGTTGCATTTATCCCTAAAATAACAACTCAAAAAACTATTTTAGTTGGAAGTTTGATCAATTGAATCGATCCCTCATGTTTTTTAATCGGAGAATAATGTGGTGTATGAGGTGGACAATTTGCAACCTATTGCATTGTTGAATGCCATCTTCTCATCATGGCAAAAGTATCAGCTGTCATCCTTCTTGAGGTTTTGAGTTGTCTTCACCCTACTCAGATTGATTTCATTTTTTGCAGACATATGATGGATGGTGTCATCATGACGCCTGAGATTGTTGCTAACTAGAGACAAAGGAAGACTAATGGCATACCGTAGAAGGTTGGTTTTTCTCCAAGACATGAAACTGTGCGGATTGGAGGTTCATATGGACATCCATGCACTGGAGGGATTTTCCTAATGAGTGGCTCTGACGGATGAAGAAATGTGCGACTATGTTTCATCTGCGATACATGTGAACGATGCAGTTGATGAGTTTTCAAGATTATCCCCGGTCTTTCTTCTTAAAAACAAGTCTGATCCTGATCCTTTTATTTATTCCTTTATTAATCAAATAAGGAACATTTTTCAGCAAAAATCAAGTTTATACGTTCAGACAATGCCCTAGAATTTTGTAGTACTCGGCTTGCTCAATTTCTTGTGTCCCATGATATTGTGTATCAATCATCTTGTGTGTATACTTCCCAACACAATGGAGGGGCTGAATGAAAAAACCATCTTTTGGATGCTACCATGAGTCTTTTGATTCAGAGTCGTGCTCCTCATTTGTTTAGAGGGGGTACGGTTCTAACTGCTTGTTACCTGGTAAATCGTATGCCCTCTTCGATTTTGGGGGACAAGATCCCGTTCTTGATTGCGTTTCCTGATACGGATCTTTTCTCACTCACACATCGTGTCTTCGATTCAGTGGTTTTTATTCATCAGAAGTCTCCTGGTCTTGACAAGCTCTCTCCTAGAGCTGTTAAATGTGTGTTTGTTGGGTATTCCAAGACCCAAAAGGGATATGTTGCTTTGACCCTGTTCGACGAAGGTACTACGTTAGTGTAGATGTCACCTTTTTTGAGTTTGTTATGTATTTCTCTCTTACAGGTGGCAAGCTCATTTCTTTAGATGATGGGAGAAGAGGTCTATATGCCTCTACCTCTGATCTCCACTACACCATCATTGTCACCACCTCCTTCTCCACCACCTCTTCTACCACCACCTCCACCACCATCTACCACACCTACTTTCTTTCCTCAAGTTTACCAGTGCCGGCCTCATGCTCATGTGCCTCCTCCATCATCCAACACTCACAAGGTTTGTTCTGAGCACTTGAGTTCTTCTAATGGCATTGGTGATTTGCGTGTATAGCTTGAGCTGTAGGATGTCCAGGATGATTGTGAACCCCCGAGGATCCGGGTACCCGTTAATCACACATTTTGCATTACAACATTCATTTCTATCGCATTAAGTAACTGAAAGTACGGGGAAATTTTTCGCGAATGAACAATTTCATCTGACATTCACAATCAACATTTATAACCACAAACACATAGAACAATGGTCACCAAAATCTGATTTCATTTCATTAACTTCCATATATTTTACATGTACAAAGTCTGACAGTACATACATTATATTCCAAAATCTGACTGAAGAGAAAGAAACATAATACATTATAAATTGAACAAACTATCACAAAATAAATCATACCGTTGGGTATAAAATTTATCTTCTGAATCCATGTATAGCTACAGAACTGCAGGCTGTTTTCCTGCCAAGCGTGCAGGAAAGAAAAGGCGTCAGCGGTTGCTGGTACCTCCCAAAAACTTATATAAAAATAACAGGCATTTATTATTTACAAAAGAAAGCAAGTAGAGAGGCATGAGCAACTCAAATTTAAAATTTCTTTCTACTTGCAAATGTAAAAGGTTTCCAAATTTTTAGTAAGCACCTCTTATGATCATCCATTATCCCAACATTTCCCACATGAGTATATTTCTCTTGTAACTGAGTGTATAATTTATTCCCATAGTACCCAGAGATCATATTTATGAGTGATGATGGAAAGTTTGGGATGAGAAGATATATTTATATTTTTAAATTCTTAAGTCTAGTAACTCCTGTAATTATTAACTTCAATTATTTCAAATATAACTCCAGATGATGTAGATAAAGGTCATGATTCTAGGTCTTGGAGATCATGTCTTGGAACTTAATGGCACATGAAATTGCTAATTTCTTGTCATTGAGATTTTATCATGGCTTTCGATATAGGACTGATATGATGATAATGGATTTGATCCTTAGTGTTATTTACTCCTTTTAAGTTAGTGGATAGTCTGTGGTCTTGGTCTGTGTGTCACCTCACACTATGACTCTAAGGTATTTAAAGTTACCTTAGGGTTGGGGTGCCTCCGTAGGCATGCGGTGTTGTATAATGCATCCTAACTAAGTTCCCAACACGTCCACTAACTTATAGGGATTTCACATTAAAGTCACCTCCAATCCACTTAATTATTATTTCCTCCAAACTTTAATTGTAATCTTTCGGATGTAACTCTCGATGTTTTAGATGTAGATATAGGTGATCTGGATGTAACATCAATCCCTTCAAACCTCTGTGCAACAACCTAAATGTAACTCTAGATGATGTAGGCATGGATGATCTAGATGTAACATCGCCAAGTCTGTTGGCGAAGAAAAACTTAAGCGGTGAAGAAGCCTACAAATGGCTCTTCCGTCTCGCCCTCTAATTGGAAGGACGGTCCAATAGAGGGATAGGTCTACACTCCCAAACTACGCCACTGAGACGGGTGAGAGGGACTTTCCGGAAAAGTCACTCTAGAAAAACAGCCCGACCGGTAACGGGCAACCGAGCTCGCACGTAAAACTGAAAAACCAGGATCCCCCGTCTGGGCATCCTAAAACAGGGTCAGCGGAACTGGTCTAAAGTCGGGATCCCAACGAGGTGTAAAAACACTGTGAGCTCACGTTAAAAACCGAAGGGGGACTGGGATCCTAGACCCGCGCACTTGGCGGCCGCTGCCCAAACTGGGCTTCCTTTCTTCCGCCCAGGTGAGGGTCACCGCGCCCTCGCACAGTCATGTGTGAGGATCACGATGACTGGCATTTATAAATATTAAACGTCACCAATTCACCAACATTTTCTCCCTACTTGACTTATCATCTGAAACTGGTGTGATTCGATATACAATTTCTTCTATCAGGATCAACCATAGATTTGCCCATATGGATTTTGTCTATATTTCGTACAACTGACTATAATCTCTGAAATGCTTGTATATGGATCGATTTGTCTAAACTAGGGAATTATTATTGGCATTCTCATGTAATGTACCGATGATCCTTGAACAAGTATAAATTTTAAAACGAATATACTTGTAGAGATTGATGTAGAATTCTGAATGAAAGTATTCTACAAAGTTGATGCACTTTCTGGCCGCGACTTAGATTAGTCAAATTTTCGTGAAATAGACTATGATAGAGGGGATCACCAAATCAAGGATGTTCAATCAGAATCAAACTCCCTACAGAAGTTGATATTAGAAGCATTATTGATTTATTTTTAATTTGTTGATCGGGATACGGATGCAGAGAGACGTGATCATAAAAATATATAGTACACCAAAATTTATACTATATTGATCATAATTGTGTGCTGTTCATAAGTTCGAAGTTATAGGATCCGTAGTATATTTATATATATTCTCTCAAGTCACTGATATTACAAAAATGAATGATATTATTTATAATACATCAATTTTCCCTTACCGTTATTATGAAATATTTATCAATATCAAAGCACATAACATTTTGTTCAAGGGCAAGGATAAAAGTTTAGTTGCATTTGGCATGTTTGATCACTGGATTATCATTCACTATTACACTTTCTTATATGCATATATATATGCCTTAATTTTTTTCAACCTCCTTCAACCGAATTGGAACCTCTGTCCAAACAGGGGGTCTACATCAGGTATTCGGTTATTTGGTTGGATCGGATTTAAACCTGGTTCAGGTTGTACTCTAAGTACCAGTATAAACTCCCTAGTATTAAAGTTTTGGCTTTTCATGTTGTTTGTATTCCTCTGTATATTATATAGACGTATATTTGGGTAAATCTTGAAATGTATGATTGCTTGTTATGTTTATTATTAATATAATTATTGTCAACTTATTTCTCAAGGGTACTGGATTTATTCCGTTTACTTAACCATTTTTCTTCTGTAAACTGTAGCTTCAAAATTTTCCCTGTTTCCAAAAGAACCTCCCGATACTCCCATATCTCAAGTTTTGAAAATTTCGTAACTCTCAT
Source organism: Ottelia alismoides (assembly GCA_037367405.1). Taxonomy (NCBI): domain Eukaryota; kingdom Viridiplantae; phylum Streptophyta; class Magnoliopsida; order Alismatales; family Hydrocharitaceae; genus Ottelia; species Ottelia alismoides. The sequence goes on along the minus strand of JAZKJV010001462.1, from coordinate 1,268,750 downwards.
TTCATGTTTCTCATCTTACAACCTGTCAGGAAACAAATTCCCCACAGTACTGTTATTTATTTTTTTGAATACAGATTTCTCACCATACAATATTCATATAGCCATTTGTATAATTCGAAACTTACTGATTTAAACCTCAAGATCTAAATCTGGAAATGTTCAGATTTCATATGTTTCCAGATTTCATATATTTCCAGATTATATATAGTGTATACTCTTATAATCAGAAGTCTGGTTAAAGTCAGAGGTTTCTGAATAGAAAACCAAACTTTGGATCTGATTAAATGAGATTATATGCATAGAAACAAAGGAAGAGTTGAAGATTGTACAAAAGATTAAGCACAATATGCATGCACTGCAGCAATAAGAATGACTGAGGAATGTACATCAGATCTCCAAATTGGAGAAAATATTGATCTTACATGTAACAATTGGCTGAAAAAGAGAAGTTTAATTATGCATGCATGGCAGCAAAGAGGGGAGAGGGGATTTGTACCTTGGAAATCTCAAATTTGGAGATCAAAACTTGTTTTGATTCAAGCAGGCAGTAGTTTATTTGGAGAAAAGAAGCTCCAGCTCCAGATCTTGGCTTTAAAAGGTTGCTTGAGGTCTTCAACAGCAAAAAGACAGCAGGTTGGGACTGCTGGGAGCAACAGCAGTTGCTCAGATGCACCAAGAACAGGAGGAGCAGCTGCAGTTCCAGCAAGGAGACACTTTGGTGTGTTTAGGACAACAGCAGGGATTTGTTGGGAATAGCCGTGATTGCTGCTACAACAGCAACAATAGCTGTTGGCAGCCATTGTGGTAATTTCAGGGGCTCCAGGAAACCAAGCAATAATTTGGAGAAAACATAATCGGCTTGGAGACGAAGGGGTGGGGGTTGTGCTCCCTCGTTGGAAAGAAATAGGAAAAAGAATTGGAAGAGGAGAAGAGAGGGTTTTGGAATAAAATGGGAGATATAAATAAGAAGGGAGGGGCGTTAGTTCATGCCAAGTGGAAGAAGGAATTAAGACAAGTGGCTAAGAGAAAGGAGGAAAAAAAACTAACGGCTGGACCCATTTTTTTTTTTTAAAAAAAAACAGTAGCTGTCTGTAGCTACAGGAGTTTTTTTTTATATATATATAAAACTCTTTTATTTGTCACTCTTAAACGCGCCTCGAGCATCCATTCTCGATGCGAAATGTCTCGTTTTGATCGTCTCTAAATGACGATCAATATGAGTAGAATATTGATATACTTCCGGTCGGGTTTGGATACCCGAAATTTTCCGAGATACTGTTTTTGTTTGAGATCAAATTTTGTGATTTAAAATTATCAAACGACCTCCGATTGACGAACGGTCAATTCCGTTGGTTTCGTATCGTCGAATCGGATCTCATGATGGTCTCGTTTTATTCCGCGGCTTCCGAATTTGCGTCGCGGCTTTTCACGGCGCGCTCTACGATGCGACCGTTTTTCGGTCGATTTCGCCCGAACGACTTTTGATTCATAATAAATTGACCGTTTTAGGTTGTTTGGCATTGACCAACAACGTTTTTGGGTTCATTAGACCCAAAATCGGACGACTTCGGGTTTGATTGGAAATCGGATGCTACAAATATAAAAACCTCAAAGGGAGTCTCGTCCTCGAGACTTGAGTTAAGGCTATTCAGTGACTTGTTTAATTTTCATATGTCCATAAAAACCTCAAAGGGTTTTGAACCCATAAAAAACCTCAAAGAGAAAACAAGCCATATATTTATAATGTATCTAATTACAAAAGCTTGTTTTGATGATTACATCAGAATAGCTGAAAGATGTGGAGGAAGGCTATTCGATAAGCAACCTTCCCCACTCGAGCAAGAATCTTGAACGGTCCAACATATCGTGGCGCCAACTTGCCACGAACACCGAATCTCTGTACTCCCTTCATGGGAGATACTTGCAAAAATACCCCATCTCCAACCTATAATTGATATGAGTGTCATTAATATGAGATTACTTTGGACATATATATATATATGTCATAGAAGAAGAAGAATAATTAGATTACCTGGAACTCTAAGTCTCTCCTCCGACGATCCGCATAGCTCTTCTGGCGGCTTTGTGCCGTCAGAAGCCTCCGCCTCACAAGATCAACAGCTCTCGCAGTCTCCTCCAAGAGATCTACGGAATATAAAGCATGATCGCCTACCTCCCGCCAACTGAGAGGTGTAAGACATCTCCGCCCGTATAGGGCTTCGAATGGTGCCATGCCAATACTGGAGTGATAGCTGTTGTTGTACGTGAATTCCACCAAAGGCAAATGGTCTTTCCAGGACCCTTTCTACTCCAGAGTGCATGCGCGAAGTAGATCCTCCAGCGTCTGAATGGTGCGCTCACTCTGCCCGTCTGTCTGCGGATGATAAGCAGAACTCATCTTCAGCTCGGTCTGTAGTGCTGACATGAACTGATGCCAACAGTGAGATGTAAATCTCGAATCCCTGTCAGACACCACCTCTCGTGGTATACCATGTAGCCTGATAATGTTCTGCACATAGAGCTTGGCCAACCTATATGGAGTATAAGTCGTGTTGACAGGTATGAAATGGGCTAACTTGGTCAACCTATCAACAACGACCCATATAGAATCATGGCCACCTGGCGTCTTCGGCAATCCTGTGACAAAATCCATAGAAATGCTCTCCCATTTCCACTCGGGAATGGGGAGAGACTGCAGTAATCCTGGTGGTCTCCTGTGCTCAGCCTTGACCATCTGACAGGTCATACATCTGCTAAAATGTAGCGTCACATCGCGCTTCATTCCATCCCACCAGAAATGTCGACGCAGGTCACGGTACATCTTCGTGCTGCCTGGATGGATAGATAACCGTGAACTGTGTGCCTCATCAAGTATGTCTCTGCGGAGCTGCTCGTCATTGGGTACAACGACCCGTCCTACCTTCCATAAAATAGACTCCATTACAACAAAGTCATCAAATTCGTCCTTGACGGCGCGCATGTATCTATCTCGGATCCAAGGATCTGTCTTCTGGCCTTCTACAATACGATCCCAAAGACTGCTGTATCGTGGAGGCACGGCCGTAGATATGGATGCGCTCTCCTGAGGATGCCAATTTGTCAAAGCGGCAAGCGTATCCCCTGTAAATAGCCAGTTCGCCGTACCATCATCATGCGTTCTCTGCTGAGTGCATCAGCCACCACGTTTCCCTTACCAGGATGGTAAGAGATCGTGCAATCATAATCCTTCAGCAGCTCGAGCCATCTGCGCTGCCTCATGTTCAGCTCCTTCTGATCAAAAATGTACTTCAGACTCTTGTGGTCTGTAAAGATCTCAAAATTCACCCCATATAGGTAGTGACACCAAATCTTCAAGGCGAAGACAACTGCCGCTAACTCCAAGTCATGTGTGGGGTAGTTCTGCTTGTGCGGTCTCAACTGTCCTGACGCGTAAGCAATCACTTGGCCTCGCTGCATCAACATTGCTCCTAGACCTTGTCCAGATGCATCCGTGTAGACTGCATAGTCCTGAGTGCCTGAAGGAAGAGCGAGAATAGGCGATGTAGTCAACCTCTCCTTCAGTGTCTGGAAGGCCTGCTCACATGAATAGTCCCAAATGAATGGAACTCCCTTCTGCGTCAGTCGCGTCAGAGGGCGAACAATGCGGGAAAATCCGTTGACAAAGTGTCTGTAATAGCCTGCTAGTCCGAGGAAGCTCCTAATCTGAGTAACAGTCTTGGGCTGCTCCCAAGACATGACTGTTTCAATCTTCGTAGGATCAAATGCGATGCCTGCTCCCAAGACATGCCCGAGCAACGAGACCTGAGATAACCAAAACTCACACTTTCTCAACTTGGCATATAGCTTGTGCTCTCGTAATGTATCTAAGACGATCCGTAGATTATTTACATGATCACATACATTTCGTGAATATATGAGCACATCATCTATGAACACCACTACAAACTTGTCCAAGTATGGACGGAAGATCCTGTTCATTATATCCATGAAAGCCGCAGCTGCATTGGTGAGCCCAAACGGCATCACCACAAACTCGTAGTGTCCATAACGAGTCCTGAATGTTATCTTCGGAATGTCCGACTCGCGAATCCTCAGCTGATGGTAGCCTGAGCGAAGATCGATCTTCGAGAAAACCGAAGATCCCTGGAGTTGGTCGAACAAATCATCAATGCGCGGCAAGGGATAACGGTTTTTCACCGTTCTCTTGTTCAGCTCCCTGTAATCGATGCATAACCTCATGGATCCATCCTTCTTCTTGACAAATAGAACTGGAGCACCCCAAGGTGAAGTGCTCGGCCTCACGAATCTTAAGTCAAGTAGTTCTCGTAATTGCACCTTCAACTCCCGCAACTCAGCTGGTGCCATACGGTAAGGAGCCGTCGAGATCGGCTGGGTGTCTGGTAGTAATGTGATCTCGAACTCAATCTCTCTCTCAGGAGGTAGTCTTGGTAGCTTATCAGGAAAAACATCTGGATATTCAGATACTACTCGGATGTCCTGTATCATCGGCTTTTGATCGGATACTTCCCGAACAATGCAAGATTTGAATCACAACCTTAATCAACAAGTTGTTGAGCTTGCAACACCGAGATGTACTCTATGATGGAGTCATGTATAGTACCCTCAAAAGTAACTCGGGTAAATTTGGAATCCTGAAGACAACCGTCTTCCTAAAGCAATCAACATGTGCATGATGAGCAGATAACCAATCCATTCCCAGAACTAAGTCAAACTCATCCAGCTGTAGAAGTAAACAATCCGTGATCATCTCGTGACCGCTAATAAGTATGGGCAATTGCCTGACTATCAGGGATATGACAAATAACTAGCCACCTGGCCCTCGAATGTGATACGGAGAAGAGAGAGAGTCTCTGCGACTCTACCTAAAGAAACTAGTAGTTTCAAAAGAAGAAAAGAATGCGTCACACTAGAATCAATTAGAACATGGAAAGGTCTATAAGAGTAATCAGTATGTGTGCTAGTTGGTTAGTCATCTCCTGGTCTGGTCGGGATGACATGGATCTGCATGAGAACCATTTTTAGTCATAAAAATGCCACTTGCAGAAACTTATCTTATATGCTTTTTCTCTTCTTGGGATATAATATGAAAATTAATGAAATTGGTGACATCTGTGGTAATTGAATCTGAATGTCATATTTCCCTTCTCGGACTCACGACAAGTCGGAAGACTGCCGCTATCCGAGAACTCAATGCGATCGGAATTGAAATACTGCAAATGTGCGTATCGGGGTACCACTGCTCTGATACCAAACTGTGAACCCCCGAGGATCCGGGTACCCGTTAATCACACATTTTGCATTACAACATTCATTTCTATCGCATTAAGTAACTGAAAGTACGGGGAAATTTTTCGCGAATGAACAATTTCATCTGACATTCACAATCAACATTTATAACCACAAACACATAGAACAATGGTCACCAAAATCTGATTTCATTTCATTAACTTCCATATATTTTACATGTACAAAGTCTGACAGTACATACATTATATTCCAAAATCTGACTGAAGAGAAAGAAACATAATACATTATAAATTGAACAAACTATCACAAAATAAATCATACCGTTGGGTATAAAATTTATCTTCTGAATCCATGTATAGCTACAGAACTGCAGGCTGTTTTCCTGCCAAGCGTGCAGGAAAGAAAAGGCGTCAGCGGTTGCTGGTACCTCCCAAAAACTTATATAAAAATAACAGGCATTTATTATTTACAAAAGAAAGCAAGTAGAGAAACATGAGCAACTCAAATTTAAAATTTCTTTCTACTTGCAAATGTAAAAGGTTTCCAAATTTTTAGTAAGCACCTCTTATGATCATCCATTATCCCAACATTTCCCACATGAGTATATTTCTCTTGTAACTGAGTGTATAATTTATTCCCATAGTACCCAGAGATCATATTTATGAGTGATGATGGAAAGTTTGGGATGAGAAGATATATTTATATTTTTAAATTCTTAAGTCTAGTAACTCCTGTAATTATTAACTTCAATTATTTCAAATATAACTCCAGATGATGTAGATAAAGGTCATGATTCTAGGTCTTGGAGATCATGTCTTGGAACTTAATGGCACATGAAATTGCTAATTTCTTGTCATTGAGATTTTATCATGGCTTTCGATATAGGACTGATATGATGATAATGGATTTGATCCTTAGTGTTATTTACTCCTTTTAAGTTAGTGGATAGTCTGTGGTCTTGGTCTGTGTGTCACCTCACACTATGACTCTAAGGTATTTAAAGTTATCTTAGGGTTGGGGTGCCTCCGTAGGCATGCGGTGTTGTATAATGCATCCTAACTAAGTTCCCAACACGTCCACTAACTTATAGGGATTTCACATTAAAGTCACCTCCAATCCACTTAATTATTATTTCCTCCAAACTTTAACTGTAATCTTTCGGATGTAACTCTCGATGTTTTAGATGTAGATATAGGTGATCTGGATGTAACATCAATCCCTTCAAACCTCTGTGCAACAACCTAAATGTAACTCTAGATGATGTAGGCATGGATGATCTAGATGTAACATCGCCAAGTCTGTTGGCGAAGAAAAACTTAAGCGGTGAAGAAGCCTACAAATGGCTCTTCCGTCTCGCCCTCTAATTGGAAGGACGGTCCAATAGAGGGATAGGTCTACACTCCCAAACTACGCCACTGAGACGGGTGAGAGGGACTTTCCGGAAAAGTCACTCTAGAAAAACAGCCCGACCGGTAACGGGCAACCGAGCTCGCACGTAAAACTGAAAAACCAGGATCCCCCGTCTGGGCATCCTAAAACAGGGTCAGCGGAACTGGTCTAAAGTCGGGATCCCAACGAGGTGTAAAAACACTGTGAGCTCACGTTAAAAACCGAAGGGGGACTGGGATCCTAGACCCGCGCACTTGGCGGCCGCTGCCCAAACTGGGCTTCCTTTCTTCCGCCCAGGTGAGGGTCACCGCGCCCTCGCACAGTCATGTGTGAGGATCACGATGACTGGCATTTATAAATATTAAACGTCACCAATTCACCAACATTTTCTCCCTACTTGACTTATCATCTGAAACTGGTGTGATTCGATATACAATTTCTTCTATCAGGATCAACCATAGATTTGCCCATATGGATTTTGTCTATATTTCGTACAACTGACTATAATCTCTGAAATGCTTGTATATGGATCGATTTGTCTAAACTAGGGAATTATTATTGGCATTCTCATGTAATGTACCGATGATCCTTGAACAAGTATAAATTTTAAAACGAATATACTTGTAGAGATTGATGTAGAATTCTGAATGAAAGTATTCTACAAAGTTGATGCACTTTCTGGCCGCGACTTAGATTAGTCAAATTTTCGTGAAATAGACTATGATAGAGGGGATCACCAAATCAAGGATGTTCAATCAGAATCAAACTCCCTACAGAAGTTGATATTAGAAGCATTATTGATTTATTTTTAATTTGTTGATCGGGATACGGATGCAGAGAGACGTGATCATAAAAATATATAGTACACCAAAATTTATACTATATTGATCATAATTGTGTGCTGTTCATAAGTTCGAAGTTATAGGATCCGTAGTATATTTATATATATTCTCTCAAGTCACTGATATTACAAAAATGAATGATATTATTTATAATACATCAATTTTCCCTTACCGTTATTATGAAATATTTATCAATATCAAAGCACATAACATTTTGTTCAAGGGCAAGGATAAAAGTTTAGTTGCATTTGGCATGTTTGATCACTGGATTATCATTCACTATTACACTTTCTTATATGCATATATATATGCCTTAATTTTTTTCAACCTCCTTCAACCGAATTGGAACCTCTGTCCAAACAGGGGGTCTACATCAGGTATTCGGTTATTTGGTTGGATCGGATTTAAACCTGGTTCAGGTTGTACTCTAAGTACCAGTATAAACTCCCTAGTATTAAAGTTTTGGCTTTTCATGTTGTTTGTATTCCTCTGTATATTATATAGACGTATATTTGGGTAAATCTTGAAATGTATGATTGCTTGTTATGTTTATTATTAATATAATTATTGTCAACTTATTTCTCAAGGGTACTGGATTTATTCCGTTTACTTAACCATTTTTCTTCTGTAAACTGTAGCTTCAAAATTTTCCCTGTTTCCAAAAGAACCTCCCGATACTCCCATATCTCAAGTTTTGAAAATTTCGTAACTCTCATTTCATGTTTCTCATCTTACAACCTGTCAGGAAACAAATTCCCCACAGTACTGTTATTTATTTTTTTGAATACAGATTTCTCACCATACAATATTCATATAGCCATTTGTATAATTCGAAACTTACTGATTTAAACCTCAAGATCTAAATCTGGAAATGTTCAGATTTCATATGTTTCCAGATTTCATATATTTCCAGATTATATATAGTGTATACTCTTATAATCAGAAGTCTGGTTAAAGTCAGAGGTTTCTGAATAGAAAACCAAACTTTGGATCTGATTAAATGAGATTATATGCATAGAAACAAAGGAAGAGTTGAAGATTGTACAAAAGATTAAGCACAATATGCATGCACTGCAGCAATAAGAATGACTGAGGAATGTACATCAGATCTCCAAATTGGAGAAAATATTGATCTTACATGTAACAATTGGCTGAAAAAGAGAAGTTTAATTATGCATGCATGGCAGCAAAGAGGGGAGAGGGGATTTGTACCTTGGAAATCTCAAATTTGGAGATCAAAACTTGTTTTGATTCAAGCAGGCAGTAGTTTATTTGGAGAAAAGAAGCTCCAGCTCCAGATCTTGGCTTTAAAAGGTTGCTTGAGGTCTTCAACAGCAAAAAGACAGCAGGTTGGGACTGCTGGGAGCAACAGCAGTTGCTCAGATGCACCAAGAACAGGAGGAGCAGCTGCAGTTCCAGCAAGGAGACACTTTGGTGTGTTTAGGACAACAGCAGGGATTTGTTGGGAATAGCCGTGATTGCTGCTACAACAGCAACAATAGCTGTTGGCAGCCATTGTGGTAATTTCAGGGGCTCCAGGAAACCAAGCAATAATTTGGAGAAAACATAATCGGCTTGGAGACGAAGGGGTGGGGGTTGTGCTCCCTCGTTGGAAAGAAATAGGAAAAAGAATTGGAAGAGGAGAAGAGAGGGTTTTGGAATAAAATGGGAGATATAAATAAGAAGGGAGGGGCGTTAGTTCATGCCAAGTGGAAGAAGGAATTAAGACAAGTGGCTAAGAGAAAGGAGGAAAAAAAACTAACGGCTGGACCCATTTTTTTTTTTTAAAAAAAAACAGTAGCTGTCTGTAGCTACAGGAGTTTTTTTTTTTTATATATATATATAAAACTCTTTTATTTGTCACTCTTAAACGCGCCTCGAGCATCCATTCTCGATGCGAAATGTCTCGTTTTGATCGTCTCTAAATGACGATCAATATGAGTAGAATATTGATATACTTCCGGTCGGGTTTGGATACCCGAAATTTTCCGAGATACTGTTTTTGTTTGAGATCAAATTTTGTGATTTAAAATTATCAAACGACCTCCGATTGACGAACGGTCAATTCCGTTGGTTTCGTATCGTCGAATCGGATCTCATGATGGTCTCGTTTTATTCCGCGGCTTCCGAATTTGCGTCGCGGCTTTTCACGGCGCGCTCTACGATGCGACCGTTTTTCGGTCGATTTCGCCCGAACGACTTTTGATTCATAATAAATTGACCGTTTTAGGTTGTTTGGCATTGACCAACAACGTTTTTGGGTTCATTAGACCCAAAATCGGACGACTTCGGGTTTGATTGGAAATCGGATGCTACAATGATACACCTTCTACGAGTACTGAGGACCTAGATGCACTTATTGCTTTACAGAAGCAGAGGCGTACACGCACTATGCATCCTCTTGCTTTCCATGTTTCATTAGACCGTCTATCCGAGGATTTTCAGAGGTTTGTTGTAGGACTGTCAGCCATGGAGATACCACGATCCTGTCAGTAGGCGTTGCAGAGTAGTCAGTGGCTTCTGGCGATGGAGGAGGAGATGGCATCTTTACAGTCTCGGGGTACGTGGAGTGTTGTACAGGCTCCTCCAGGTGCACCTGTCGTAGGCAACAAGTGGGTGTTTACTGTGAAACACCGAACTGATGGTACTGTGGATAGATACAAGGCCATATTGGTTGCTCATGGGTTCACCCAAATTTATGGGGTGGATTATTAGGATACTTTTTCTCCTGTTACGCGACACTCTATATTGTTGATTCTTATTGTTGTTGTTGTTGTGGTACGCGACTGGCCACTTTTCCAATTAGATGTCAAGAATGCATTTTTGTATGAAGATCTGCAGGAGGAAGTTTGCATGCAACAACCACCGGGATTTGCTGCTGAGGGGGAGTCCAATATGCTATGCCGTCTCCACAAGGCCATATATGGCCTTAAGTAGAGTCTGAGGGCTTGGTTTCAGAAGTTCTCAGAGTTGATTGAGCAGAACGGGTTTTTCAGATCTACTGTAGATTATTCTCTCTTTATGAAGAGAAATCAAGTAGGTATGGTTGTTTCTCTAGTGTATGTCGATGACATCATTGTTACTGGCAATGATGAACATGACATTCACGCAACTAAGGATTTCCTTGGATGATAGTTTGTGACCAAGGTTCAGGAAAGCGGTATGCGTATGCATTCGGACAGGTCACTGAATAGCGATTAAGCGGTATGCGGGGGCATATGTGGGGTATATACGGTTCTACGCGGTTTTCTATTTTTATTTAAAAATAAATAAATATTTACAAAAGTGACTACGATTAAATTGAATTTATGAGTAAATGTGGACCAACAGAAGATCTATGAAAAATGATTTTCATGTAGAGCTCAAAATAGTACAACTAAATATCAAAATCATCAAAGATAGTATTACATAATCCAATTTAATATATTGAATCAAAATAATACAAGATCCGGATCTTAAGATCCATATTCGATTACCCAACTGGACCTTAAGCAGGCTGGCATGGAGTGCATATGCTCCCGCACAGTCTGCATATGCGGGCCATATATGCGCAAAGGGCGCATAAAACGGGGTTTCAGGTAATCGATGCGTTGAGGAGGCCGCTTAGGCATATGCGGCCGCATATGCGGCCGCACGGACCGCTTTCATGAACAGAGTTTGTGACCTAGGATCGCGGCAAGCTACATTACTTCCTTGGTTTGGAGTTTGCATGAAATCAGCAGGATATGGTTATGACACAAAGGAAGTATGTTACTGACCTTCTATCTGAGACAAGCATGACATGATCTAAGACCTGCCAGTACGCTAATGGATCTCAATGCTAGGCTCTATGATGATGACTTTAAGGAGGTGGATAAGAGACGATACCGAGAGCTAGTATGGAAGTTATATGTTACTATTACCAGACATGATATATCATTTGCTGTGAACAGAGTCAGTCAGTTTATGGAGCAACCCAAATAGGCCCACTTGGATGCAGTTTGCATGATCTTAAAATATCTGAAGTCTTCTCCAGGTGCATGCTTTCTTTACAGAAGATATGCGTCTCTTATAATTACTGGATTTGCATACACTGATTACGCTGGGTGTCCCAAGGATAGGAAGTCCGCTTTAGGCTTTCCTGTGTTTGTTGGTAGTTCGCTGGTTTTATGGAAGAGTAAGAAACAAACAGTTGTTGCTTGATCCAACGCTGAATCAAAATATAGGACCATGCCCGAAGGGAGTACGGAAATGATGTGGGTCAGTCAGTCCTGACTGATCTAACTGTTGAGGTGCCTCTTCCTATGCATCTTAAATGTGATAATCAAACATCTCTGTTCATTGCTAATAATCCATCCTTTCATGAGAGAACGAAGCACATTGAAGTAGATTGTCATTACAATCGTGATTTGATCCAAAAAGGGCTTATTTCCACTTTTCATGTTGCATCAGGAGATCAGATTGCAAACATGTTTACGAAAGATCTTGCGAGGGATCATTTTCATCGTTGTTGTTCCAAGCTGAGCATGATAGATATATATGAACCAGCTTGAGGGGGAGCGTTGAGTTACTTATATCTCTACAACTTTATTTATGTTTTTCCTATTTCTCCAGTCTATTTTATGTAATTTTTCCTTATAGATTTTCTCCTATATAAGCGAGCTCTAGGGCTATGAGGAATACAACTTTTCATTCCAACTCTTTCCACCGGATCAACACATTGTCGAGGTCTTGGTCTTGATGGAAGTTTTGTACATGGTTCAAGGGCTATCGGACAGTGGAAGTGCCGGGATCACTGGACTTGGCAAATGGGCTTCGATGGTTAGGAATGCTTACATTGCCTTCTATGTTGTTATGGTCTTCAATCCTAGGATCATGTTGATGGAGTACATGCAAATATGGGAATGGAAGGTGTGGTTGAGGGTTAGATCTCCACTTGGTTGGCATCAATTGATGATTGGTGAGCGTACAACAACAAAAACAAAGCCTTTCCTCACATTAAATGTGGTCGTCTACATGGATTGTTTACCTCCATTCATATCTATCTTGGGTCCTTCTCCGGCTTAAATTCAAATAACTAAGATCCCTTCCGATAGTCTCATTCCAACATTTCTTGGGCCTTCCTTACCTTCTTTTAGCCGGCTCAACATCCCAAATCTTGCATCTTCTAATTGGTGCATTAGCTAACCACCTTTGCAAATGGTTGAAGCATCTTAAGCGGGTTTCTCGTATCTTATCCTCTATCTGAGCTACACCAGCTTTCCTTCTGATCATGTCATTTCAAATCCTATTTTTTCGTGTATGACCATGCATCCACCTTGGTATTTTCATTTTTGTTATTATCATTCTCTGCACATGTCTATGGTTCACAGGACAACATTCAGATCTACAGGGCTTAATAGGTCTTACGACTGCTTTGTAATGCTCCTTTTTGAATATTAAAGGAATTTTTCTTATCACATAGAATAATAGAGGCTCCTCCCCACTTTAGCGAACATGTTTTTATTCTGAGTAACATCTCATCGATTTACCCAATATGTTGCAAAATAGATCCCAAGTATCTAAAGAATCTTTCTTCTAAATGATTGGTAAGCGTAGGATCAGATTTTTCGAAGGCATGAATGAGACATGCCTGTAGTGCTCTGTGGAGGTAGAGGATGCCGATCTCTGTTCTTTGGGCGTGATGTCTCAAGGGACATTTGAGCAACGGCTGGTCTAAATTCGATGTTACATATTGGATGGAGGACTTTTTATCCTATGAGTAACATCTCATCGATTTACTCATTCTGTTGCAAAATATGTGTAAAATTTTTTTTCTTCTGAAAGATTGGTGAGCGTAGGATCAGATTTTTCAAAGGCATAAATGATACATGCCTATGGTTCTTTGTGGAGGTAGAGGATGCGGATTGTTATTTGGGTGTGATGTCTCAAGGGACATTTGAGCGACGATTGGTCTAAATTCGATGGTGACATGTTGCATGAAGGACTTTTTGGGAGTCGATTGGTTTGGTCGTGATTCTGAAACCTAATGTGTGTGGTTCGTGGCTTTACCTTAAATTGTTAATTTTATTTACTCCAAATCAAACCCATTGTTGGCCATACTAACAACTTTTATAAACTAACTAATCTTAATTGAGATCTTGGTTAATATTACAACACTATTTAAACGACAAGACACATTTGAGAAAGTTATAGCATTGTGTAATGTATCATTTTTTTTAGTTCGCATCAGGTGATTATTCACAGCTATTACAAGTGAAGTGTCAAGAATTGGTCTAGGTGCATGTTTTATGAATTAATCATCTAGCTTTCCTCTTCAGCTTTCAGCAGGCTAAATTTGGAATTAATTTTTATGTGCAATGGTTTCTTGCAATTCTCTGGTGTTAATTTTTCTTCACTGAATTATATTTGCATATCCTTCTTCTGAAACCTTCCTTTCTATCTTTACTCTAATAATTCCAACCTTCTTATCTAACTCTTCTCCATATATTTGCCTGAGATGATATTTGGTTCATACGCTTGTCTAGCAATTGATGGTTATGAAGTTGGACAATGAAGACGCCAAACTACCTGCAGAAAGTTTTATGGAACTAGTACTTAGCATCTCAGAGCTCAGACATCCTAATATTGTCGAGCTTGTTGGCTATTGTGTGAAATATGACCAACAACTACTTGTGTACGATCAATTCTACAAAAGGACCTTGTATGATGTCCTACATGGAGAAGTTGATTTGAGGAGGAAGTTGTCTTGGAATGCACGCATACAAATTGCACTAGGAATGGCCAAGGCTTTGGAGTAAGTTTTTTTATCCACAGTTTAAAAACCGGCAAGATTCACTTGTTAAGGAGCTTCCTATTGGTCGTCTACACGTAGTTATCCTCTAACAAGAAAAGTTGCAGTCCGGACCATAATATGGTGTCTTTGATGAAGGTACCTTCACGAGGGCTATAATCCACCGGTGATACACCAAAACATTGAATCTGCTAATGTTCTTCTGGATGATGAACTAGGAGTGCACGTTTCTGATTGTGGCCTTGGTTCAATACCGTCACCTGCATCTTCAGATCAGGTATGAAAGTTTTTATCTTGGACCTTTTGTGATTACTGCAAACTTCAGCTTTTTCTATATGCAAATTTTCATATTAAGAGACATTACAAATTCAAAATGGTGCCAAACAATCAGAATAAGCATGTTTGATGAATTATGAACAACATGGATTTCTCCAAGCATGAAGCTTTACATCGTGAACTTTTGATCATCTTTGAATCCAAAGAATGTCCCATGTTATTTGGATGTTAGCGGTCTTCGAAAATCGAAAGTGTTGATTTTCTTTAATGATTTCAAAATTGCTTTAACGTATTTGCATTTTATACTTCACAATAATCTGGGATAAAAATTATGCCAAATGTCATTCTCTTGGCGTGCATATGCATGTGCATATGCTTGCATGTGTGCTAAAGAGTAGGGTCATTTTAGATATACTTCGATCTTCTCATTTTCATTGTCTATCGCCATGTTTCCTTCCTTATTCTCCTTACGTTGTCAATTCTTAGGACTCTGGTTGCAGTTTATCTCTAGGGGTTGTTGTGATTGTCTATGCGATTAATCGTAATTACAACATCAATGATAGTTTTCAGCGATTAGAATTTGTCTATAGATTGTTTTCCCTTTATCCTCTATTTATAAATGAACCAATCCTTGTGTTCCTGCATGTAAATTTGACCAAGATTATGGGAAGACATAAGAAATTTCACATCCTTGCGGACTCTCTAGACAAAATGGACCCTAGTTCTATTTCGAAAGATGATGTGGAATAATATATGTAATATCTTTCACTTTGATTTGCCCACTTGAGGTCTATTGTAGGATTTTTTTGTACCAGCCGCTGCGTAATGGTTTGTTTCTTTTGTTGGATGTTTATACATGTATCTAGTGTGTAGAAATTGCATGTCTCGAGGACAGTAAGGTGATTTAGCTAGTCACTGACTCTAGCCACATGGAAGTGCATTCAATCATTATTTAGTTGCAACAAGTAGTCAATCGGAGCATGATAGAGGCGACACAATTTGAATATATGTGTGTATGTTGAATATATGTGTATGTAAAATCAATCCGCATTTTCGGTGTTGATATGACTAGCTCATCAGATGCAGACATGTTCAATCAAAACAAAATTGAAATTCAATTATTTATTGAGCTCAGTTTTATATCAAAACTATGCTTGTACAAGAGTGCATGTATAAATCCATGGAAATCTGAATTTAAATAATAAACATGGTAGCACAATCATTTAAATATGTTGAGATACTAGATATCTTTCTTATCGTTTATATAATGTTTATTCTCTTTGTTTTTTTATGTAATTGGCCCAACAGGTTGCTCTCCTATGTAAGAGAACCCTAGGACCCCATCAATAAGCAAGTCATTCTTTCCTCTCTACATGGTATCTGAGCGATGATCCTAGATCGGAGTTCTGACCTAATCCTCGTCGCCGTCACAAGCTCTAACTTGGCAACACTGAGCTCTGCCGCTCGGAAGCTTCTCTAGCGCGGCTACTATGCGCCGTCACCAGTCTCCGCGCCATCGCTAGGCACGGTACATGCCGCCTCCAACAACCAGGTCGCCGTCGGGGGAGCTGCTAGGGCCTCTGGACCCTACCACTAGCCACCAGCGTCGAGCTTAGCACTACCAACAGACCACTAGGTCTCTCCATGGCCCCACCTGCACAGTTAGGGTGCTGTTAGGCCCCTACGAGGTTGTCGCTGGCAACCGTCAAGGGCCTTCAGATCACCCAATAGTCTAATTTGATCTGAAAAGTCTGATTTTGATCGAAAAACGTGATTTCAGACCTGTAAATCATGTTTTCCGACCTTATCGCGCAACAAGGATTGATGAGGATGGTGTATGAGTTTACACATATAACCACTCCTCCATATGATTGTGCAAACTTGCTCATATCAATCTACTTCCCCAGTCAAGTTTCGTTTTCGGTCGTTCTTCCGTCATGCCAGAAAAGCAAGGTAAGCCATATCGCGATATATCATTGATATATCGATATCGACAGGTGATCGATATGTCATCGATATGACCAATATTTGACCTTCGAAGGCCATTCTTCTCAAAATTGGGCAGATTTGGGCGATATGGCGTTGATATATCGTATCGACAAGTAGCTGATACCGATACCTATACCGATATTACCTACCTTGCATAAAATAAGGGTGATATCTTTTCTTCGTCTAATGCTTTCAATAATCTGACCCCACCTTGAAGATGGATGTAACCAACTATGAGCTCTGTTCTATGCAGTTTCTTACCCTTATGTAGAGCAACAATAAGGAGCACATTCTGACAAAGCCAGAGTCGTCGGATAAGATTGGGGAGAATGCTTCGTGAAAACAATACGATGTGTATGCGTGTATTTGGCTATCTGGGATGCTCGCCACAGAGATTGCCAATGATATTATGGATCATCCCACCGTCAAGGCGATGTAGGATTATCCTGTCATCCACTTATGCCCAAGCTAAGAACGAGGCCAAGATTCTTCAGCTTCAGTTTGCATATATATGGCTAAGCAGAATGACCATCCACTGCACATGTTCTATTACTCGCTTCGTCGCATGTTCGAGATACTTCACAACTTCATGCACATTAAGACATACATAGAGCAACAGATGGCATACAAAAATTCCACGATGGTTGGAGTTTTCTTGGCTGTACTCGACATGGAGTATGATGCAACACGAGCGCAACTCCTCACGAGGGCGACCATACCTCCCATGGAGGAGGCCTACAATTGTCTCAGCTAGCTTTTTATTCCTCTTACTGTCATCCCACAACCCTCCTCAGCAATGGCTGCTTTTCGTGGCAGTGGAGGGTCTACTCAATTCAGAGGGCATAGTCCCCATGGATGAGGCGGTAGACGTTACCATGGTCCTTGCACCTATTGTCGTCATCTAGGAAACTCTGAGGACACATGCTATCATAAGCATGGATATCCTGCATCTGTTTGCGTGGAAGAACATATCAAGCATTCAAAGACTATAGCTCTCCGGGCAGATCCACACCTTGATGACATTGTTTCTCGTATACGAGATATCATGACTCCAGTGAACGACACTACCACTACATCATCCACAGATACTGCACCTGCAGCCAGAGCCTCTTCGAGTTTCTCAGGTATTGCATACGCTTTTAATTGTAGTAGCAATGCAGGACCTGCATACATGATAGAGTGGATCATGGACTTTGGCGTATCCCACCATCTGTGTGGTGACAAAGCCCATTTCGGATCTTATAGGACTATACCTCTCGGTAGATTGGTCGTTATGCTAATGAGGTTCACTTACCCATCACAGGATAGGGGGAGGTGCATTTGATGCCATCCAAACGCCTTCAGAATGTTTTATATGCCTCTGATTTTTAGATGAACTTACTTTCTATTAATAAGATTACTAAGGATTTGCATTATTGTGTCATTTTTGACCATTCGTCTCTTGTGTTTCAGGACATACTCATGGATAGGGTGATTGGATGTGGTCGTGAGCAACAATGGCTCTATAGACTGGTCCAACCTCCTCATGTTGCTGCCTTTACTATTCCTACTGGACCAACCTCACCATACCTGTGACACCTTCGTTTTGGCTACCTTCCTCTGCAGAAGTTGTGTCATGGATTCATGTCCTCTTATAGATCTCCACACGATCTTCCTTCCTCTGCGAGGCTTGCCAGCTTGGAAAGCATCATCGTTCCTCTTTTTCATTTCGTCAGAGTCGGAGTAGTTCTCAGTTGTTTGAGCTCCTTCATTTAGATATAGGGGGTCCAAGTCGTGTCCCTGATCACCAGGGACACTATTTTTTATCTGGTAGATGTAGTTGATTTTTCTAGACTTTCTTGGATTTTCATGCTAAAGAATAAGTATGAAATTGGGTATGTTATCAAGTCATTCATGAATGGGATAAAGAATATTTTTTCTGCCACTGCCAAGTATCTACGTTCTGATAATGCCTTAGAGTTTTGCACCTTACAACTATCCGAGCTTATCTGATCTCTTAACATTGTACACCAGATCTTGTGTGCCTATACATCTCAGCAGGACAGTATTGTCGAGTGCAAATACCATCACTTACTCGATGTGACCAGAACCCTGTTGATTCAAAGTCGTGCTCACGGTTGTTGAGGTAATGCGGTTCTTACGGCGTGGTACTTAGTAAATCGCATGCCTTCCTCTATTTTGGAAGAGAATGTCCTTTTCTCGATTGCGTTTCTCGAGAAGGATCTGTTCTCCCTTACACCATACGTGTTTGGATCGGTTGCCTTTGCTCATGATTTTTCGCTTGGTCATGACAATCTCTCTCCCAGAGCTGTCAAGTGTGTTTTTGTTGGCTACTCTCGTACCCAAAATGGGTATTGTTGCTTTGATCTGCTTCAGTGGAAATACTTTGTGTTGATATTACTTTCTTTGAGTCTGTCATGTATTTCTCTCCTACAAGTGACATATTAGCCCCATCTGACTCTGATGAGATGATCAACATGCCTCCATTCCCTACAACCCTGCCACCATCTGCACCTTCTCTACCACCTCCCAATCTACCACCAACCCTCATCACCACTATCTCCTGTACCTACTCTTGTTCCTCCACCTGCTCCTGTGGCTGCCCCTAGACTACCTCCTACCTTAACTTAGTTTTTACCGCATGTGTTTACTCGTAGGTATCATTATGTTCCTCCTACTCACAGGTCTTCCCTATCAACCATTACGCCTCAAGTATGTAAGGAACACATTGTTTCTACTAATGGCATTACTGAGTTGTTTGTACAGCAAGATTCCCTACAAGATGAGCAAGTACCCTCCGAAGATGGAAACCTGCATGTTCAGTACATGGTAGATGATCTCGATGTGTCGATTGCTCTACGAAAGCAGAGACATTTGTGTGCTACATATCCTCTTGTAGTCCATGTTTTTTTAGCAGACTTTCAGATGATTTCAAAAGATTTACCTTGGTACTATTGATGGGAGAAACGAATCACTTGCATTAGACGTACCCGAGGGCTCTCTTATACAGGAGAATAGCCCTTGGGTTAATTGCGAGAAACAGAAATTACATAAAAGAAACAAAACACTATATTTATCTTAACACTCCCCCTCAAACTGGAGCATATATATCTATCATGCTCAGCTTGGAACAACACTTCTGAAAAGGACTTCGAGATAGAGCCTTGGTGAAGATATGTGTTGTCTGATCTCCTGTAGCCACATGAGATGTAGATATGAGTCCTTTCTGTATCAAGTCTCGAGTGTAATGGCAGTCCACCTCGATATGTTTTCTACGTTCATGGAATGCATGATTATTCGTAATAAATAATGCAACTTGATTATCACATAAGAGTTGCATAGGAAGAGGAACTTCTATGGTAAGATCAGTTAACACCGATCTAACCCAGATCATCTCTGCACTCCCTTGGGCCATGGCTCTGTACTCGGATTCTGCACTTTATCTAGCAACCACCGTCTTCTTTTTGCTTTTCCATGAGACAAGTGAGTGCCCAACAAACACTACAAACCCCGAAGTAGACTTTCTGTCTGTGGGACATCCTACATAGTCAGCGTCTGCACACGTTGTTACCTCCAAGGAAGCATCCCTACTGAATAAGAGTCCCGAACCAGGTGAGTTCGTCAAATATCTCAAAATCATAAAGATAGCATCCATATGTGCCTTTCTGGGCTACTCCATGAATTGACTGACCTTGCTTACAACAAACATAATGTATGACCTGGTGATAGTAACGTATAAAAGCTTTTCAACTAGTTCGCTGTTTTTCTGCTATCAACTTCTTTAGTATCCTCATCATACAATCTCATACTTGGATCCATGGGAGTCGTAGCAGGTTTGCACCCAGCCATACCTGTCGCAGAAAGGAGATCCATGACAAACTTTCTCTGGGTCATCACTAGACCACAATGATTCCCGGCAAACTCCAATGCCATGAAATAGCGAAGAGTACCAAGATCCTTGGTCACAAACTCTTTACCTAGGAACTTCTTGACTATCTGAATGCCTTGAGCATCATCTCTTGTAATATTATTGTCATCTACATACACAAGAATGGCAACCATACCTCTATGTGTCTTCTGAACGAAAAGCGAGTGGTCTGCAATGGACCTCTTAAATCCCTGTTGCTCAATCAATTCTGACAGCTTTTGGTACCAAGTTCTAGGACTTTGCTTCAGGCCATAAATTGCCTTATGCAGTCTGCATACCTTCTGGGACTGGTTTGCTGGGTTCTTCATGAATGACATAAATCCTCACATCGATTATCTTATTCTGAACTGCCGACCTCCCCCTCAGCAGTAAACCCAGGTGGCTGTTGCATGTAAACTTCCTCCTGAAGGTCTCCATAGAGAAATGCATTCTTCACATCAAGCTGAAATAACGGCCAATCACGTGAAACAACCACTGCTAGTAAGACCCGAAGCGTCGAGTGCCTCGCTACTGGAGAAAATGTGTCCTGATAGTCCACCCCATATGTCTGGGTAAAGCCACGGGTCACCAACCTTGCCTTGTAGGGATCCACACTCCCATCTGTGTTTTGCTTAATGGAAAATATCCACTTGCAGCTGACAATCGAAACACCTCATAGAGACGAGACAATAGTCCATGTTCCTCTTGACGTTTAGGCCGCCATTTCTTCTTCCATGGTTTGACGCCACCTGCTGTCCTGTAAAGCCTTCATATATGTTCGGGGTATAGTAGCCGCAGAAAGTCCTACAACAAACTTCTTGTATTCATTAGGAAGATGATCCAAAGAAATATGTGCAGCAAGTGGGTATATGGCACATTTCCGTCGAGGCTTCCTTAGTGCAATAGGAACATCCAAATCTGCATCCTCTCTATCCTCTGTAGCAGAATCATCCTGTGTATTCTGTAAAACTCCAGTGCAATCAGTAGAAATACTGTGATCATGACATACCTGAGGCATGCTGGATGATGTGGACGGCTTATGAGCAGAAGAGCTAGTAGAAGACCTGCGAGTGTAAACAATAGGTAAGAATTTGGGCTCAGGTGGTGGAGGTGGTGGTGGTGGTGGCGAAGTTGGAGGTAATGGATGCTCAGGTTCAGATGCTGGAAGAAATGGAGGTGGAGGAATAACAATGTCATCCGCATTATTATTGGATAACCTGTCACCTGTAGGAGAAATGTACATAATGGACTCAAAGAAAGTAACATCAACACTTACATAATATCGCCGACCCACCGGATTATAACATCTATACCCTTTTTGAGTACGAGAGTACCCGACAAACACACATTTGATAGCTCTTGGTGAGAGCTTATCACGACCACAGGTAGAATTATGCACAAAAGCCACAGATCCAAAGACTCGAGGTCTCATGGAGAATAGGTCCTTCTCGGGAAACACAATCAAGAAGGGAACCTTTTCTCCAAGAACAGTAGACGGCATACAATTCACCAGGTAGCACGTAGTAAGAACAGCATCCCCCCAAAAAGAATGAGGGACACGACTATGTATCAACAATGTTCGAGTGACATCAAGAAGGTGACGGTGTTTGCGTTTTGCCACACCATTTTGTTGCGAAGTGTAACTACATGAAGTTTGGTGGACAATGCCCTGTGAACTGAGAAAATCTAACAAATGTAATGTTGAAAACTCCAAAGCATTATCTGTGTGAATTACTTTGACATTGGTAGAGAAGATATTATTAACTTCAAGAATAAATTTTCGAATAATAGTACCCGCTTCAGACTTTTGTTTCAACAAAAAACCCCATGATAGTATGGAATAATCATCCACAACAGCCATATAATAACGATGTCCCTGAATATCAGGAACTCGACTCGGACCCCAAATATCAAAATGAAACAACACAAAAGACTGACTACTATGGCGACTCGGACGACCTGGAAACGAAGACCGATGGTGCTTCCTAAGTTGACAGGCTTCACAATCCAACGCAATACGGGTAGATATCTGTGGTAAGACATGACACATCTTCTACAGAGGAAGATGGCCAAATCGAAGATGCCAAAGAAATGAAGAAACATATCCAGAGGGAATAGTAGCAAGTCCAACACATGGTGATATAGCAGGCTTATACAAGCCTCTCTGCTCACGGCCACTTCTAATCATCCTGCCAATCAGTATGTCCTGAAAAACAAAAGTAGAAGGGTCAAAGATGGCACGACAATGTAAATCTTTAGTAAGCTGGCTAATAGACAACAAGTTCATCTTAAAGTTAGGTGCATGTAAGACATTCTGAAGACCTGAGGAAGGCGTTAGAGTAATCTCCCCCTGACCAACAATGGGTAATCGAACCCCATTGGCAATAACCACAGATCGTCCTGGTGCAAGTGCTCTGTAAGTAGTAAACTGCATTCTGTCGCCACATATATGATGGAAGCCCTGGAATCTATAATCCAATTTGTCAAATCTGAGCAAGTAGTACTAGTAAGTGCATAATGGATACCTGAGGAGCTAGACGTCGCTCTAGCAGGAGCTGCAGCTTCCGTAGAACCCGAAGAGGGAGATGTAGGTGTAGTCATCATGTCATGGAGTCTGGAGATGAAGTCATCAAAGCGAGCATCTGAGAGAGGCACTGTTACAGCCTCAGTCTGCTCCGTAACACGTGCAACGGCTGGATATCCCTACTTATGAAAGAATGTTTCCTCAGAGTGGCCTGAATGGTGACAGTAAGTACATGGACCACGATGTCTGCCTCCCCATAGCTGAAGGAGTAGGTTGTGCTGTAGATGTTGATGCACTAGTAATCCTACTCAATCTCTTATACACCTCTCCATAGGTGGAATAGTCTCGCCAGTCAGAAGTTGAGTATGGCCTGCATCGTACTCCGGATCAAGAGAGGATAGAAATACCCCCGTCATCGTGGCATTTCGATATGATTGTTGTTGTTCCGTACTGGTTGTGATCGGCATGAAGCTATGCAATCTCTCGAACATGCCCCGCAAATGAGAGAAATGTGCATGGAGTGGCCTTCCATTCTGTTTGGTGGAAAAGATGTCGAATTGTAACTGAAGTATTTTGCTCTCATTCTTCGACTGCCCATATGTGGCTGCCAGTATATCCCACATAGCCTTTGTTGTGGGTTGATTCACAATGTCATTGGCAATCTCTGTAGTCAGCGTCCCAGAGAGCCATATACGAGCATAAGCATCGTCTTGCTTCCACGTTGCATTCGCTCCAGTCTTGTCTTCCGGCTTTGTCAGTATGTGCTCCTTATTATGGCACTGCATCAGGGTTCGAAATTGCATGGACCATAGTTCATAGTTGGTCCCGTCCATCTTTACTATAGAGACCGGGCCTTTGAAGGCACCCGAAGATGTAAAGACGTCACCCTTGTTCTCTGATATGATTGAAGAAGAGCCGTAAACCGATGGAGGTAAACAAACTAATCGGTCTACAATATCATATGAGGGATAGGTTGTATGTGTAGACTCATACAACCATCCCTAATCTCCGCTAAAGCATCGAACCTAGTCTGAAGACGGTAAAGACGGTGCCGGGGGCGGCTGGTGCCGCGCGAAGGGGGCTAGGGCCGCACGGGAGGACGACTGTAGCGGCGCAGAAGGCCGCCAATGCGGCTTGGGGGGCGGCGCGGGGCCGCGAGGGGCGCTCGGAGGCGCGACGCCTGGTCGAAGTCGGCTGGAGGGCGGCGCAGATCCACTGAGAGGCGGCTGGTGACCGCTGGGGCATCGAGTAGCCGCTGGGGCGGTGAGAGAGATGGGCGCTGGGCCGCAAGAGGGCAACGACGACGTCGGGGGTGGGGGGGGATTATGGTTAGGATTTGGGTGGGATACCGGGACCCCGGTCTAGGACCGTTGCTCCGATACCATGATGGGAAAAACGAATCACTTGCATTAGACGTACCCGAGGGCTCTCTTATATAGGAAAATAGCCCTTGGGTTAATTACATGATAAGTACTCAGAGAAACAAAAATTACATAAAAGAAACATCGTGGAGATACCATGGACATATCAGGAGCTTATCTAGGGCAGTTAGTAGCATCTAGTCATAGAGGAGGTGATGATTGCACTACAGTCGAATGGCACTTGGAGCCTTGTTTCAGCTGCAATTGGCGCATCCGTTGTTGGGTGCAAGTGGGTGTTCATAGTGAAGCACATAGCAAATGGCAGTGTAGATCGCTACAAGGTGAGACTTGTGGCACATGGGTTCACCCTTACATATGGCGTGGAGTATCATGATACTTTTTCTCCAGTGGCCAGACGTCCTACTCTACGTATCCTTCTATTAGTTGCAGTGACACAAGATTGTCCCCTCTATCAGCTTGATGTGAAGAATGCTTTTCTATATAATGATCTACAAGAGGTCTACATGCATTAGCCACCTGACTTCACTGTTAAGGGGGAGTGTCAGAAGCTTTTCAGGCTTCACACGACTATTTATGGCTTTAAGGAGAGTCCAAGAGCATGGTTCCAGAAGCTTTCATACTTTATAGAACAACATGGGTTTGTGCGATCTACTGTCGATCACTCTGTTTGTTCACATGACTCTGAGAGGTACATTTGCCATTCTTGTCTGTGTTGATGATATCATTGTTAAAGGGGATGTCGAGCAGGATATTCAAGTTGCTAAGGATTTCTTAGGTCAGAGATTTTTGTCCAAGGACCTCGATAGTTTACACTACTTTCTTGGATTGGAGTTTGTCAGGAACCATTGAGGTCTTGTGATGACCCATAGGAAGTACGTTACAGATCTTCTTTCTGAGACAGGCATTGCAGAATGCAGACCTTCTACTACTCCTATGGACCTGAGCATGAAGCTCTATGATGATGACATTGAGGAGGTCGACAAGAGGAGGTACATGCAGCTTGAGAAGCTTTTAGTCACATTGGAAAGTTTTTTGTATGTGACCACCATCGAGACATATATATCCTTTGCCATGAGCAAAGTGAGTCAGTTTATGGAGCAACCAAGACATGCATATATGGATGTAGTTTATATGATTCTAAGGTATTTCAAGGCCTCACCTGGTACTGGTCTTCTATTCAACAAACGACATCCCTTGCAGTTACATCATGTGCAAATGCAGATTATGTTAGGTATCCCAAGGATATGAAGTCTACTTTTGTCTTTGCTGTGTTCATAGAAAGTTTCCTGATGTCATGTAAGAGCAAGTAGAAGACTGTGGTTGCTAGATCTAATGATAAGTCAAAATACATGGCGATGGCGTAAGCTAGTATAGAGATGAAGTGGGTCAGATCTATTTTTATTGACCTGATGATGCAGCGTGGACCAGAAAATAGGGCCACAATTTTTAATTACGTTTATTTGAGTCGTCGAAATTTTTATTTAATTTTATTTACGTTTATTTAAGTTGTCGTGTCTTTAATTAAATAAATGAGATCGCCTGTGATCTCCACCAATTAGTTATAGATTTGATTTTTAAATTTGGTCGGTTAATTATTTAGAGTCTATTTAGGATAATTAGTTGTCAATTTGAATTAGTTTTCTATTTTTGTAAACTCATCCCTCCTATATAAAGGGATGAGGGTCCATTGTTTTTAGACAGTTCAAGTTAATGAAAAATTGAGATCTTTATCTCTATCTCCGTCTCTCTCTTTCTCCCTCGCGTGGTCTGCACGTGTTCTTCTTCTCCAAACCCCTCGTACTCCCGATGAGTTTCTCTTCTCAACCCCTCTTTTATTCTTCCATCGAAATTCCACCGTCCGAAAATTTATTTTATCGCTGTGCAAAAAAAAATCTAATTTGCATCATTTGGTATCAGAGCATGGCCTACAGATCGTCCTCACGATCTGACGATCCGTCCAGACGTTCGCACGGAAAATCCAACGGATCCCTCTCCAATGACCGTACATGGCGTGCCAAGGTTAGACAAACATTATCAAATATGAGCCAAATTTGTGCCGATATGCAAGTTGTGGCCTCCCGGATGCGAGATACATTGAATGTTGAGATAACACGCCAACTTGAGGAAAACGCCGCCAAATCGAAGTCTCCAAGCATCGAACCCGAATTTGAAGACGAGAATCTCGCCGTTCACGACGAACCGGCCGCTGTCCAGACTATTTCGGAAGAAAACAACGGCGAAACGATTGCTGTCCAGGTAATTTCAGATTCGCAAAACCCCCCGGAGTCGACCTACGTTCCATCCGCAGCCTTCTCGGGGACCCCCGCTGCAACTCCATCCCCTCCGGCAGCCCCCTAGCCTCGTTGGACCCCTCCACCATCCCCATACCGTATGCGGCTCACTCCCTGCCGCCCCCACCTGCCGCAACCCCCGCCCCTCCTCCGATAAACCCAACAGCCCCTCCCGCAATACTCGCCATGGCCCTTGCCGCATCCCCAACTTTCCCTTCCCAGCCCCTTCCCCTCCCTGCCCCAGCCGTGACCTTTCCCCGCCGAACTCCAGACCACCCAACGCCTTCCATCCATCGCCCAGGCCGTCGCGTTAACCCCCCTCACAAGTCGCATCGGCCCCGCCCCAATAAACCCGCGCCCAACCGCTTGCGCTTCCCAGCGGGCAACCTCTCCTTCGCCGCCATCCCGCTGGACTCCCTGTGTCTTCCCCGCGCGCAAAGTACGAACCGGTCACCACGCCAGCACCACGAGCCAAGGCTCTCCGATGGCATCTGCACCGCACTGGTCAGGAAAAGAGGTCCCGAGCCCTAACAAAAAACCCGAGATCGGCAGAACTCGAATTCCTGGGAGTGTGGAAACTAACTTGGAAAAATTGCATGAAGACCCCCTGGCCCAAAATTTTATATCAACAAGGACATCGTAAGGTTAAGACGTACTATGGATTCCCTTTAGTTGAAGGGATACAAAAATTGCAGGAGCGCCCTTCAATAGAAGAGGACTACAAACGTAACGTTGAAAAAGACCTAATTGAAGGAGTTTGAAGCTACGGTCAAAGGATGAATTCTCCAACGACGTAGCTAGATCAAGTAATTCGTCGGGAGACGAATTTTTAAAGCGGAGGAGAGTTGATGCAGCGTGGACCAGAAAATAGGGCCACAATTTTTAATTATGTTTATTTGAGTCGTCAAAATTTTTATTTAATTTTATTTACGTTTATTTAAATTGTCGTGTCTTTAATTAAATAAATGAGATCGCATGTGATCTCCAACAATTAGTTATAGATTTGATTTTTAAATTTGGTCAGTTAATTAGTTAGAGTCTATTTAGGATAATTAGGTATCAATTTGAATTAGTTTTCTATTTTTGTAAACTCATCCCTCCTATATAAAGAGATGAGGGTCCATTGTTTTTAGACAGTTCAGGTTAATGAAAAATTGAGATCTTTATCTCTATCTCCGTCTCTCTCTTTCTCCCCCGTGTGGTCTGCACGTGTTCTTGTTCTCCAAACCCCTCGTACTCCCGACAAGTTTCTCTTCTCAACCCCTCTTTTATTCTTCCACCGAAATTCCACCGTCCGAAAATTTATTTTATCGCTGTGCAAAAAAATCTAATTTGCATCACCTGACTATTGAGGTGTGTCTTTCCATGCACTTCCATTGCGACAACTAGGTTGGTTTTTTCATTGCAAACAACCATGCCTTCCATGAGATGACCAAGCACATAGAGGTAGACTGCCACTGCACTCATGACGTGATACATAAGGGTCTCACTACCATTACTTACGTTAGCTCTTGAGATCAGACAACAGATGTACTTACCATGGCCTTATCCAGAGGGCCTTAACAGAGATGCTGCTCCAAGCTGAGCTTGATTGATATCTACGCTTCGACTTGAGGAGGAGTGCTGAGATATTAATTATCTTTCATATCGTTTATGTAATATTTATTTTCTTTGTCTTCTTTATGTAATTAGCCCAATAGGTTACTCTCATATATAAGAGAAACCAATAAGCAATTCATTCTTTCCTCTCCACTATATATATATACATACATACGTAGCTTGAGACTGTGGCTCCTCCCCTTAAAACCTCGGTATTCTGCAACCAATTCATAAGTATCTGATTCACATTCGAAATACGACAAGATAAGCTTGAGAATAAGCAAAGTAAAAAGTAAGTATGATGCATCCATTTCTCATTGATATATCACCAAATATACTACAACCATGTCCACAGATACATATATGCCATCATAGTATAACAAATTACATGCATCATAATCACCTCTGACAAGTAAATTGTAGAAAACGATAGTGCAAAAGCGCATCTGAGATAAAGAATATAAAGAATATGGAAGAACACCGGGATTTTACGTGGGACCGTACTCCGTAAGGAGCGGGATGAGACCACGAGGTCTCTTAAGGGTCAGATATTCTTTATTGCTTTGTCTCAAGTGATACAATGGGTGTGGGACTTCTTATATAGCCCCACTAGTAAGATCGAGTCCCACTCACAGTAGATGTGGGGCTAAACCAGTGGATGTGGTATTTTGGACTTTGAAGGAATCCAATTACTCATCTATGAGATGACCCATACTCTAACATAAATAAATGTAAAGTGGAAGTAGAAACCGCAACAAGTAAAACTACCAAAAATGTAACATGCATCATGTATGATACGACTGAGTCCAAAAAGTTCCTCAACAACAAAGCCGCTCCCTACAACGATGGTGGGTCATGCAAACCTGTTGGACCACACTGAAGAGGAGTATGTTATGAGAAATTGCCTAATACGGATTTATTTTATTCAATTGTAAGGTAATAACAACGGGAAAGAAGTAATTGACTGTAGTAGAGACAATAACTGAAACTAAAAGAACAACTAAACCTAGTATAGAAAAAATGTGAAAACTCTCGTAAGGGAATCTTACAAGTGAACCCTAACGCTCAGGTTATTATTTTATCTTATGGTCATGTAAGTATTGTCATTATTACAATCCATTATCTTTATTAATAATGTCCCTCTTTTTTTGTTAGTAAAGGAATAGTTTGTGGTCTTGACCTCGAGAGCCCCACACTATGACTCTAAGATACGATGTATCTTAGTATTGGGGTGCCTCTGTAGGCATGTGGTAAAGTAATTGCATCCTAACTAAGTTCCCAACATGTTCTTTTTATGACCTTACAATTCCGCTCACTCTCACTATTTTGATATCCAGATGAGTCCAGATGATTCCAAGTGTAATAATTATTCAGATAATTCAACTTGATTTTAGTATAATCAATTCACATATAGCATATATGAAGTAGGAAGTAACTGATTGAGGCAACTCATTGGAGAACCTCTACATGTCGATAGGAGTCCCCGACAATAGGCACAACTCAAGTAAAGATATATAATTAGGATTTTTTAGTCAAAAGAGGGTAAACACGCTATGACGTCCACCCCAAATATATTAAAAGATAAAGAAAAGTTACATGAAGAATTACATAAGCCAAGATTTGATAAGAGTCCTAGAATGAAATTGTCGCGATAAAAACACTATAAAGGAAAGAGTGCACGATTTCTGTCTAACCAAATTTCCCAGATAGTTGTGGCTGGTTGTAAAAGGTCCTCTCTAGATCGATGCTTTGTATCAAACGTCAAGTCCCAAAACAGATCCCGATTCTGAAGATTTAGCTAGTCATTGCTAATCTCCGTCTAAATTGGGGGCATGTGAAACGACTTGCACAACGGTTCTTTGTCATAATGCTCTTTATGCGTAGGAACTACATAAAGAAACCATTTCTATTCAACACTTTTAACTCCTAGATAAAGTTGCAGTCACGGACAAAAGCGTTGGTCATCGGAGGTGGCAGTCTGGTAATAGCTTTGCATGCTCGCTTTGGAAAAGAATTATCCTTCCACACACAGTGATCAATGCTCATCAGAAGGCCTATCAGTTAGTGTAAGGGATTTCAAAAGGAGAAGGAAATCTTCTGGGTGTTGATTAGAGGACTCCGTCAAGAACGAAGGCATCCAGTTATCATCTAACCAACAATCCGATACATGTGCTTCACATTTAGCATCCAATGCGAATAAATGAGGGAACCTGGAAGAGTAGGATCCCTCACTCCACCAGTTGTCGGTCCAAAAGGCAAAAGATTTACCATCACCTAGCATCGGACGAAAGAGCTCCTGGAAGCGAGGTATCACCGATTTGATCCCGTTCCAAAAAGCCAAAAGGTGAAAGTTCGGGTGCCGGGGCATACTTCCTTGGACCTTGATGTTATAAATGTTGCGAATGGGTTGGCACCACAAGTCTTCACTTCTGCCCCAGATCATACTAACCCATTTTAAAAGAAGAGCCTCATTCATGGTTTCCAAGTAGGTGATTTGAAGCTCACATGCCATTTTTGACAAGGTAATGGCCTCTCAATCAACCAAATTCAACCCTGACCCATCCTGTCCTGCTTTGACCCAAAGGAATATCCACATAATCATTTCGAGGTGATGCCTGATACCAATAAAGAGAAGACAAGACAACATGAAGAAAATAGTGATAATCGAGAAAATGACCTTTACAAGCACCAACCATCTACCACATGATAAAATAATCGTTTTCCAGCCATAGGGTTTTTTCTCCATCTTTATGATAGGCTACCGAGCAAACATCTTAATTCTTCCAGCTGACAAGGGAAGGCTTAAGTATCGAATCTTCAGATTGGCACTTGGTACCCAACTCCATACAACATATTGTGCATCTAGGTCAGAATGACCAAATGTGATAGCCATTGATTTTCCATGATTGAAACAACACAGGACAATTCGTCAAATAGCCTATTTTACTGCCATTCCTTTTTCCTCCTCTTTGCCTCCTTCAATAAAAAAGATGATGTCATCTACATACTACAACATATGAACATAGATACAGTGTACCCAACTGTAAAATCATTACGTGACATTTACCCAACCATGCATGCCAAGACATCAACTTGAAGGATTATGGAAGAATCCTCAAGTGCATCACAGAAGTGTATGGATCATATTGTATACGATCAAGAGCGACTAGTCGCACTAGTTGCTCGATGCTGCGGAATTTAAATTTTTTAAAAAACGATGGAACCACATGATCCAAGAACACTTCTTGGATCGTTTCATCTAACCACATAATTAGTAAAGGAATACCTCTTGTAGTGTGGTTGCGATCAAGTCTCTAAGAGAAGAGACCTCATGTCTCAAGTCCGATCCGTCGGGGGAGACGCTTGCGAGCGCGAGGATGAATCGCGTGCTTCTCGTAATTCAAGTCGATGATCCAATCAATGGATCTCCTGATCTCGTCTCACAAGATCGAACGCCTTCCTCATGCGCGAGATGCACCAAAGAAGATGGAGATCGGAGAGTCGTCGAAGCGGCAACACAATGACGATGCGTCGACGAAGAGAGTCTTTTCTCTATGAGAAGAGTGGACGACCACTCTTGTAGAGAGATGCTGGAATTGTGTAATCGAAGAGCAAGGGATGCCTCTTCTTTTATTAGGGTTTTGGGTGTCCATGGATCCCAATCCATAGTTAACACCAAATCAACGGTTGAGGTTGATTTGTGTTTAATCCAACGTCGACCACTCTTGTAGAGAGATGCTGGAATTGTGTAATCGAAGAGCAAGGGATGCCTCTTCTTTTATAGGGTCCGTTTGGTTGCAGGGTTGGACAGGGTTGGGTTGGGCAGGGGTACCCCTGTGAATAGTAAACTGTGAGGAGGAGAACCCTGTTTGGTTGCAGGGCCAACCCGGGTTGGACCAAGCCAACCCTGCCCAACCCTGCAACCAAACGAGCCCATAGGGTTTTGGGTGTCCATGGATCCCAATCCATAGTTAACACCAAATCAACGGTTGAGGTTGATTTGTGTTTAATCCAACGTCCATGATTTGTATTGTTAAAAACAACAACAATTGATTTAATTTAAATTAATATAATAATAAATCAATATAATTAATTTCAAAATTAAATCATTTAATCTTAGAGATAATGGTGAAAGAGATTGACGTATCCCTTAAAAGGGGGGGATGGCCACCGAGTCTACATGGCACATTGTGGCCGTCCACCCTCTTGACTTTGGGATGAGTCAATCTCATTCCAAGTCATGAAATTACATTATCTCATGTAATTTTCAAGATTATCTCACAAGGATAATTCACAATTATCTTGTGAAGATTGCAATCATGCCATTGTAATTATGTGAATCACATTCACAACCCAAAACAAAATGTAATCATATTTTCAATTAATCATCCAATATAAATCCAATTCACATCAATAATTAATCAACAAATATAAATCACGATTAGTCTCTATTTAATATATCATAAATCACATTTATAATATATATGTATAATTGGTTAATACTATCAGCATTATTCATATCCATAATGATTAAATCACATTTAATTATATTGGATAATCATTCTCATGCATCCAAATAATATGAATCAAATTTACATTATTCATGATAATTAAATTATATTTAATTATCCATTTCTCAATGCTTGGATATAATTTCAATAATGGAATTATTCCTGAACTCTTTCAAGAATAATGTGCTTTCTCCGCAGATACTTGGAGACAAGGACAAGGCGATTGTATGTTCCACATATAGGGATTTGGATATTGAGATCACATCTCAAATCCACATCCCATGGACCTCTCATAGATGCTTGATTAAATGAAGGCCACAAATCTAATCTTCTTATTACATCTGAATATCATTCATATCAATGTCCAACACTTGGACTAAGATCAGATTGCTTCTCTACTGAGAGGAATCACTAAAATCCAGACTTGTTTCATCACTCCCTCGGAATGGAAGCGTCATGGTTATACAATCGTTTATGATCACATCACCCTCAGATATTCCTAATACATGTACATCCCGCATACTGGAAGACCTATGATAAACCTGAGGATATAGACCAATTTTACACTGTCATCTTTAAGGTTTCATCATCAAGTTTCTCAATCTTGGTCATTGGGAGTTGGTATCGATCATATGCTTTCCCAAAGCATATATCATACCTTCAAATTCTTGTCATGCTTCCTAAGCATGATGACTATGCATGGAATTTGATCGGTCCCAATACCTCATGAGTGAGCTCATATCTTCTGGTTCACAAGTGAACCTTTATGATCCCTTTGAGAGATCGTATTACTCACATACCCTCATATGCACACCAACTCCTCGGTATATAGACCTTGGTTAGGTCATCAACCTATTGGTCTGTCAAATGTACACAATCAGACATATAGCAACATATCTGTCTATGGTCAGAGGATGTGTGCCTATATCGTGACAGTATACGATGTAGGACTTTGGTTATCTCGATCTCGTTAAGTCAACCCTTTGACCTAACTAATCTGACACCTTCGAATCTCTATTCCCATGCAGAGGACTTACATCAAGAGGTTGGTCAGATATCAGCCTAATGCGAAGGATTGCCATCTCCTACTCAAGCTGGAGATCATCTCTTAATAATCACTTGACGGTGCTTGATGAGTCCTCAATCTAACTCCTTAGATATTCATCCAAGCACCAGGCTCTATGATTCAATTATTGAATCAACAACTGTATAATTACTAAGATGGCAATCGTACATAACCCTAATTGTAAAGAGGGACCTTATAGTACATTCATTCATTTAATCTGAGATAGGGAGTGACTAAATCAATAACTTCTATTGATAAATCAAATATTGCAATAACATTTACTGTAGGAATGGTTCGCCTCGGGCTCACATGACTAACACAACTACAATCACAAATAGTATAGGGGCGAAGGGGCACCCCTCCCTAACACCCTGATGCAGCTGGAAAAATCCTTCCTCAGGTCGACCATTAAAAAGCACCGAGTAGGATATTGTAGTGATGTCGTGCTTCATACATGAGATCCAAGTAACGGGGAAGCCCTGTCTAGATATTGTCATCTAGAGAAAATACCAATCCTCTGTGTCATAAACTTTAGAAAAGTCTATCTTCCAAGGCGTACCCTTTTACTGATATCTCTTCCAGTTTGCTATAATCTCAGTTTCCATAGATAAACTGTCAGCAATCTGCCTTCCTGGGATAAATGCTGACTGGAGCAGTGAAATGATGTGATTCAAAATCCTGTTCAATCTAATTGCCAGTACCTTTACTATTAAATAGATAGCATTGGAGAGTGCAATCGTTCGGAAATCTCACTCTCAGCAACCTCCTTCTTCGGTAACAAAAAAAATAAGAGACTTGTTAAGTCTCTCAAACCCAACATTCTCTAACAAATTCCTCCAAGACATCCATAACTTCTCTTCTTACAAACGTCCAAAATTCTCCCGAGTCCGAAACCAGCGGCGTATGGTCAGACTTGGTACGAGGTATGGACGTGATAGTTGAAAAAGGGAAGACATCAAGAAGCTCCGCAGATGCCAGAAACTGATCAATATGGGAGTGGGAGTCAGAATTCCTCCAAGTATATATAGTGTCTGTTGCGTCAATCACCTCAAGCTCCAGATCATCAGTCAGCTCGACAAAATCTGCTGATCCAGGGTCTTGACCCCCTCCAAGCGGGGGACTGATCCAGGTATACCCCTAAGGCATGCATCTAATTCCCATGGACAAATTATGTTAAAATAATAAAAAATGTCTGAAAACATCCCACGAATAGAAGGGAACCAAGTAGCTTCTTTGCGTCTCCACATTTTGCTAATCAGTCACCAATTTAGGTGCAGATCTTTGGATCTTCAGCCACTATTTGATAGAGTTGTAAGGAAAATATGCGGGGTCTTGTATGTGAATTGCTGGAGCAATTTAAAGGCTTCCAATAGAAGAGAGAGCAAGCCTTTTTATAGGTTTTTCTCGCATGGATTTGGGCTACCAAGTGCCCTAAATGTCAAGACAGATTTCAGCCTCTACCACTTCTTGTAAAGGTCCTTTGATTCTTCTAAAATTACTAGTGGTGTCATCGTCATTGCTTATTGGTTATTTCCTGCGACCCCCTTCAATTTTCTTGATATAGAAACCTGTTTTTTTTGTTTTAATGTGACTTATACCACTTATCCTCTTCTGTATTATATTTAACCAATTGGTTCAATTTTAGCGATGTGTTTAGGCATCCTAAATTTCTAATATCCTATTTTTTTCATTCGATTAGATTGAATATAAGAATGGTTTAGGACTTATCAGGCTTATATCTTACAAGCTCCTAGTCATTCAAATCAAGGTCGTGCATCTTGATTTATTGGATTGGGATCCTGACATTTAATATAAAGGATATTGCCGACACCTATAGCTTTTAGTGACGACTTGAATTTTTACTAGAATAGATGGAGCTCCGATATCATTGTTGTACAAAAGGAATGAGATGTCATCACTAAGCATCATCATGTGTGTGTTGAAGCCATGATTGCATTTCGCGCAGTTGACTAAAGATCATCGTAAGTGAGAATCATTACTCTCCGACCAGCCTAAAACCCTTCTTGACTACATTTCTCTCCCATACATACACAGTCACTCACACAATGCATTCCGAACGTAGTGAGGGGATTCAACAAACAAGACTGTAAAAGACCCGATTAGAATCTCTCTACGAGATGTAGCGATTTGACAAACATCTAAATAGGTAATATTCATATCATTTCGTGTTCCGACTGATATACCACTAAGGAAATAAGGTGCAACGTGGGTCCGACTCATAATAAAGACTGAGTTAGGACATATACCCATATATTTTCACTATACGAACAGCTTAATGATGTTCACTCAATAAAAGTCTAATTCAAGTCTAATATCCTACTTAATTGCAATGAGCCGAGCAGTCAGCTTGATGGTTAGTTTCTAGTAGTTTAGACCACTTTGTAGTTTTGCTCAGTGTTGCAGAAGACTGTATTCGGTATTCAGTCGGAGGGGTCACTGAATAGAGAATAATCGGTATTCGGGCGACTATTCGGAATTATTCGGTTTTGTATTTTTTAATATAAAAATTATTTATAATACATATATTCTTATATTTTTATACATATATGGTCTTTATTTAACATGAATCTAAGATAAAAGTACCAATCAATATAATAGACATATAGAATTTGACATTTGTCGCGATAACGTGGTAAAATGTAACCCATAAATATTGAAAATTGAAAATAAAAAATAAAAATATGAAGAGTCAAACTCCAGTCGGCCGAATAGTCGGCCGACTATTCGGTCGGGCCGACTATTGCCCGACTGGAGGTCTGTTCAGTCGGGTACCCCACCGCACCGCATAGTCGGACCGACTATTCGGGATAGTCGGCCAACTATTGCAACACTAGTTTTGCTTCAAGCTAAACAAAGCTCAGTTCTATTGTATCACACATTTTTGTTTTCTAAGTTCTTAAGTGTATTTGCAGAGTTTTAAATTTGGTCCTTTTTGCTCTTATTGACTGTACCATTGTTTAACACCAGTTGGCAGACCGGATACGTGCTCTCCTTACATACGAGGCCCCGGAAATCAGTAATTCTAGCAAACACACGGAACACAGTGATGTTTATAGCTTTGGTGTTGTGATGCTAGAACTTCTAACTGGGCGCACAGCATACGACAGGTAATCAAAACTCGTGCTCCTGCATGAAGAAACCCGTATTTTGTTCATTCTAATCAGACCTTCCTTTGGAGGCTTATGTACAATTATGTTCAATTTATGCCTATAGCTCACGCCCTCGTCCAGAGCAGAGTTTAGTGAGATGGGCCAGTTGCCAACTCTATGACATCGACAGTTTGTTAAGTGTGGTGGATCCTGCAATTCGGGGAAAGTTTGAATTGAAATCCATGTCAAGGTTTGCAGATATAATCAACCGATGCATCCAGGTTAGCCCTATAATCTCGTTGTTTTGGATAGTGTTTTAATCCATGTGATTTAATGAGACCCATATTTTGATCTCCTCTGATAGATTATACAATCACAGATGGTATAATATATGGGTATCAATCAGAATAAAAACCCCACTTTCTTCTGTAATAGTTCTTATAATCTAATCTGACTTCATAATATTTAGTTTCACTTATCCAGAGTTACCTTTTTGCAGCGTGAACCCGAGTTTCGACCCCCAATGTCTGAAGTTGTTCAAGACCTCATGCGCATGGTTGCTGAAAGTCACCATGGAAAAGATGCAAATGGAAATTCTCGTCTTCCAGATGAAGCTTGAGCTAATTTGCTTCGTTTGAGGATCGGAATAAAAATCATGCTCAATGAACCTGCTTTTACTCCTCGGTGAGGAATGCGTTGATTGGCCGAAGGCAATTTGAAAGACATCCAGTCTAGATCCTATTGGTTAATGTAAATATCATTGTCATTGTTTCATGCCATAAATGATGATTTTCTTATGTATTGATGATGATATCTTTTTTCCTTCAAGTTTTATTTATTTTTATTTTGGGGTGAGGCAGTTGAGCCTCTATTGATTGGATTCTGATGTATGTGCTATATGTTATACAATTGGTCGAGGATATTGTGGCAACAGAATTAAACCTTATAGCTTTGATGAAGATGTGCTACCAGTCTGTCATGTTCTTTTCTGAATGTTCAGTCAGTTTTATCTCGACTGATATTGATCTGTTTGCGCCGATTTTGGATTTTCATCTCTGTCGTCCATCTTCTTGATCATCTTTCCTCATGGTTCATTATCGATTGATTTAAATGTGAGAGAAAATGGATAGCCGTGCCAGTGTAACCATAGAAGAATTAGCCATAGCTACTTCTGTGCACCACCTTCTTATGAGTGTATATGTCAAAGTTATTATGTGCCCCTTCCTTCTTATGCGACTCTTCACGCATAACAAGTACAACTCGATTGTTTCCTCCTTTCTCTCTCTCTCTCGTTGTTTATTGTGTTATGTGGCTTCTTCTTCGCATTCTTCCATGGTGGTTGATTGCACATTTGTTTTCCCCAACGCTAAATAACCTGACAAGGTGAGGGTGGAGATGGTGATAGGCATGTATGCGCAAAGTAGGGGCCCTAGAGTAGGTGACCAACATAGATTACTTGAACATGGATAGCATGTCGAACTAGCATCCTCATTGGTCGGTCATGTAAAGCATAGGACACATGACAATTGTCGACGACACTCACTTGTGATGTACTTTATTAACCTTAAAAATGCGGAAGTAGTTTAGAGATGGAAAGGTTCGCTTTATCAGTAGCTAGCAAGCAAGGTAGCATATGCAAGGTGATGGCACGATCGCGATGAGGGTTGATAGATTAGAAAGGATAATGGTTGAGGTAGGTCAAATTGTTGGGTTATGATAAATAGGATTTTTTATGTCGTTATGTTGACTATTAGTAGTTAGTGATAAAGAAGTGTTCAACGTGATAGAGCCCATAAAGAGGGGGCATCTTTCTAACATATCTCAGCCACATACAACTGAGTATGTATCATGGAGGGGTTTTTACATAGATATGTCTGTGAATTGCAATATTACTTGATTGCCCCCCTTTCAAACTTCGTACTTACAGAAATACAACTCCATTTTTCAAGAATATCCCTAACAATTTACCAACACATTAACAGAAGATATCTGTGCAAAATGGAGAATTATACAATATCATTTTTTGTGAATATGAAATTTGCGTGGTATTCTTGCAATATTGCAAGTTTACAAGGATGTACGTAATAATGCAAAAATTATTTTTTTATGAATGTTTACACATATGCCCTTCTAAGTCTTTGTAGTTATGGCCCTACATTTTTTTGCAATAACACTTGTGTCCTTGTATTCTTACAAAATTTTCATTGTTGTTCCTTTAAGTAATACAGGGGCACAAGTGTAATAATAAAAGGGCACTGATGCAAGTTTTGTAAGAATACGGAGGTACAAGTTTTATTGCAAAACAATGTGCTTAAGTTAACTATGAAAACTGAGGACACGAGAGTAAAAATCCCCTTTTTTATTTTCGAACTTTTTGAAAGATAATTTTCGTGTGCGTTTAAAACCAGAAATGACAGTGGTACAGTTTGGAGTATGATTACGGATTATGCAATATATTGCAAAATTATAAACAAA
This sequence comes from Ottelia alismoides, assembly GCA_037367405.1. Taxonomy (NCBI): domain Eukaryota; kingdom Viridiplantae; phylum Streptophyta; class Magnoliopsida; order Alismatales; family Hydrocharitaceae; genus Ottelia; species Ottelia alismoides. The sequence continues at coordinate 1,229,349 of JAZKJV010001462.1, read as the reverse complement.
CAACACGTTAAGGTGAAAGCATTAACCAGGAACCAGGGGCTGCAGAAGACAGAGTTGACAAAACCCCGGGTACAGCCCACCGATCGGTGTAATACAAAGCAGCGAGACCCATGATCCTGTGCCCACCGGAAACTCGCGTCATCCCATGCAAACCAACACGCACCAATCACCACATGTCAAGCTCTGATTCAGCACGACAGATTTCCTTCGGATGGCCCTCCATCATATATAGAATCTATTCCAGGCCAAGCCTATAGCCCAACGACTGTATCTATCCTCCACAGGGTTTAGCCTTGACAAACCAAAACCATAGCAGCAATGGCAGATCAGGCACTTCTTCTCCGAACGACCTTCAACCCCCTCCGTCAGCCCACCAGAGGATCCTGCTGCACGCAGAGGATCTCCTCCACACTCATGGTGACAATGTGCTCCGCCGCTGCAAACACCGAGGGTGCGAAGGCGGCGAAGAAGAACGTGAAGACACAGATAAAGGAGACGCTCCTGACGCCGAGGTTCTACACAACGGACTTCGACGAGATGGAGGCGCTGCTGGACCCGAAGAAGAACAAGATCCCCAACGAGGAGGAGTTCACGGCGCTGCTTAACGAGTTCAAGACCGACTACAACCAGACACATTTCGTCCGGAACCAGGAGTTCAAGGAAGCGGCTGATAAGATTCAGGGACCCTTCCGGCAGATCTTCGTCGAGTTCCTGGAGAGGTCTTGCACTGCTGAATTCTCCGGCTTCCTGCTCTACAAGGAGATCGGTCGAAGGCTTAAGGTACTGCGGTCATATATATACATCATGCATGCTTAGCATACTCCTAATCCTCCTCACTGCATGCGCTGTTATCAATCTTTTCATAATTTACTTAGTGTATAATGGGTCATTTAAAAACATGGCAGAAAACAAATCCAAAAATTGCGGAAATCTTCTCGCTTATGTCAAGGGACGAAGCAAGACATGCCGGGTTAGTTGTACTGATTTCTCCATTTTTTCTCATGAATTCATAGTTAGTGCTGTTATAAGTAAGGGGTGCTGCAAATATAGGTTTCTCAACAAGGGGCTTGCGGATTTCAATCTGGGACTGGACTTGGGATTCCTTACAAAAGCAAGGAAATACACATTCTTCAAGCCGGCGTACATCTTATACGCCACATACCTGTCGGAGAAGATCGGGTACTGGAGGTACATAACCATTTGCCGGCACCTGATGTCGAAGCCGGAGCACCAGGTGTACCCCATCTTCAAGTACTTTGAGAACTGGTGCCAGGACGAGAACAGGCATGGTGATTTCATTGCTGCCATGCTCAAGGTTCATCCTCAGCTCCTCAATGGCTGGAAGGCCAAGCTCTGGACACGCTTCTTCTGCCTCTCGGTAATTTCATCTTACAAGTTGCTAATGATTCTTTTCATATGCATAGCATGTTTTTGTTACATTCAAGTGGGAAAAGTTGTATTAATTCTAATCCCTATCTTCATATAAGATTGTACCCTAACGACAACTGGCGTAATCAACCATGCAGGTGTACGTGACGATGTACCTTAACGACCATCAACGGTCGTCGTTCTATGAAGGAATAGGCCTCAACGCAAAGGAGTTCGACATGCATGTCATCATTGAGGTAACTACGATTCGCAAGCGAAGATATCTCGTAGTGATGTATAAACTGATTAATATTGACATGATGTTCGTGATTACTATCACAGACGAACAAAACGTCAGCAAGGATTTTCCCAGCAGTTCTGGATGTGGAGAATCCTGAATTCAAGAGGAGATTGGATAGAATGGTGGAGTTAAACACCAAGATGAGTGCCATTGCAGAGAGCAACGATCCGGCGTTCTTGAAGAACATAAAGAAGATCCCTCTGGTTCTTGCAATGGTTTCAGAGCTCGTCGCCGCATATCTCATGTCACCTGTAGATTCTGGATCCGTCGAATTTTCTGAACTTGAGCCCAAGCTTGTTTATTGAGTTTTCCTGAACTAGTGAAAGCCAGCAAAAAAGATAGCCATCTTTCTGCTTTTTAAAGTGTTTTTAGGTTCGATTTTCTTTGATGTTGTTCCAACTGTAATGGATAGTTTTTTATATGATTTTATCATGTACGTGTAACGTAACGGGTCGCGTGGACCAGTGGAGCATGTGATAGTAGATCACACGACCGAATCGTTAGCAATAACATACATGACAATCATTGAGCAATGATAATATCCATTGCAAATAAATTTCATAAAATTCATTTGTAACTGAGAGTTCCATTATTACAACTTTAACTGGGGTATTTTTTTTGCAGAAACTACGCTAAGAATTAAAACAACATCTCAACAGTTCCTAAAGGCATATAGATATCCTTCAAACTTCACAAGCTGAATCATATCACGTTAGAAAAGTACTTCGGAGTCTGTAGCACAATCCTGAATATGCAATCAACCCTTTTCTTCACCTGAAATTGACAAATAATATTTTTCATGAGCCTAATGCCCAGTATGCATCGGAATCCAAGAATGGAAATTTTAACAACCTTTGATCCGTTATATTTCGTATACTAGAATTTCTTGGGTAAACATCATTACGTGCGTATAAAACTTTCCCATGCATGTCTAAGTTTGAATACTAACATGTACTTTGGCTTCTTTTGTAACATGGATATATGCATGCAATATGCTCAATAATATACGATAAATTTCTTACCTTATGTGGGGCTTATTATGTGGGGTGTATTTCGTAAGATACTTGACCATTACATCTTTATTTAGTCATATAAAATACTTTTCATATTAACCCATATGACTTTTATGGTTTATTTTTCTTAAACCAATTCTGGTACAACACATAATGGATATGCTTTTAGTGAACCATCTTATTGCATACTCGTAATGATTTAGCTTATAAATCATTTATTTTATAACTTGTAATGATTTATCTTTCTATATCATTTCCTTGCATACTTGTAATGGTTTGTCTTTATAAATCGTTTATTTCATATCTTGTAATGGTTTATCTTTATAAATCATTTTCTTGCATACTTATAATAGTTTACCTTTATAAACTATTTACGTGCATAACTTTTATATACGCATCTTGTTATATATTTTCAACCGCTGGCACTTGCGATCCATGACAGTGTAGTTACAACTGCAGAGGGCTTAGCTTTTACCTCTGTGGTTCCTTACAATCATGTGTCCATTGCGGTGTTGCCCCTTGCGGCGTTAACACTAGGTACAACTGTAGAGGATAGCTTTTACCTCTGTGGTTCCTTGCAACCATACGTCCCTTGCGGCGTTGCCCTTGCGGCTAACATGACCCCTTGCGGTCATCAATGTGTCCATGCCATAAATTTCCTTAATGTTCATCTCCTAAATAGTTTTCTTTATTGAGCACATATATTCAAATATTTTTCATAATATTTATTACGGTTATCATTGGTAGTGTATCATAAGGTGATTTATAGAGATAAATTTCCGTGACAAGGTTTAGATTGTAATCCGGATGATACTTCCATTGATACGTAAAATCCTAAATCGATACATACATTCCGAAGTCAATTCTAAAAATTGACTCATTGTATATATATAATAACCTAAAATTGGCAAATACCTTAAATCCAATGTGTAACTTTCTTTGTCGTAGTCGTCACGCCTCCTTCCGATCATGGATCCACGTTCTCCTCTTCCTTCGATTTGACACCTCCTACTGCGATGAAGCAGAACACTCAATAAGATCTCCCTTCTTTCCCTCTCTCTCTCTCTCTCCGCCCTCACCTCTCTCTCAAAATTTTTTTAGAAGCAAGAGGGTGAAGTCCCAAGGCAGGATCCACCGCAAAAAAATATATTAAAATCAGATCAAAAGAGTTACATTATCTTGCAGACCAGAGGCGATAAAGGGAGAGGCACAAGGCAATTACATTTTCAGAATAAAATCTCTGGTTGTTAAAAACTAGATCGTTCCTTCCTCCCCAAATGGCCCATAAAGCCGCAAAAGGAAGAGCACAGTCATCCGTCGAGTTTCCCCCAAGCGACCTTGCTAGCCTCCAGAAATTAGACTTACCACTGATAACGGCCCATGGCGTCCCCACCTCCTTCCACACCTGCACTGAAAATGGGCACTTAAAGAAAATATATTCTGCATCTCAATAAGCTCCCCACATCTATCACAGCTCGTGTCAGCAATCCCAAACAGTCTTCCCCTTCTTGCTTTATCACAAATCCTACCTCTCCTAAGACAACAGAGGAAAACCTTCACCCTTCTAGGGACCTTTCTAGCCCAAATAATCTTCATGTCCTGAACCAAATCCAGATCGATGTAGTCTGGGCTCCCCCTGAACATCTCGTAGGCCCTCTTCACCGAGAATATGCCCCCTTCCCAAAGGAAATGATCCCCCCCTTGCGTGATACAGGAAGGGGATGGCAACTCCGCCCGAAGTCTGGATAGATCCTCGAACCTCCGCTCTGGGATAACAGAAATGAACCTCGGGTTCCACGAACCAGAATCACAAGCATCCGCCACAGAACAACCTTTGTTCGCCGCCAAAGCAAAAAGCCTAGGGAACCTAGCGCTAAGGAACCCCTCGCCAGTCCAGTCATCCTGCCAAAATCGAAAATCCTCCCCGGCGCCCACCTTAGGCATCAATCGCTTCCGTAACGTTGGAAGGATGTCACGAACACCACTCCAAAGTGAAGATTCGAATCTTATTCTCCTAACCTCAAGTGAGCCCCTAACTCTATAAATACTACGAAGTAACCTGATGGCCGAACTCTCATTGTTCCCCAGATCTGCACCACCCACTTGGCCAGAAAAGCCTTATTCATACTGCAAATATATCTAACTCCCAGTCCTCCCTTGCATTTCTTTTGTGTGATCTCCTCCCACCGAACAAGGTGAGTGCCAGACCTCTGTTGCCTCCCATCCGACCAGAAAAACCTTCGCATCATTAGCTCTGTCTTTTTCCTTACACCAGTCGGCATTAGGAGAGTTGAGATGAAGAAGACGGGGATCGCTTACAACACATGCTTTAAAAGTGTTAATTTCCCACTCTTTGAAAGTGTCACAGTCTTCCAACTTGCCAGCCTCTGTTCAATCTTTCGGAGAACCATATCCCAATCCGCTTTTCTGAGTTTGCCAGCCACCAAAGAGAGACCCAGGTAAGTAATGGGCAAATTCTCCAAGGGGCATGCTAGGCACGCCGCTCTATTGATGCCCTCTGCCTCGTCCATCCCGAACCTCTCTCTCAGATTGCAAAGGCAATTGACGTTGGAGAAGGTGGGATATTAGGATTTTTTATAGATATAAATGGGAGATTTGATGGGATAATAAATCCCAATCGATTTGATAATAAGGTGGCAATAATGGTATGATGGAGAAATTATTGGGATTTTTTGAAAAAAAATCCAGCTATTACATTCTAACACCCTTAAAAAATTCCATCCTTGAAATTTTTTGCTAAAGAGATATAAAGAAGATTATGATTTTCTTTTGCATCACATTTTTTCTTCAACAATAATCTTACTAGTATAAACTAGTTTTGGTCTCAAATGATCTACATCACTCCGACGATAAGGTGATCTACGTGATTTTTTTATACACTACTTCTTAAGGAGACATCTTCATACTTGAATGATAAATGTTTCTGATAAGAAACTTTACTTAAAGAAGATACATACAACTGACTGTAATTCTGAGACAAATGCTCTTAACCTTTCTTTTAGGTTCTGTTTGTTCCTTTCTAACTAGCCATTAATTAGTCTGTGAATGAAATGGGGGTGATAAATTTAATTGAGTACCATAACCTCCATAAACAAAAATTCAATAATCGTAATGTGTATGTCATAACCTGATCTGACACAGTTGGCAATGAACACCATATATGTTGATGATCTCAGTCTCATACAGTTCAGCCAACCCGTGATAGATTAATCCAACTGAACATGTAAAAGTGAGATGATGAGGTCTACAATCTCATATATAATATCATAAAATATTTCTGTATCTTAGATAAGGTCGGAATAAAGTCCATCGCAATCATAGATACTTCCTTTATAGTATTTTACATCTTTAGAACAAAAAAGGAATTTTTTCTTCTTGGGTGTTCCAATCATTTTTGAAAGATTGACATCCTTTTTTTGTTACCTTGATCCTTCAAAATACCTAAAAATATTTCTCATTGAATCGATAATGTCATCAATAAATTAGAGAAAATGTTGTCACTACTAACTCCAAGTCATGTGTAGAAAACTCCAAGTCAAGAGTTGGATAGTTATTCTCTTGTGATCTTAGTTGGTATGAAGTAAAAGCAATTCTTTTTTCATTCAACATATCCTTATTTTCTTTGTCAGATGTATCAATTTAACCACAAAAACTTTGATGCATAGCGATAAGCTTACGGTCAAAGTCATAGTCAACTTTTACTTCATTCATTCTCCTTTGAATATGCAGACTCCACATACTCTGTAATGAAGTTTGTCGCTTGATAAATCCGTGATTCAGCATCTTTATTCTTTCATTTTGACTAAAATCCTTCGTAAAATACATGTAAATAGTTACTAATTCCAACTAATTATCATTCTAACCATAAAAGCTAATATTATATATTTAACACTCATTTTATCTAAAATAAAAGAATAAAAATAAAAAGAAAAGAAAAGATGGCTGGAAATATATAATATATATACAGACTGATCCAACCCCGAGACCAGGTCAATATTGACCGGGTCGACTAAATAATAAGCATGGGAGATAACGATCTTAACCTATATAAATATCTAGAAAATAAAGACCAAAAATATAATTTACCCAATTTACACCATGTAAATACTTCACCTATCTTATTTAGCATCAAGACTATTTCAAACCAAAACACTTCTTTTGTAAAAGTTGTTCACAAAAATATATGTTATTTTATAAAAATATGGGAAAAATATTTCACTATAAAAATAATTAACAGCAATGAACCGTAAAAACCGCAAAAGCCGACTTCCAAGGTTCATAACTATTTATAGAAAACTCCGAATGGACCAAACTCACTTTTAAAATCCATTTTGTAATTTCCAAGGTTTTAAAAACCGAACCGAACCGGTCGGTTGAACCGATTAAACCAAGAACCGAAAGAAAAATGGTTCAACCATCCGGTTTTTATTTGGAAAATAAAAACCAGTCGAAACCGGTGAAAATCCGGTTGGACCGCTCAAACCCGGTTGAACCAGTTGAACCAAACCATCGGTTCAACCATCCATTTTTTTGATAAAAAATAACTTCCAATAAATTATATAAACTTTTACAGAAATATTTATAATCTAACCTCATTCTAACCCACAATAGTACCCATTTATCTCTTCTCCTTCACATGTGCCAATGAGTCATCATCACTTGTCCATTCATTCCATATGAAAATTGTCTATCTCTTCCGACATTATGTATGAAGTTGTCCACTTATAACAATAATGAACGAAGATGTTGTCACTTGTCATAGCCATACTATGAGAAGCAACAAATTAATAACACTTGTCATTAGTTTTAAAATCACATCACATATATGTATGTACATAAATTTTACAAAATATTATTATTATGCACTTTCGAGTTATTTTAAGAACAAGCTTACCCCTAACTTTTAACTAATTTAACTTGTGCTCCTATATTTTCTTAAAAAAATCACATTATCATCCTTATATTGGTATAAGATGGGAGCACAAGTGTACTAATAAAAGGCCACTACTATTGATTTTGTAAAAATACAGGGAACGCATGCAATTATATTGAAAATAGGAGTATAAGTATTATTGGAAAAACTTGGATGGATAAGAGTAAACAAATTCTCGAAAGATATGATGTAACATTTTTCGTATTTATTGTATGATATACCGGTCTAACTCGGTTCGACCCGGTTGAACCGCACAAACCAAACCAACAATACAACGGTTCGTTTATTTCCGGTTTCTATGAACTGCTGATGTCATCACCGGTTTGACCAGTCGGTCCCATTGGTCCGACCATAAAAACCAAAAACCGATACATACCCGATTTGATGTTCGGTTCGATTTTTAAAACCTTGGTAATTACTACTATTTATTAAAAAAATAAAAAAATATCCGATTAAAACCGGTGAGTTTTGGCGTTTTAGACATGTTGTCTACATTTACAATATGTAGAATATTTCTGGATTTTTTTATTAAATAACCGTAAACCTGATTAAATTAATTTCTTTTTCTAAAATCTTCTAAAAGTGTATAGAAAAATATAATTAAGCTAAAATACCAATAAAACCTAAAGGCTCGAATCCACAACCTAAATTTTTCAGGCCTCATAACTCGGCCGTATGTACTCCGAATTGGGCAAACTCGGTCCTGAAATTCGTGTTATTAAATTATCTACAAAATAATATTAGTTTCGCTAAAATCAAAGTTAATGCGAAAAATGCGATTTTCGGGTCCGTATTGGTATATTGTACAATGGAACATAATTTATATTATTATAATAAGTAATTTATTTATTTATTTTATTTACTTATTTATTTAATTTATTTTCTTATTTTTAATTATTAATTTAATTAAATTAATTTTACTAATTTTATTTCTTTATTTCATTTTTCTCTTTATCCCTTTTCTTCCCTCTTTAACTCCCCCTTTTTCTCCCATCTTCTTCCCCGATAACCACCACCGTCTTCCTCCCTCCATCCGCCAATGGCCAACCTCCTCAACGGCTGGTCGTTGGCCGGCCGTTCCTCAACTGCCTCGAATCTCGTCACCACCTCCGGTGACGGCACCCGCCTCTCTCTATATATAGCCACTTTCCCCCTCCGCAGATGAGATCCGCCATTTACTCCATCCTCGTCCATGAGCTCCAGCGAGAGAGAGAGAGAGAGAGAGAGAGAGAGAGAGCGAGCTCAGCTCGTGATAGGAGCGTCTCCGGCTGCCGTTGAGCGGGTGGGGCGAGGTAAAGCGTGATCGTGCAAGTGTTGAGGACTTCCTCCGCCATGCTCGAGCCTCCTCTTCCGTCGTGAGTTGAGGCTATGACTCAGGAGCTCTGCGAGCTCCGTCCCAGGCGTTGATCTTCATCCATCCGCACCATTCTTCGTTTACAGGTTCTTCTCTTCCTTCTTCTGTTCTTCTATTCCCTTCTCTCCTTTGGATTTCTCCATTATGCTTCTCCTCCCTATCGTCTGATTTCTCTCTCGTTTTCCTCCAAAATCCTCTGATTTGTCTAATTCATCAAATTCCATCTCCAATGAGTATCTAATTCCAATCGATCTGTTTCTTCATCCTTATCTTTCATGACCTATACACCAGATTTTTTCAGGTATCTGAATATAATCTCCTTCTCATGCCCACGACGGAGATCCTCATTCATTCACCGCTCATCATATAATTCCACATACTTGATTCAACCCTTTCAGATCCAGCGCTTATCCAGATTCTGCAATTGCCTGTTTGGTTTATTGATAACTATTACATATAATTGGCAGTACGGAATGTTGAAGTAGAGGTAGAACTCTCAAATTCCACTTGGTATGTGCTTACGTATAGAACTATTATACACATACTTTGTCATTAAATATAGCATGGAATCTCAACGTCAATGTTATGATTACGCATTTCGATTTGAGAAGTTGGAGTATATTTGCGCTGAAACTCTATGTTTTATATAGTGCAAATATAGATATGATCTTGTTCCCGTCTGAGTTTCGATTCCTGCCGAATCGAGACTAGAACTGTACAGTTGCAGGTTCATATCAGTCAGGTGATCCAAGGGTATTAGAACCTCTGCCCCGACATCGACTATCCTCATCTTCCGATTTCCAAAGACTAGAGTATTGGAGTTCTTCTCATTCCATCACCGCTTGAACACATCATCTGAAGCACGGAGTGGATCACCTGCAAAACAAAAAAATACACTGAAGGTTCGGTGAACAACAACCTCGAAGCAGCATCGCTCGAACTACCGTCGCCAACTGCGAGTTCTCAGCCAAACGAAACCAAAGCTCCAGCCGATCGCGTTTCGTTGAGTAGTATAACCACCGACGAGCACCTGTCTTGCACCTCAACCCATCACCGGGGCGTGTGTAGCCTCAACAATCACTTGAACATCACCGCCTCCGCATCAAAGATCTGCAGTACCATATAAACCGTCACCATCGATTGACAAAGGGGGAGGAAGTTCAACTTCTCCAGATTGAAGAGGAACCATTCGATCATCAGTCGATCGAACGGCCGACCGTAGTCCACCCGTTAGCCCCAAAATCCATCCAGTGCCCTATCGCTTAAGCAGCGTAACACATGCTCATCACGTGCGGATCTGAAGATATTTTTGGACTTTTTGCAGATCATCCCTTGGTGATTTCAATAGTTACGAATAGATCCCCCTACTGAAGCTATCACGAGACTCCTCACGTACATCTGGTACTTTTGTGGCCCGACCCTCTGACTTTTATGCTATAACAACCAGGTCCAATACAAGAGGAGATCACGTGGACAACACGAGCTTACTTGAAAATTTGTACGAAATCCCCTTCAGATTCTCTTATTACACACGCATCTCAAACTTTCCAGATAGATATTCTTGTACCCCTACCACTGTATATAAACCCTATAATACCCTATACATAATAAATAAAAATATAAAATATAAAAATATAATAAAATACATATAAATACCATATTTTACACTATATACTGTATTAAAAAATATTGAAAAAAATAAAAAATACTTTTTAGAATTTTTATAATTCATTAAAAACACCATAAAAATTTAACAAATTTTAAAAACACACAAAAAATACAAAAATGACTTTAAAATTACTACAAAAATCAATATTGACATATTTTTATCATATTTTAGATAATAAACCAAAAAAATAAATAATAAAACCAAAAAAATATAAAATACATAAAAAAACTTGTAAAATTCATATCTAAATAAAGAAAAATCCCTAACAACGCATAGCATATTTTTTGAAGGTAATTTCATCCACTTTTAGATAAAAATAAAATAAAATGTTTTTCTCACTACTTTCAATCTCAAAACTTCAAAATACATCACAGTTTTCAATATACACTTACTATTCCGCAATTAAAAATTAACCAAAATCCTTAAAAAGCCTAAAAACCCTTAAAAATCTATAAAACAATAAACTTCATAAAAACATAAAAATAACAAAATAAAACCAAATAAAATTTATAAATATTTTCTAAAATAATAAAAATTCATAAAATGCTTAAAAATCACAAAAAATCTTAAAATTCATTAAAAATCAAGTAAAAATCCAGAAAAATATTTAAAAAATAAAATAAAAATTAGGAAACCAATTAAACCTTAGTCTCTATAGTTTAACCCTAGTATAAGGAGAAAGGTGGACTTACTCTCTTGAGAGGATTGAGACTCACATTGGCCACGTACAAAGTGAAGCCATCTTCCTCATTTTTCTCCACGTGACTTGCAAAAAACATGATGGAAGAACTCTTGCTAATGGTAGACAAAGCAAACATTAGATAGCTGAAGAAGGACTGGAGCGAGCAAACTAGAGGCAACAACAATGATGTGAAGCAGGAAACCAAAGTTCCACTATAAGTCTATCTCCTGATATTTAGTTGGGGTTCAACCTATGTACGAGCAAGTCTCTCTGACGAGGTGTCTTGACAATTGTCGAATTCATCCAAACGAAGGGTACTGATGAGAAATCCTTCCCCTTGAAATATTTAGCCTCATACATGCTATCCTACCTTTATGTAAGGGAATATAGCCAATAAAAGACCCAATAGCCAACTAAAAAGGGTCAACAAATTCAAGGGGTTGATTATATATTAATGTTTATTTAGCGAGAAGTCAAGCATTATCACGAGGGAAGTATAAAATCGAGGTTTTGTCTTTAGATAGATATGACCCTAGGTCAAAGTCGACCAGTAAGACAGGGAGCAACTTCATCTAAAATACCAGATCACCATCTAAGTCCCCTAGACTAGATATCAACAAAAAGAAAGAAAACTTATCAAGCAAAATGTGTACTATGTATTGTACACCATTAAAGAAACAAAAATATATTATCAAGTTCTTAAGATAACCATAAGATTTAGGCCCCGAATTAATGAGGGTTATTCTCAATGTTATGAAAATATCGGTTGGTGAAAAAGGAAAGAAAGTATCTGCATATATGTGTTTATGTGTGTGTGTATCAGCTATAAATGATGTACAATGAAGACCTCTTTTGTTGGTGGAATCAATAGATTCACATGAGCTATTATTATATGGGAAAAGAATGGCATTAAAAGAATTATAATTTTCTTAACCAGAATAATTGCACAATAATGGTAAGCGGAGCTAAGTGCTACACCAAACCGTCGGAGCCATCTCTAGAGTCGGTTTATACGGGGCCTAAAGGGCAACACCTTCCAAAGGTGTAAAGTTCAATAGAACATAGTGGAAAGTCCACAATTTATTCATCTGATGTCATCATGTTCTATATATTGATTGAGTGATCGTTTATGCCAACGGTAAAAGCCACCTAGTAATTTACGAAATAAGATACATCCATACAACGAGTAAGTTAAGTGTTAATGAGGAAGCTAAGTACTTCTGTGGAAGTTATGTGCTCATGTGAGTCTAAGTGCTTATGTGAATGTCAGTGTATAAGTGTATCTGTTTATCTCGCATAATCATTTATTTATATGAGATTTGGTATTTATATGGTAAAATACATGATAAAATTTCAAGAGAATTTAATGGAAACCCATTAACTTCTTTTTCTTGATCAATTGCAAATTTTAATTATTGTATGGATGGACCGTATATGTGAATATTATTCAGAAATGAAAAAAATAGGAATAATTACAAAGTTCTTCTATTATGATTATATTTGTTATGATTGAAATTGTTTGATGTAGCTTAGTGGAGACTAGATTTTGCGTTAGCTGGTTTGACCCTACTTTGACACATACTGAGTGTCATGCTCATACCATAGTTTATTGTGTTTTCTCATAAGTTAAGGTAAGAATTAACTGTAGTTCGAGACCTTTGATGATTGCATGAAAGGATATCATTGTGCTCATTGGAACAAAGGATATTGGTTTTGTAATAGATATGTATATTTTTATGGATAAAGGAAAGTAATGATAGTCTTGTCTATTACTTGTAAATCATTTGATATCTAGGAGTAACACTCGGATTCGACGTGCTGTTTGGTACGTTTCCACTGATCACCAAGGACCCGAGCTGTTACAATGAGATGTTCAAACTGGCATAAACTCCTTGTGGAAGGGAGCCTCCTCAATAATTTTCACACTCAATGCTGATATGATAACCGTTCCACATATGCTATGGCACAAGATATCTTCGACTTCCCGAGCAACAAAGATTTTGAAATCATATCCATCATCACTTTCATCCAGCAAAAAAATATTGATTGCCTTGATTCTATCGCATCTAGTATTGGATGATATTTAACATAAATATGTTTTGGCCTTGCATAAAATATAGAGCCCTTGCTAAGGTGAGTCGCGTGTGCTGAAAGTTGCAACGAAGAAATTTACGTATCTATAGGGTTCGTTCGGTAGGAGAATAAGCAGGAATAAGGATGTAGAATAAGGGGAATAAGGGTCTATTCTCCGTTCGGCTGAAGGATAAGAATTAGGAAAATAAGGTGAAATAAAGGTAGGTAAGGTGTGATAAAGATAGGAATAAAAGTGAAATAAGATGGAATAATAGAGAATAGTCGTACCACTGGGAACCGTATCGGAATGAGAATTGGTCCCTTATTCCAGAGCATCATGGCCAACTTCTGCATCCACAAGAATTCTTTAGTTGCTTCTTTAGCATCAATTAATTCTACCTCTGTAACCTTGATTGTCATAAAACAGAACCAGATGTATATGTCATGAAGTAGCCAGATATATACATCATTTTTATATCGTTCTTTTATTCTTAAATCAGTCCTTAGACTGTATTAGATTCTGAATTGATGCGTGTTCCAAGAGATGCACTCATGAAATGGGTACAAATTAAGTGGACGGTCGAAATACCATGCTATTTGGGGAGAGGATCCTCTGCTGTAGAGGGTATTGCAGCAGAGGTGTTGTAAATCCGAATAAATTTTTTTTGTGATTTAGATTTTAAAATCTAACCTTATAGATTGAATCTCAGGTTAATGCTCTACATATCCTCCAAATTTCGCTTAAATCCGATTTTATTTGCTATTCTATCTTAATAGTTCAAGATTCGGATCTTTTTTAAATGGAGTTCAAGTTACTTAGATCTTGACCGATTGTTTGACCATTAAGATAAAATAGCAAATAATATCGGATTTAAGCGAAATTTAGAAGATATATAGAGCATTAACCTAAGATCCAATCTATAAGGTTGGATTTTAGAATCTAAATCACAAAAAAACTTATTGGAGTTTATAGCACCTCAGCTGCAATACCCTCTACAGCAGAGGATCCTCTTCGTGCTATTTGAAGCGCAAATTGTTCTTCGGTTTTCCCTTTTTAGTATGTATTTTTCTCAACAAAAACAAAGGAAGGAAAAAACGTCTTGATTTTTTGATTTTTTTTCTCCTACGAAAACATACCCTTATGCGCATAAAAATACTCATTTCCCACGTGGTACAAAACGGGCGAAATCAAAACCGGAATACATCAAAATAAGCATTTGCATGCAAAATAATTGCAAATATAATGTTGACGTGAAAATTGTGATGCATGTCAAAAATGTCGTGTTCGTAGCAATGTGCTCTTACTTGTGCCCATGAAAATAATAAAAATACACGGTGGTGGAATGGATGATAGAAGGCTGGTAGGTTGGAATTAACATACAAATTACCAAAGTAGTTATCATAACTATATAAATTAGTCGTAATTAGGGATGCAAATGGTTATAGATATATCCGTATTCGATCCGTCATCGTATTCATTTTACGTAGATTTTGACATCCGTATATGTATCCGTTTTAAAATGGATACGGATACGTATATCATTTTTATATCCGCAAAAATCCGTATCCGTATCCGTATATCCATTTTTGTATATAAATAGTCATTCATTTATTTTTAACCCTATATAAAATAATTCTATACCTTCTTTTATCATATTTGTATAATCTTTATGATACAAACACATTTAGTAAATTTATATAATGTGTTTTCCATCCAATTCGTGTATATTTAAGTTGATTCTATAAAGTATTCGTAACATTACTAGTATGTAATCGGTATCTGTTTTACAACCGTATCCGTTTTTTAAGGATATGGTAAGATTGTTTAAATATTTATCAACATCCGTATCCGCATCCGTATTCGTTTTCAAAAATAGATAAAGATACGATAATATCTATATCCGCATCCATGTCTGTCCGTTTGCATCCCTAGTCGTAATGCCAATGAAAACGAAGCCTGAGTTAGGATTATTGCCAAACCCAACAACCGAAGTAGTTGGTCTTCCTAATTTATGTATAAAAAGCCTTTCTATATGTCGTTAGTAGGTGATCCAACCTTCCACTCACTAGTCTTTTTTTTATAATACGATACTAACCCATCAAGACCAGTAATTAAATCGTGGAGGCATCTCTTATCGAACTATGTATTTTATATACTCTTTCCGAGTTCATGCAAATATACTCGTACCTTTCGTCTCTTTTTTTTTTTTGCAATAACGTTTGTGCTTACGTATTCCTATAAGATTGACAGCAATGCCCCTCCGTTAATTTAATATAGGAACATATTTGTAACAATGGAAGTACGATACTATGGATTTTGTAAGAATATAGCGATACGGGTGTTATTGAAAAAAGTAAGGGCACAAGTGTATCTGCAGATTCTCGGAGGGATACAAATGTAAAGATTCTTTTAATATATAAATGAATAAAATAGGTACGAGGGGTATGAAAACCGTCCTGTATACATGTGAGATAAATGGAGTTTGACCATACGAGGAGCTAATTTGGCTCCTCCGTCCTATTTTTCTTATTTTTTTTATTTTTTTCAAATATTTCTTCCATTGATTTTCATCAATATATCCCTATATTATGTCATTCAAATTTCGTGCGAAAAAGAGAATCCTACATCCTCCATTCAGATGGGGTCGATTTTAGGAATTCTGTTACCGTTAAAAAATGATTGTCTAAATGGATGCCGTAGGAGTCTCTATTTCACATGAAATTTGAATGGCATAATAGAGGGATATAGTGATGAAATCTCACGGAAGGAATTTTCCAAAAAAATAAAAAAGTAAAAAAAAAATAGGACGGAGGAAGCTAAGTTAGCTCCTTCCAGGGGGCAGCCACATTTTACTCTCTCACACACACATGTGAGTAAAACGTAGCTCCTCACTGGGAGCAGCCAACAGGTCACTCCCACCCCTATTTTTCCCCTATTTTTTTGTTTTTTTGGAATATATGTATATATATATTCATCACTATATCCCTCTAACATGCATTCAAACTTCGTCAGAAACAAAGACTCATATGCCCTCCATCTTAAATATGTAATTTTAACGATCTTAGAATTGTCGTAATCAACATGTTTTAGATGATGGTCATATGAGTCTCTGTTTCTGACAAAATTTGAATGACATGTTAGAGGGATATAGTGATGAATATAAATATTTTTATTTTAAAAAAATAAAAAAGAGGGGGGAAATGGAGGTGGGAGCAGCCGCATTGTACTATATGTATGTATGTATGTATATGTGTGTGTGTGTGTGTGAGGAGTGATCCTATGAGAGAAAAAAGTTGTGAGAGCATGAGAGGTGTGATTCTGGATCACATGATTCACCTAAGAAAGAGAAGATCAGGAGAGAGAGAAAACAGAATCATGTGGTTCAGAATCAATCCTCTCATGCTCTCACAACTTTTTACTCTCATAAGATCACTCCTCATATATATGTATGTATGTATGTATGAGTAATTCTATGAGAGCTAAAACGTGTGAGAGCATTGATTGTGGACCACTAGATTCAACCAGAAGAAAAAACCCTTCCCCTCCGTCCCTCTCTCTCTATATAGGATTTTAAAAGAGATATTCAGACCATAACCCGTAATATCTTGTCCAATTACAATATAATCCCGATAATCTTTGCAGTTATACATCACGACCCTTGTAAATAACATCACATCCTATGTAAACATACACTAACTCTTACATCACAATTAACAAGGACATATGCAATTACAAAAAAATGTAGGGGTTGCGATGTAATTGGACAACATTTTAATGGTTATGTGTAGATATTCATTTTTAAGATCACAAGTGGATAATATGAATACTAATGCTCTCTCTATTTATTGATTGACATGGATTTTTTAAAAGTAACTATAAAAAATGACTAGTTGTTGATATACCTCGAATCCTAATCATCAATTTTGTTGAATCCAATCGAAGTACTATTTCTCTATATCGTCCGCAAGGACGGGTGGAGCCCACCGTACAATATAGGGCCTCGTTCCCGCTTAGCGAGCCAGAAGCAGGGGTCTACAATGGAGTAAGTGAGTTTCCAACCCAACAAAATTCTATTTGGGTAACTGGATCTGTTTGTCTCTAAGACATGTTTGTACTAGGTGTAATGATCCCTAGAGGCAGGGTTCTCTGTATCATATGTGTTTTTCTTCTCCATTATATTGACTATCGCCACCGCCTGAGCTCAGTTAAGGGTGAACCTCGTAAATCTATGTGCATGTTGCTTGTTTGTTCGTGTTTATACTTATTTGCTCCCACTACTTGCAGCATCATCGTTAGTAGAGCGGGAAGGTAAATCACAATATCGATATAAAAATTTTGATCGGTTCTGTCCTCACCTACACATGGATGTTGTATACACCATCTTTGAGGAGGTTTTCTATCTCGACCTACACGTGAATATGCTTATTCTATGACAAATTAATCTGACATCACCTTGGGCAAGGTGTAAGATGTTCTAGATGTGAATTCATTAGATACTACGATACTGTTCAGTATAGTAATGATGGAAAGTGATAAGAAGGGATAAGACGATAAAGAAGAATAAGGAGGGATAAGTGGTTGTTAATCTCCGTTCGGTAGGAATGAGGGATAAGTGGTTGTTAATTTCCGTTCATCAAAATTTGAGGCTATGAATAAAGCAATGGCAATGGTTAACAAGGTTTTCGCGATGGGAATTGGTGTATTGGTGATGTTAATGTCATAATACGTTGCCACGAGCATAATTTCTTTTACTAGAGTTTATTGCCACAATGTGTTTTGTTGCAGTGAATGCCGTTTTAAGGATTGATATATCTATGTAAGCTGATTATATTATAAAATCCATATGTTACATGATAATATTTGTTATAAAATCATCTTGTGCATTGAAAAAAAAAGATTCAAGCACTCCATGGAAGATCCAACAATGACTAACCAACTCAAGTTCAATTAGTAAGTCAGATCGCAACATTTATTATAACAATGGTCACTATTTGTTGTCGAAGTATCTATCATTTTTGAATCTGACAACGAATTTCACATACATTGTTATATCGTATGCAACGAGTCATACGATAACGATTATCGGTATACTTGTTTTATTAATTTTTTTGTCAAGTTGTTACTAAATTAACAACGATTTATATAAAATCTAACAAAAAGTTTAACATATAATTGTCATTACGCATACAATTATCAATGAATACGACATTTATTGGAATTTTTAGAATCAACGATAATTTTACAAGAAATAATAACACTTGTTTATATTTACCAAATTATAGCAATAATATCTGATTATTTATTGATATATAACCATTTTGTTGTAGTGACACGACTCTCGATTTTCAAGAGATCGAAGTTCATCGAAGTCCAGCTATCATTAATTATATAATAGAGGGAGAAATTGTCAAAGATTGCGGGTGCATTGGAAGTGAAATCAATCATGTGACCAACCAAAAATCGACATTGACTACATAAACATGTAGGTTGCGATATCATAACAAAAAAAGGATGGTTAGTAATGGAAGTAAATATCGGAATATATCGGCGATATATCCCCGATATATCGATATCGATATGGGACATATATGGGTACCGATATGGCGATATATCTTGATTTTCAGGCATTTTCTTCACAAAAAAGCTCGTCGATATGGGCGATATTTCGGCGATATGTCATCGAAATAACGTCGAAATATCGTATCGATACGATATCGATATCGATACGGCCTTCCACCGTAGTATACTCGTCTATATGTTAGTGTTGTATCCCCTGTTTTGTAAAGGGTATTGTATTATACTATTTTCGAGCATGTGTTTCCACTATCCATCAAGCTCTCCTCACCCCCCAGTCTGCAAAAATTAACTCAATCAACTTCTGAATCGAACTCTAGATTCTATACTTTTTGAAGTAATATTGTAGACAACTTAATAAATGCAGCTAATACTCTATTATGTGATTCATATCTCCTCAATAAAAATTTTTTAGACATGAATCAATGATTATTTATTTGCAGCAACATATATCAAACATACAAGCAAGCAAGCAAGAAACAACTGCAACATATGATTTACAAGGTTTACCCTTAACTGGACCCCATGAGATCCAATGAGAATCCTTCTCTCTCTGTCTCTCTCACATTTTATACATCTAATCTACTAATAAATTCACCATCCAAATACCAAAACAAACAAAACAAAAGGATTAGCCAATATATAATCATTTACAAAAAAGGATTATCCTCCACAAAATCACCCCTACAACCAAACATATCCTAAAGTGTTGTTCAGCTGGGTGTCCCCCCCCCCCCCCCCCCCCAAATTGGGGTTATCCCACCTTTTAGGGGTGTGCTTGGTTGATGGATTATCTATAGGTTATCTAGGAGAGGGTAACTTGTTTTTTTTGGCTTGATGTTTAGATAGAGGGTTTAGGTTGAGAAGATTTATTGTGATGCGATTGCATTGAAGTTTAAAAAAATGAGTAATGTGATTGCACTGAAGTTTAAAAAAGTAAGTAGCTTGATTACTTTATATTTTATTTTTTATTTTTCAGATGATATGATGACATAATATATTATTTTTGATAGAATAGATGAAAGAAAAATAATTTATTAATATATTAAAAGAGATAGAGAGAGAAAGCCCCGCATAAGCGGTAGAAATATGGGTTATGAAGGGTTACCTCGAAAAGGGGATAACCCCCTCAACTGAAACCCCAACAAAGTTATAAAGATGGTTTTCCCATAAACGCATATTTCCATCGTTATGGGATCGATGACCATATATTATTTCTCATAATGTGGGGCCCACTAAAAAATGCCACTCTTTTATTTCATACATCAAATCGCTCATTTCTCTTTCCTCTATTACAACAAAAAATATTATATATAATATCTTGTCATTTAAAATTATAAAATACTCAAAATCTAATTATTTTTTAAACTTTAATAAATTTACAACACAGCAAAACCATCTTAACAATAAACACTCTATCCAAATACAACACATAACTAGCATAACGAATGTTTTGGGAAGGCGACCTTTTCTTATCAATGGCATGAGAAGGTCATAGAAGGAGCTATGCAATGCACAAAGCTGAACGAACATATGGACATTGAAGGCATCTCAAATAGTAATGAACCGTGAAATCTCAATACTCCATAACCTCTACGAGAGAGGTTGGAATCTTCCCAATAAAAGCCACTTTATGACTAGTAAGAAAAACCTCTTCATTATTTATTGCTTAATTAATGGTTCTGACGTACAACTAAATTCTTTGATCTGCTTCATGGTGCCAACATTGATCCATTGATTTGTGCCGAAAAGAAAGATGGAAAAAGCAGCAAACACGCTCCTTCCTAATGTTGATCAAATACGCTTAATTCTCCTGTTAAATTCCTGGTAGTTTTGCAAATGTACTGCAAATACACTTGTCTTTTTTCGCAATAACATTTGTACCCCTACATCTTACGAAATCCACATTACCTCCCTGCAATTGTAACACGTCTTATATTACATTAATGGAGGGCAACACTGTAAATTATCCCTTTTACCATTTAAAAAACATGTGATTTTACCAAACATCAACGTTCGAAATCACTGATGTCGCCATCCCCCTACAAATTGCCCGAACACATCTCACACATCACCGTTGGATCTTTCCTTAGGAATGATCGGACGGTGACGGACAGGAGAAACGGACAAGTCTAGTGATGTTGACTTGGCCGAGTCTAATCCGCGCATCAAATACCGTGTCTTCTCGCGACAAAAGAAAAACCAAAACAAATTCCCATAATTTACATCAAACCCCATATATAAAATATTTCATTTATAACCCCACAGAATCGATTCCATCATCAAATTCTAGGTCTCAACATCTGTGTAACATCAGGGAAGGTTTCCCGTTGCTTTCCCTTGTTGTTGTAAAGCACATGATCATGGAATTGCATGGTGCTTGAAGTGGATTAAAAGTAATAGCTTTAAATCAAATTGAGATTCCCTACTTTCCTCCACATGCACATGCTAATCAATCATACTGCGGAAAAAAATGCATTTTTTGTTTTTTAAAATATAAACTTATAGTTCAAAAGTACATGTCTATCTTTGAACTCCAACCTTTGTATCCGAAAATTTTGATCATATGCTTGTACTCCAATTGTCATACCGCAATGAAATCCTAATGTCACATGTACTAGAATAAAAAAACATGATTTTCTATCGCACCAAATATGAACTTCTTTAGTTTAGTTTAATGATGATGATGATCACTAATCACTTACCGGGGAGCCCGACTCTCCTCATATGACTGGTACATGCAGGAAATTAAGTGCGGAAGATGATTCAAAACCTCTCCAGTTGATTTTCCATTACGTGTGCTCTGAAGTGTTCTTTTGTTTTCTTGAAATGATCGATATGTTAGAAATTGAGAACATTGCTCGCCCAGTACTGTCCTCGCTCTTGCCTTTCAGCTACTATGTAGAATCATTGGCACCCCTTTTTCTCGACTCTAACATGATGTCTATAGAGTGGGGAAAAAGGGTCGTCATCTAGGGTAGAGTATGGTTCTTCCATGTGATGATGCATGCATGGGCAGCTTTGGTGCCTATTTCCCCAAGAAAAATTAATGCGTTTTTTTAATTTTCAAGCCCCAAATTGGAATTCTCCATCTTTCAAAATGTTATGAGGGGGGAAAGTGCAAAAATGGACGGAGAGCCCGTTGTGGTCAGCAAAAGGAGAGAGAGGGAGATAGAGAGAGAAAGCAAAGGAGGAGAAGAGCAGTCCAAAAAAGCTGAAGCTCACAACACCGCTTTTGCTCTCCAGCTCTCTCTCTCTCTCTCTCTCTCTCTCGAATCCTGAGGCTGATTGCTTCTTCGCTGCAGAGATTTGCCAGAGATCTGTAGCGTTCGATCGAGTTCTCACCTCCAATCTGCTCGGGAATGGCGAAGCGCGGCTACAAACTCCGTATCCTTCTCCCTGCCGTTGTCTTCCAAGCTGATGGCTCCATGTGCTATTGATTTTAGGGTTTTTTTCCTGAGATTGAAATGGTGGTCGTCGGAAAGGAGGCTCCTTTCTGGGTGGCGGGGATCCAATTCGAGAATTTTGACACAAGTGCTGCAGATTTCGCTGATTATGGGTGCGATCTGGGCGCAAAGATTGGATCTTTTTTTTTGCAATTTGGGAGTTGGATTCCTTTTTTCTAACACTTGAGTGGTGGCCTGGAGGTGAAGCTTCGGGATGGGTTGTGGGATGCTGCTAGAATTGCCGAGTTGCTGTAAATTTCGGTGATATCACTGGAATTGTGCCATTTTTTTCGAAATCGCGGTCAAGTACTGGCATGTTACTAAATTGATGGGAGTAATTTCCGAGATGGGCAACTGGCTCAAGATTTTCTATGGTTTATGGAACAATTTACATCAGAACTACAAGTTTAACAATTTGGGATTATAGCCTAAGTTTGTCTATAATCTGAAAAATATTTTGATAATAAATGAGGCTGAAGAACCGTATTTAAATATTGATCAAATATGCTTTAGTAAGTTATGTATATACCGTGATGTTTATAGATGTTGGTCCCTCATTTTGTTTCTTTAAAAACTGTGCATGCATGTATAGCTTTTCCGTGCATACTGATATATAGCAAATTTGCTTATATTCCGTGTGTAAAATTTCTCTTTGTTGATTCAATTCCTTGACCGGGAGATCAGAAGAATTGATTGCTCATGCATCAGATGTCAAGTGCTTAAACATCGGGAAGAAGTCATGTCGTGTTTTTATTTCCGGCGGAGAAGATAGAAAGGTTAATTTGTGGGCTATTGGGAAACCGAATGCTTTGTTGGTGAGTATGCAATGTTGCTTTGTCGAATCTATTTCTATTCAACTCTTATATACAAACACATTATATTTGATCTTAAGTTAGTCCTTTATTTCAAGTCCTTGAAAGGCCTCTTGTTTGCTTTTAAGTAGCATTTATGATCAATATCTTTGTTGCAAAATTTACAACATGCGCTGTCGTTCTAGCGTTCAGTATAGACACGGCTTGTAATTAACATTTATGATCGATATGTTTGTTAGAAGATTCATGATATGCCTTTTCTTTTTTGGAATATGAAAAAGTCATGAGTTGTCAAGGTACGTGTTTGTTGGAAATTATGCTAAATATTGTGTAAGAAATGTCATTATTCTATTGGTGTTACAAGATGGCCAAGTAATTGGAGATCCCTAGTGATCACTTGTTGTCGTCTCTTTCTCCATTTTCATTTTCTCTCCTTCCATCTACAGAGCCTTTCAGGTCACACAAGTCCTATAGAGTCCGTAACTTTTGATTCTTCTGAAGCCATGGTGCTTGCTGGTGCATCCACCGGTGCCATAAAGTTGTGGGATCTCGCTGATGCCAAAGGTGAGTTCTCTATGTTATTGCTGTTGTACATAAGTTTTTTATAACGATCTTATCATTCTGAAAACCGTTTAAGATGGTTTAGTCATTTGCAAAGAAGGTCAATTGATGTACGAGTTAGGAGATGCAAGTTTGGGATGTTGAGCCGGCTAAGAGAGGGCGCGGACGGCCCAAGAAGTGTTGAAAAGAGACTATACGAAGGGATCTTAATTTTTTGGATATAAACCCGAGATTGACCCAAGATAGATCTGAATGGAGGCGAAGAATCCATGTAGCCGAGCCTACTTAATTGTGGGAAAATGCTTTGTTGTTGTTATCATTTTGAAATTATGAAAACTTTGTATATGTCATTGGTCCATGAGAAACTTGTCATCAATGGATATATTTCAAAAAATGGTTAATGATTTTAATCTTTAATACCAAATCATGTTTTTCATGCGTATGGCTTTGGAAAGTGAACAAAATTTTTCGAACTTTTAACTAATTTTGTGAAATACTTTTGACATTTACTATTTTATTGAAGTGTAGTTGTCCGTACACTCTCTGGACATAAGTCAAAGTGTTCTTCACTTGAGTTTCATCCATTTGGCGAGTTCTTTGCATCTGGTTCCTCCGATACTGATCTAAAAATATGGGATATTAGAAA
This sequence comes from Ottelia alismoides, assembly GCA_037367405.1. NCBI lineage: Eukaryota > Viridiplantae > Streptophyta > Magnoliopsida > Alismatales > Hydrocharitaceae > Ottelia > Ottelia alismoides. Next base: position 1,204,895 of record JAZKJV010001462.1, on the reverse strand, counting down.
GAAAGGATGCATTCACACGTACGAGGGACACACAAGGGGAATCACAACCATCAGATTCACTCCTGATGGTCGTTGGCTTGTTTCTGGCGGAGAAGATAATGTTGTAAAGGTAACAATATGCAACTTGATCTGTTAAATTTCGCTGCCTGTTTGTAAGAATACATTTCAGCAAGAATTTAATCGTCAACGCTCTTATTGAATGATCTGGCAGTTGTGGGATCTCACCGCAGGAAAACTACTGCATGATTTTAAGTTTCATAATGGAACTGTTCGGAGCATAGATTTCCATCCGCATGAGTTCTTGCTTGCTACAGGTTATCTTTATTTTCTCTTCATTTTTTTCTTGAAGTAGGTTATGCCAAATGTTTCACCCCTTCCCAAGACCCCACATAAGAGAGCGTATGCAGCGAGCTGCTTTTTTTTATTAAAAATTGCCACACTTATCTGTTGCAATTAATTTGATTTTTTAGATCTTGTTTCACAAAAATTGAAGTCCTTTCCTACTTTGAATGGGGAGATAACATGGATTCTTACTAGCTTCTCATAGGATTCAATTCAAGGCAGAGATTGTTGATATGCCTTGAATCCTAACCCATCTGTTCTGCTGAACCCAGTTGAAAAACCGTCTGATTGCCCCCCCACCCCCCCTCGTGCCATCATATCCTGCCAGTACGAGGATCTTGCTGCTCGGTCAGCGAGCCTGGGATTGAGCAGGTGGGAGCATGTGTCCCCGTCCTGACTCATCAAATCCAAATAAAAAATGGAAATCCAGATGTTTAAGTTGCGATTTACTCAAACTCATCACATCCATTTCATATCTAATAGGTATCGATATACATATAGAAAAATCCAACTCAATTTTCTCCTTTCCATCTATTTATTCTGTATTCATATTCCACTACATTTTTGTGTTTTCAATAAATAAAAAATATTAACCCAAAAGATTAAACACCCAATATATATATATATATAAACCTTATGCATTCCCTATGCATTGAACATCTTTATGTACCGACATCTTACTTAATCCCCTTCTGTTTAATATATACGTAAAGATCTTATGTACATTTATGAATAGTTTAAGATTTTACTATGTCAAATATGCGGGTACCCACTAAATGAGTGGGTATGGGTGGTGATTTTATTAATGGGTACATATTTGGGAATATTGATACTCGCCCCATTCCTAGTCCCAAGATTTTTCTTATATGGGTATTTGGATCTGCCTGCATCTGGGGTCCATCTGTAGCGGGAGTAATATATAAATTCCTTAGACCCCGTTTGGTTGGGGGGTTACCCCCCACTTTGGGTGGGTAACCTCCCAAAACCCACACTTTTAACCCACTAGTGGGACCCACTCCCTTCCCATAAAAAAAATTATTTATTATACCACCATATCATCTAAAAATCATAAAATACTCAACTTCTACTCATTATTCCAAACTTCAATACAATCACATCACAACAACCACCCACTTTTTCAAATTTCAATATAATCATATCATAATAACTATCAACTTTTTCAAATTCCAATACAATCACATCAAACAAACCCTCCCAACCCTTAACCCACCAACCAAACACACAAACACAAAACCGGGTTATCCTCCCCTGGATAACCCGCGAGCCAAACACACCCTTAGGGTTTGGCTCTCTGTATCCTATGTATTCTTCGTTCTCCACATTGTGTTTGCTCAAGGATGTAGCCCACTTATAGGTGAACTTTGTAAATCCGTGTCTTCGTGCTTGCTTGCTTAATTATTTGTGCGTGTTTACTTCCGCGATTCATAACAGTCCTGTACCTAATCGTACTGATTTATTTTGATTAAGTATCTTTGATAAAAATCTGACAGAATTTGGAAAATTTGTTTCCAGGTTCGGCTGATAGAACGGTAAAATTTTGGGACCTGGAAACATTTGAGTTAATAGGATCTGCTGGACCTGAGGTATTAATTGTTTTGTTTTATATCTAGTTTCTATTTTATTGGTTTTGTAATCAATTTTTTAAAGAAATACTTCTAATAAGTTAATGTATTTGAGGCTTTTGTAACCCAAGATACTCATCTTCTTTGACTGAAAATATTTTTAAAGCTATTCAGAATATTAAATAACTTTTGAAAGTCTTGCAACTTCTTTGCCATATGTTTATAGTTGCATGTGCAAATGAAAAAGTAACGATGTAACCTGATTTTAAACAACATAAATGTTGGTTGAAAATGGGTTCCAATGCCAGCTTTGATTCTTATTTCCGTGGCAAATGTTGATGATCCCTGATATTAAACAACATAAATATATCTCTTTATCATATTTGTATAGTACCTCATTTCAGAACAACATCTGGTTATTCCATTTCTTTATCAAGAATTCTCCCCCTAATGTTTGGAATTTTATTTAAATCCATCTCACTCCATTTTATTAAATTTGACCATATAGGCCAGTGGTGTTCGCTCTATGATCTTTCATCCTGACGGGAAAACATTAGTCTGTGGACTGGATCGGATGTTGAAGGTAGTGGCTTCACAATGCATGTAAAATAATTTCTGTGGTATATTACGATCACCATCTTTTCTATGAAGATCAACACATGTTTTCTTAGGCAGTTATTTTTTTGAGAGAAAATAAAGTAGCTTTTATCTTTTCCTTTAAATTGGTAGCAGGTGTTCTCGTGGGAACCCATAAGGTGCCATGATGATACTGATATAGGGTGGTCTAATCTAGGCGACCTCTGTATAAACGAGGGAAAGCTTTTGGGATGCTCTTATCATGAAAGTTCTGTTGGAGTTTGGGTGGTGGATCTATCGGTAAATATCTTATATAGTTTGTACATTAATATTGTACCTTCACTAAAGAAAAGTTACATAACGCTCTCTTGGTTCAGCTTATTAGGCCTTATGCGGCAGGTGGGTATCTGAGGTGTAGTGCCTTTGTTGAGCCTGAGATAAGTGCGGTCAACCATACTGTGAACTCCGTTCCTGCATGTTTAAATGTTTGCGATGACCAGAAAGTTGATACTAAGGAGATAATTCATACCGAATGTAACACTTGTAAGATAACTTTGTTCTCATTAGTTTATATGTATTGCTAGCTGCTCTTGACAATCTTAAGATTAACCATTCATGGAAGATTCAAATGCATACTACCTTGGTTTCAGATATTTAAGTTTTCATTTTGACAGATAAAACTGAGGATGATCCAGGTCAGAAATTATATGGGACAGTGAGTTCCAACAAAGCCTATAAGGGAAGTCAGAGAGGTTCAGCTGTATCAAAGGTGAATAAAGACATTTCCAGATGTGTAGAGAATCAGATGGTTGATAAACTATCCATCTCGAAAACTACCGTATCGAACTTGACTTCTTCCATAAATAGTGACACGAGGGAGGGAAAGTTAGTTACCACAAAGGTTACTGGGCCAGTTTCATCAAGGAAAGGAACACCTGTAAACTCATCAGGCTTCATCGGTGGTAGTTTATCAGATCCCAAGAAAGAGTCAATAACAGATCCACGTAGAAGGGGTAATGTTCGGGTTAACAATACAATTTGTACGCCGGTGGTCGTTATGAGAGATACTCCAGATCTTCCAAAGTCCAAGCTTCATAATAAAACCTTGGTACCAGATCTGGATGCACACAATGCTGGATTATACAAACCATCTCATACTAGGCGACCCTCTTTCGTTGATGTTGGAATTGATATCCACCCAGTAACTGGCAACTGTGTATCTTTAGTAAGAGCTTCTGATGACACAAAAGATGTCACGGATCTTCAATATCGTCCTGGGTCTGCAAATGCTGGGATTACCAACTCCAAAGCAGGAAATTATGACAGTATCAAGAGTACAACAGAAACCTTCCAGCGAGTTGTCTTTCTTGATCCCTCTTTTAGCTCCAGAAGAGAAACAGGTTTTAGCTTCTCATTTTTTATATAAATGCTTAGCTTATACAAGTTCCTGACTATATTATTTAGTTCCTGCTTTATACCCGTATCAGAGCATTTACATTGGGTTATCGATCATCGGTTTTTGGTTGCATTTGCATATATAATCTAAGTAGCGCCTAATGTTACATAATATATTAAAGGTATATTTACATTAATAACCTTGAGTAGTTTTGTAATTACACCCAAAATCCTCGGTAATTCATAATTACACGAGAATCCCCTAATGCTTAACTCTTACCTGACATAATCCTGTGCTATGTTTCCTTTTTTTTCCATTATATTTGACGGTTTCCATTAAAAAAGATAAAATTACCCTTAATGCTCAATTTATTTGTGAATCATGCTCTCTCAATCTCTTCCTCATTCCCACTCCACCTAAGTGTCGTTTTCGATCAAGTACTATTGCGATATGTCGCTCCCAACCAAATGTTGCTTCCGGGCAGAGCTTTCATCGTTGCTGCGGGACGAGAGAAGGATGAGGGAGTGGCAGAGTTGCTATCGCCATTGTTGTGTGAAGAGAAGACTGCTAGAATCAAACACACAAAGTACACACAAATATGGAGACAAGGATTTACATGGAAAACCCTATGGGCCATAGGCTCTCAATCCCTAATCTCCCTCACTAGAGGTTAGTGCTCTGTTCACTAAGATGAAAAATCAGTGAGGAGGAATGAGTACAATATATAGAGAAGGATGGGTAAACGATCCCATATCCAAAAATCCATTTACCATATAAGCTATGAGGATACATGCTATTTGAAGCATGGATACCTTGCATCTGCTCATGTGGCCGAGCAGATTGAGCCTCCAGATTGTTCAACTCCTCAGACAGATTCAGAACTTGGTGATATTGTCTCCCTTCCGAGGGAAATAATGACTCTTGTTGTCGGCATCAAGGTTGCAAAAGTCGGTAGTCGGTACTCGATCGGCCGAGTCTTTAATTAAGGATTAATCGGCATGCATGAGACTAATCAGATTTAATTAGTTTTTAATAGGATTTGATTTTTAAATTATTTTAAATATATAAATCATTTTTGTACATATATTCTCATATATTTACATAAATTTGTACATTTTTATACTATCATGATGAAATAAAAGAAGTATTTGAATTTAAATAAAACATTAAGCGTATTAGAATAAATTTGCTTAAAAAACAAAAAAGTATGATATCTCCAAGCAAAAAATCGACTGATTAGTGAGCCTACTCGGAATCAGTCGGTACTCTGTTGACCACCCTACTGGCTAGACTAGTCGAACCTACTAGTCAGTCCAGTCGGCCAACATTTACAACATTGGTCGGCACCACTATATGTTCCCCAGATGTTGCAGTCGTTGCTAGAGCCTCTTAGATCTCCTCAGGTATAGCCTATGCATTTACCAGTTGTAGCATGGTAGATATGACAGAGTGGATCATGGACTCTGGTGCTTCTCACCATTTGTGTGGAGACAAAATACAGTTCAGTACTTACAGATCTATACCCCATGTAGATGGGTCATCATTGGAAACATGTTTTACTTACCCATTATAGGACATGTGGAGGTGCATTTGACTTCATCCACACGCCTGCAAAATATTTTATGTTCCTGATTTTTTGATGAATTTGCTTTCTATTAGTCAGATCACAAATGATATGCATTGTCGTGCCATTTTTAACCAATCTTCGCTTGTGTCTTAGAACATACTCATGAGTAGAATGATTGGATGTGCTCACGAGCAACGAGGTTTCTACAGATTGGTCTAGTCTCCTAATGCTAGTGCCTCTACAGTTCCCACTGGATTTGTCTCACCTCACGTGTGTCATCTCGTTTTGATCTCCTTCCTCTATAAAAGTTGTATCGTGTCCTCCCACAGATTCCCATGCATTCTTCCTTCCAGTGCAAGGTTAGTCAGCTTGGGAAGCATCACCATTCTTCGTTCCGTGGTCGTCAGAGTCGTAGATGTTGGGAAAAATGAAAGAGTTGTTTATTTCTGTGAACCCTAGGCTCTCTTATATAGGGGAGAGACCTATGGGTAAATTACATAAGACATACATATGAAAAGATAAATAGATAAACAATACATAAGGCACCCAAATATCTCTACATTTCCCCTCAAGATGGAGCATAAATGTTGATCATGCTCAGCTTGGATGAACACTTTTGAAAAGATCCTTTGAGTAAAGCCTTGGTAAATATATCTGTTGTTTGATCTCTTGAATTGACGAGTGGCGGATATAAAACCTTTTTGGATCATGTATCGTGTATAGTGACAATCCACCTCAATATATTTGGTTCTCTCATGAAACACATGGTTGTTGGCTATAAATAGTGTAGCTTGGTTATCATATTGTAACTGCGTAGGAAAAGGAACATCTATATGTAAATATGCAAGTACAACTCTAACCCACATCATCTTTGTGCTTGCTTTATCCATAGCCCTACATTCAGATTTAGCACTTAACTTGGCAACCGCAGTTTGCTTCTTACTCTTCCAAGATACAAGAAAACCACCAACAAATACAACAGAACTTAAAATGAACTTTCTGTCCTTGAGGCACCCTGCATAGTCTGCTTCTACACAGGCTGAAATGGTAAGATATGCGCCTTTCCTAAATAACATCTACACCTGGAGATGACTTTAGGTATCTTAGTATCATATATACATCATCCCTATGTACCTGCCAGGGTTGCTCCATGAACTGACTCACCCGACTAATTGCAAAAGAGATATCATGCCTAGTAATAGTGACATAGAGAAGTTTCTCACCAATTCTCTATATCTTCTCTTGTCTACTTCATCTATATCCTCCTCATATAGTCTCATATTGAGATCCATAGGAGTACTAGCAGGTTTACACCCTATCATTCATGTCTCAACAAGCATATCTGTGACGTACTTCCTCTGGGTCATCACAAGACCCTGCTGATTCCTGGCAAACTATAATCCCAAGAAATACATTAGAGTGCCAAGATCCTTGGTAACAAATTGACGTCCCAGAAACTCCTTTGCTCTTTTTATCCTTTGCACATCATCTCCTATGACAAGTTGGTCATCAACATAGACCATAATAATGACAGTGCATGTAGATGTTCTCTGAACAAACAATGAATGGTCTACCTTTGACTTTTTAAATCCCTGCTTCTCATATAAATCCGAGAGCTTCTGAAACCATGCCCTTAGGATTTGCTTCAGGTCGTATATTACCTTGTGAAGTCTACAAACCTGTTGGCACTCCCCCTCAGTAGCAAACCCTGGAGGCTGCTACATGTACACTTCTTCCTGAAGATCACCAGATAAGAATACATCTTAACATCAAGTTGCAATAAAGACCAATCACATACTACTGGAACTGAGAGAAGAACTCGTAGAGTAGAATGGTAAGCGACAAGTGAAAATATGTCCATGTAATCCATGTCATATGTCTGAGTAAAACCCCGTGCAACTAATCTAACCTTGTAAGGATTAGTGCTTCCATCTGCATTGTGTTTCACTATAAACGCCCACTTGCAAATGATAATGGAAACCTCAATGGGAGAGGAGACTAGGCTCCAAGTACCACATGACTGTAGGGCAACCATCTCCTCTTCCATAGCTAGACACCATTGTCTGTCTTTCAATGGCTCCTGATAAGTTCGTGGTATAGCCACGACAGATAGTGCAACAACAAATTTTCTTAAAATTCCCTATTAGGCGATGAAAGGAAACCTAAGAAGAAAGTGGATATGAGGCACGTGTACACTTCTGCTTTCTAACGGTGATTTGAACATGCATGTCAATAGGTAACTCCTCAGAACGAGTACTAGTCTCCTACAATGGATCCTGCTCAGACACATCTCTAGAACCATCATTAAAAACCTTGTAGTAAGTACATACATGAGGCGTGCTGGATTACGAGCATTTACCATGAGCAGACGATGGCTGGCAAGTATAGAAATGTGGGAATGGTAGAACATGCATAAGTGGTGGTATATGAGAAGGCGATGTAGGTGGAGAAGTTGGTGGCGGTTGGGTTGGAATAACCGATACATACTGAATTGGTTATGTAGTTATAGGAGGAGGTGGCATGTAAACCTCGTCATTCGAAATTGAGGAATTCAACCTATCACATGTAGGAGAAAAGTACATAATCGACTCAAAAAATGTAACATCGGTGCTCACATAATATTTTATGCTCAATGAATCATAGCAACAATATCCCTTATGTGTCCTAGAGTACACGACAAACACACACTTGATGGCTCTAGGAGAGAGCTTGTCTAGACTTGGAGACAACTGGTGGACAAAAGCAACCTAACTAAACACACGAGAAGTAAGAGAGAACAATTCCTTCTCTGGAAATGGCAGAGAAAAAGGAATTTTCTCTCCTAAAATAGAGGAGGGCATGTGATTCACAAGATAACATGCGTAAGAACTGCATCACCCCAGAATGAATGTGGTGTACGACTCCGAATGAGAATAGTACGGGTGACATCTCGTAAGTGGCGGTGCTTTCTCTCTGCAACACCATTCTGTTGAGAAGTATATGCACACAATGTTTGATGAATGATACTACGCAATGAAAAGAATTTTGAGAGAGAATGTGTACAGAATTCCAAAGCATTATTAGTTCTCGCAAATTTCACAGACAAAGAAAATACTCTATACTTCATTAATAAAAGTTTTTATAACACCTCCTGCTTCAGATTTATCCTTCAAAAGAGACACCCATGACAAAGAAGAGAAATAATCAACTGCGATAAGGTAAAATCTGTGCCCCTAGGGAACACGACTTGGACCCCAAATATCAATATCAAATAACTAAAAAAGTGATTGCTCCGATTCTGATGACTAGGAAAAACATATCGATGATGCTTTCCCAACTGACAAGCCTCACACTCGAAGGAAGAGCGAAGGGAGATCTGACGTAGGACATGACACATGTTTTGTAGAGGGAGGTGACCAAAGTACAAGTGCTATGTGAATGGAGAGACTGATCCAGAAGACTGAGAAGATAGGCCTACATAGGGGGTTTAGACCAGTCGATAGAGGCCGCCCTGCTCACGGCAACAACCAATCATCCTGCCCACAAGAATGTCCTGAAAAACAAGAGACGATAGATCAAAAAATGGCCCGATAATGTAAATCCTTCGTGATATGACTGGCATAATAAATTCTGAGAAAAAGTCAGGTGCATGTAACACATTCTGCAAATGCATTGACGGTGTCAGACTAATCTTCCCCTGTCCTGTAATTGAGGAATGAGTCCCATCTGCTATGACAACAATTTTCCCTAGAGGTATCTGTCTGTACGTTGCAAGTTGATCTCTATCTCTACATATGTGATGTGTCGCTTCAGAGTCCATAATCCATTCTGTAATATCAAATCCATGACAAGTAGTAAGAGCATAGATGCTACCTAAGGTACTGGAGGAGACAGAGGCTGCAACATCTGAGTGGCCTCCCGGAGTAGGTGGAGTCAACAGAACTCCACGAAGGCATAATGTCCCTCAATCGGGCAACGAGGTCATTATATCTTTGATCTGAAGAAGTAACATCACAAAAATATGCTTGCTCCGCTACACGAGCTAATGCAAGAAAACCATGCTTGGAGTAGCATGTATCCTCTGTGTGGTTAGGACGATGATAATAAGTGCATGGTTGGCCAACACGACCTCCTCTACTATGAGGTCTACGTCCATGGAATTGAGAAGAGCCCCTCTACCGCAAGAGGCTGCCATCGCAGAAGAAGTCTGACTCGAGGTAGTAGATGGGATAATGATCCTGCTAAGTCGTTAAAAGCCTCCTTTATAGGAGGAGTAGTAGCATCTGCTAGGATCTGTGAATGAGCCGCCTCATATTCATGATCTAGCGCCACAAGACACCAATCGTAGTAGCATTCTTTTATATATTCTGCTGCTCAGGAGTAGATGTGAGGGGCATGAAAGTATGCAGCTTCTCAAACTTCCTATGCAGTGACATGTATAGAGAATGGAGTGGCCATCCATTCTGCTTGATGGTGAAGATATCATAGTGTAACTATAGTATCTTGGTCTTATTCCTTGCCTAGGAATAATTTGATGTGAGGATATCCCACATCTCCTTGGTGGTGGGCTGATGTAACACACATTGGAAATCTTAATCGTCAATGTACCAGAAAACCAAACCTTGGCATATGCATCATCTGCCTCCCATGAGGCATTGACTCCTGTTTTATCAGCCAGCTCCTCCTCGGTAAGAATGTGTTCCTTACCCTGGATTTCATGAGGCTCATGAACTGCATGGTTCAGAGCTTGTAGTTCGTCCCGTCCATCTTGACAATCAATGACGGACCTTTAAAAGCGTCAGTGACGAGAACATCAACCTTGCTCTCTGATATAATGCAAGATGAAGAAAAGAAGGGTATTATAGACCAATAGAAATTTGTCTACACAAACATGTAGGGATTTGATCGCATGTGTAGAGTCAAGCAATCAAATCCATTACCACGATCGACTTTCTACGCGAGGAAACAGTAGAAGAGAGCCACAAGGGGATATACGGCCGAGAAGAGGGATGCGTAAGCCGTCACCGGAGGGCAGGGGCCGCTGAGAGGTGGGGTCCACCGAGAGGGGGGCGTCGTCGAGAAGGGTGGGGGTCTCTGAGAGGGTGGTGTGCCGCCGAGAGGGTGGGGGGGCGGTGGGCCTGCGGCCTACAACGGGAGGATGGCTTGATAGAAGGTTTGGGGTACAAGAGCTCTGGCCTAGGACCGTCGCTCTAATACCATGTTGGGAAAAATGAAAGAGTTGTTTATTCATGTGAACCCTAAGCTCTCTTATATAGGGTAGAGACTTATGGGTAAATTACATAAGACAAACATAAGAAAAGATAAATTGAGAAACAATACATAAGACACAAAAATATCTCTACATCTCCTCAATAGCACTAGTCATTTGTTTGTTTGAGCTTTTTTTCTAAATCAATATGTTTGAGCTTATATTTTTTTTTGAAATCAATTTTTTTGAGCTTATTCATCTAAATATTTAGGTTCCCGGTCGTGTTCCTGATCTTTAGAGACATCATTTTTTTCTTGTTCCTGTAGATGATTATTCTAGACTTTTTTGGATTTTTTGTTGACAAACTAGTCTGAAGCTGGGTCAGTTATTAAATCTTTTATTAATGAAACAAAGACCATTTTCTATACTATTGTCAAGTTTATTCGCTCTGACAATGCCTTGGAGTTTGCATGCTACAACTATCTATATAGTAGTAGTAGTCATTTGCTTGAGCTTATTCATCTAGATATTTGAGATCCCAGTCATGTTCCTGATCTTCAACGACACCATTTTTTTCTTGTTGTTGTAGATGATTATTCTAGACTTTCTTGGATTTTTTTTTAAAACAAGTTTGAAGCCGGTCTGTAATTAAATCTTTTATTGATGAAACAAAGATCATTTCTCCACTATTGTCAAGTTTATTCGCTCTGACAATGCCCTGGAGTTCTTCATGTTACAACTATCTGAGTTCTTCAGGTGTCTTGGTATCGTACACCAGACCTCGTGTACTTATACTTCTCAGTAGAACGGTATTGTCGAACGCCAATACTGTCATTTACTTGATGTGGACAATACATTTTTGATCTAAAGTCGTGCTTCTCACTCTTTCTGAGGCGATGCGGTCTCACTGCTTGCTACTTATATACCTCCTCATACACTTGCACCACCTCTAGTACCTACGCCACCTCTATCACGTCCACCACATCCACCCCACCACCTCCAGTGCCTACATCTACTCATGTGCCTACCCACGCACCACCACCCATTATGTTGGCCCGTTTATTGCCATATTTCTATGTTCACCGGCCTCCCACAATCCCCCTTGCTCCTGGGCCTTTCCCATCATCAATCACACCTTAGATATATAATGAGCACATTGTTTCTAATGATGACACTAGTGATTTATCCATACAACATGATTATTTACATGATGAGCATGTGTCCTCTTAAGAGAGTGGTTTATATGTTGAGGAGGCATGTGAACTTGATGTACCTATTGCTCTGCGGAAGCAGAGACATACTTGTGCTACCTATCCTTTTGCAATCCATGTTTCCTTGGGCTGACTCTATGAGGATTGCTAGAGGTTTGTTGTAGAACTGTCAGCCATGGAGATACCAGGAACATATCAGGAGGCGATACAGGATAGCTAGTGGTGTCTTTCCATAGAGGAGGAGATGGCCATGCTACAGTTACGTGGCACATGGAGCATTGTTACAGCTCCTACAAGAGCGCCTATTGTTGGATGCACATGGGTGTTCACTGTGAAGCACCATGCAGATGGTAGCGTGGATCGCTACAAGGCAGGACTTGTGGCTCGTGGGTTCATTCAAACATATGTGACTGACTATCAAGATACTTTCTCTCAAGTGGTTCGACATTCTATGCTTTAGGTCCTCTTTATTGATGTGATACGTGGCTGACCCCTATATCAACTTAATGTGAAGATTGCCTTTTTCTACGGTAACTTAAAGAAGGAAGTCCAAATGTAGCAACCACCTTGGTCCGCTGCTGAGGGGGAGTGTCAGATGGTTTGCAGAATTCATAAGGTTATCTCATATCTGTGGCCTTAAGAAGAGTCCAATAGTGTAGTTTCAGAAGCTCTTATATTTGATAGAGTAGTAAGGGTTCATGAGATCGATTGCAGATCGCACTGTTTGTTCAGAGGTCTTAGAGAGGTACAAATTTCATACTTGTTTATATTGATGATATCATTGTCACAGGGAATGATGCATGGGATGCATGTCATCCAAGCAACTAAGGATTTTATAGGTCAATAGTTTGTGACGAAGTACCTTGGCAGTCTATGTTACTTCCTTGGACCGGAATTCGCCAAGAACTAGTGAGATCTAGTGATGTCCCAGAGGAAGTACATTACATATCTTCTTTCTGAGAAGGGTATGGCAGATTGCAAGCCTATCTCTACTCCCATGGACTTGAGCATCAAGCTTTATGACGATGACACTAAGGAAGTAGACAAGAAGAGGTACATGGAGCTAACGTCTTACAAGAGAACGTTTTGATGCAGCAACCACCTTGGTCCGCTGCGGAGGGGGAGTGTCAGAAGGTTTGGAGACTTCATAAGGTTATCTATGGCCTTAAGAAGAGTCCAATAGCATGGTTTCATAAGCTCTTAGATTTGAGAGATAAATAAGGGTTCATGAGATCGACTGCATATCACATTGTTTGTTCAGAGGTCTCAAAGAGGTACAGTTGCCATACTTGTTTATGTTGATGATATTATTGTCACATGAGATGATGTAGGGCATCCAAGTAGCTACGAATTTTTTAAGTCAACAGTTTGTGACCAAGGACCTTGGCAGTCTATGTTACTTCCTTGGATCGGAATTCGTCAAGAACTAGTGAGATCTAGTGATGACCTAAAGGAAGTCCATTACATATCTTCTTTTTGAGATGGGTATAACAGGTTGCGAGCCTACCTCTACTCCCATGAACCTGAGCATGAAGCTTTATGATGATGACACTGAGGAGGTAGCCAAGAAGAGGTACATGGAGCTGGTTGAGAAGCACCTATACGTGACTATTATCATGCTAGATATATTCTTTACAGTGACCAGAGTGAGTTAGTTCATAGAGTAGCCTAGACATGCACATATGGATGCAACCCATATTATCAAAGATTTCTGAAGACCTTACCTGACACTAATTTTCTGCAGTCTATATGATTCTAAGGTATCTGGAGAACTTACTTGGCACTGATCTTCTAATTAGCAGCATTACAACTCGTGCAGATACAGATTGTGCATGATGCCTCAAGGACATGAAGTCCACCTCTGGCTTTACAATGTTCATAGGGAGTTCCTTTCGGTGGTCGCCAGATGCAGTGTAGAGTCAGAGTACAGAGCCATGACACAGTGGAGTATATATATGATGTGGGTCAGATCCGTTCTTATTGATCTAACTGTTGAAGTGCCTCTTCCCATGCACCTTTAATGATACAACCAGGTCGCTCTCTTCATCGCCAACAACCCAGCCTTCCATGAGAGAACCAAGCATATCGAAGTAAACTGTCACTACATTCGAGATATGATTCATAAGGGTTCGATCTCCACCACTCATTTTTTATTTAAAAGAGGGAGATCTTCCGAGGCAGGAGTCACCACAACAACGCTTTCATTAAATAAAGGTAGAGTACATTAACGTGAAGCCCAAAAATTGTAAAGAGCATTACAATATGATACAATATTCTCTAAATAGAACCTCTGTTTTTTAAAATCAGCTCATTCCGATCAGTCCATATGGCCCAAAGCACTGCAAATGGTTTAGAACATTCATCCGTCGAACCCATACCCACTGCACGAACTGATCTCCGAAACACCTCTAACCCGTTGACCTCCACCCAAGGGATCCCCGCCGCCCTCCAGACCTGTCACGTACCCAAAGAAAAGGTGGTCTGTATCTTCCATTGCGCCCTCACACCTGTCACAACTCACAACACTTGTATGCCAAGCCGAACAGTCTCCCCCTCCTTGCTTTATCACACGAGCAGTTTCTTCTCAGACACCATAGGAAAATCTTCACTCTGTACGGGATCCTGGCAGCCCAAATAACCTTCATGTCCGCACACAACTCCTCTTCCCACACCACTGCCGACCTTCTCATCGCATCGTAAGCTTTCTTAAATGAGAATCTTGCCCTTTCCCATTCAAAATGGTCAGCTTCATTAGAAAACTCCCTTGGCGGAGGAATCTCCGCTAGCAACCTCAAGAAGTCCTCCATGCATTGATCTGATAGATCCAAGACAAACCGCGGTGCCCACGAGCCGGAGTCCGCCACCTCAGCAAGAAGCGCATCCCTCGCAGCCGCCAGAGCCAACAATCTAGGGAAATGCCACCCAAAAGCGCCTTCCCCCATCCAATCGTCGAGCCAAAATCTAAACACCTAATCGTTCTCCATCCTCGGACGCAAACTAGGAACAAGATTCGGCAAAACAGCACGGATCCTGACCCATAGTGGCTATTCGAATCTCCTTCTGTCTGCCACCAATGCCTCGTTGACACACTAAATACTCCTCAAGACAACAGATGTGTCGATCTCCACTACTCGTATCAGCTCCTAAGATCAGACAAAAGATGTATTCACCAAGGTCCTAGCTAAAGGGACATTCCATAGATGTTCCAAGCTGGGCCATTCCAGAAGAGGCACATGGAGCTGGCTGGGAAACTCCAGATATTATCCTTTACAGTGAGCAGAGTGAGTCAGTTCATGGAGCAGCCTAGACATGCAGATATGGATGCAACCCTATTTTATAAGATTTCTGAAGACCTTAACTGGCACTAATTTTCTGCAGTCCATATGATTCAAAGGTATCTGAAGAACTCACTTGGCACTAGTCTTATAATTATCAGCTCGTGCAAATATAGATTATGCAGGATGCCCCAAGGATAGGAAGTCCACCTATGGCTTTGCAGTGTTCATAGGGAATTCCTTTCGGTGGTCTCCAGATCCAATGTAGAGTCAGAGTACAGAGCATAGTGGAGTACATATATGTAGAGTTAGAGTACATAGCACAATGCGGTACATACATAATGTGGGTCAGATTCGTTCTTATTGATCTAACTGTTGAAGTACCTCTCCCCACGCACCTCCAATGCGACAACTAAGTTGTTCTATTCATCACCAACAACCCAGCCTTCCATGAGAGAACCAAGCATATCAAAATAATTGTCACTACATTCGAGATGTGATTCATAAGGATTCGATCTCCACTACTCATGTCAGCTCTTGAGATCAAACAACATATGTGTTCACCAAGGTCCTAGCTAGAGGGCCATTTCAGAGATGTTCCAAGCTAAGCATGATTGAACATCTATAACTAGTGTGTTAAACTCTCAGGAAAATTGGAGAAGCAAAAGAGGGTATTTACCTCATTGCCAGTTGATTGATGATGTTGTTCTAGTCGTTCATATGTAAGGTCATGGTGGTGTTCTTGTTATCTTCAAATTGCAGAGCTTCTTCATTAAATACAACTTTTTTAATACGGATGATTATTCATATATCTATTCTAGAGTTTTAAAAATGTGTCGTCTTCTCTTTTTGATGTTCGAGGCCATCGACGAAAAAATGTTACTCATTAATCTAAGGGCCTTTTGGTCTATAGATCAACCACTCCTCCTTCCTAGCTTCGGGCATCTTCTCTTCGATATGTATATAGATATTTGTTTCGTACTGAATGTCATCAATCTATATCCTCCAAAATGCGAAGTTCGATCCATTGAACTTCTTGATCTTCGACTTGTATACTTCCGCCGTTTGTGTTGAAGTTGATATCCAAACCACAGCTTTAATAACTAGTTGCTAGGAACAAATCCAATCAATGATGCACAAGCACAAATCGATAAGGAGTTACAGATAATCGCATATCACAAATTTATAGTAGTCCGGCATTGTGCCTAGTCAACTTGTTCACACTAAACTCCCTCTTCTTATTCTTTTAAATGTATTTTTGGAGTACAATGAACAACTGTCTCAAGGGCCTATTTGTGCCTTGAGATTAGTGTTGATGTTAACGGGAGGCGCACATGTGAAACTACTAACGTATGCCTTTATTGAGAAAAATTCATCATATGCTTCCAATTAGCCTTCAGACCTTCAGATGTCAAACCCCAACAAATACACACCAATCCCATCACATCTCTCTCTATTTAAATAAAAACACCATTACTTCCTTTTTAATATATGGAAATGTTTTAAATATAGACATGATTTTGTAAGGATGTCCTTTATGATGTACTCAGATATGTTGGGGTTGTCTCAAAGAAAGAAGCACCTGTGAATTTTTCGACGGCTCTACAAGAGGGGAGATCGGCACTCAGACCAACGGTTGTTTAATATATGGATAGGCTGGAGGGAAACATGCATGTGTTGATTTGAATGGAATTTCTCCTTTGGTAGGTCCGATAAGGAGTGATTTTATTGCAGTATATGATGCACATAATGCTGCATCAACTAAAGTTTCTAAGCATGGAATGCTTGTAATGACAATCAACATGTATCCATCCCTTTTGGTTTTGATACCTTTGGGTTCTTGACAACCGAAGCGGTAAAGGTCCTCAAAAGGGTCCAAAAAATTATGCACAGAACATGTATTCATCCCGTTTGATTTTGGTACCTTAGGATTCTTGACAACTGAAGTGGTAGAGATCCTTAAAAGGGTCCAAAACATTATGCATAGTAATGTTATGGTTCTCAAGTCTATAGATGTTGTGTTTCGAAGAACTGGATTTGCCATCCAGAAGGGATTGACGGCGCAGATTGTTGCTCGTCTCCCATCAATCTCTTTGTAATAGTTTTGATTGATATGATCAATATATGGGAATTATTTTTTCCCATAGTTATCATGGTGTCACACTCTTACAACCCACAAACTTACGAGCTAGGATCATACACAAACGTACCTGTGCATCCACAAATATATAATAATAAATTCAATATCCATTTCGATAAGTGTTTAAAATGAATTAAATTTAAAAGTTTTAAAGCTTGGGTAACTGACGATTTTCTTGTATCATCGCTTCACTGGCTCTAATGGAACAGTACGTAAAGTACTACTAGTATGGTACTTGCATTTCTCAATTTATTGCTTCATGTTGTTTTCTTTCTATTGATGATCCAAGTCAATACTCACTAACCTTTCATCTACAATATAGTGGTTTGGTTGGAGGGGTGTCTAAAGCTATTTATATTTATTACATTATTTTCCCCCTAAGTTTAGTGTCTTTCAATTCTTGAGAGTTCATCTGTATGTTTTATGGGTTGCTTGGGATGGAGGCATACATCTCTCACTGCTCTATTTGAATCACTATTTTGTAGCTGATCAGGAGCCCATTCACAACAACTCCAAGACCAGTCCTCTCAACAATGTGAAAGGTAGCCTCATTAATTTGAATCGCCCATGTGTTATGGGGCTTGGTCTGTTCCTTCTTAAAGTTTTTTCTGTTGTTTTTTTTATATAGAAAATAGGGATTCACCTTGCAGCACCACTGAGCTGAAATCTGTCAAATATGTTAAAGGAGGTTAGCATATACTGCTTATTTATGCCTATTTAGGATCTTCTTGGAATAAACTGATTATTATATAATTTTTTCTGCAGTTGCTGTTCAACATGGAAGGACGAAATCCTTAGTTGAGAGTTGGGAGAAGAGAGAAAAAATTACCAACAGTTGCACTACAACAGATGAACCCTCTCTGGACCCGAATCCTCCAATTGTCGATCCATATCTACCTCCAGTATGTTTTTCTAGTATACATGTTTACCGGGAATAGTGTCAACTGTCAACAGAATGAGAACCTCATGTTGGCTGTTCTTTACAACGTCAATTTGGTTTTGGGAACATAGTTCAGATGACAACATATGTTGATTAATATCAAATTTCAAAATGGCAGCATATGTGGAACAACATCCAAATCAAATCAAAGTTACAAACTAAGCTGTTGATTATGCGTCCATAGATGGCTAATTGGATTCTTACAGGTCCAATTACTGTATCCTCAAGTTTAGTCCCACATCTTCTATTAGTGGGACCAAACCAAACTAAGCTGTTGATTATGCATCCATAGATGGCTAATTGGATTCTTACATGGTCCAATCACCGTATCTTCAGGTTTAGTCCCACATCTTCTATTAGTGGGACTTGGTCATGCTAGTGGGGCTATATAAGAAGTCCCATACTAGTTGTATTCTTTGAGAGAGGAATAACAGAATATCCGGTCTTTAGTGGCCTTCTCTCGTGGTCTCATCCCATTTCTTGTGGAGTAGGATCCACGTAAATTCTCGGTATTCTTCATGTTCTTTATCATTACTGTCTCTGATTACGTTTCCACATTGTCCACAATGTCTTGTTTTTTGTGAAGGAGTACTTTCTTTCTATTTGTCCAAGTTGAACAGTGCAAACTCTAGCTTGAGGAGTGTAAGAGTATGCGTCTATAGATGGGTAATTGGATCCTTTCAAGGTCCAATTACCACATTACACCACATGTTGATCGTAACTTTCCAACTTTATTTTCTGAAGGATGAGGAAATATTATATCTTCCTGCCAACTATCGAGAAGTTTGGAAAGGCGGGGGTTTGGAACCGTTCTGGTGGCAATGTGGTTGCAGGAACATGTCTACTTTCTAGGAATATATCGGGAGGAGATGAAATGACATCGAAAAGGAAACATCAAGAATTGTTGTCATGATCTGGGCCAATTGGACAGCTAGGAATGATGTGGTCTTCCAGCAGGATCATTTCTATGTTGAGAATGTGTTGGCTCACGCTGATGTCCTGAGCGGTGGTTGGGAAATGGAAAGTGATGTACGAATATGGGTGGTAGTTATGTAATAACGTTTCGGTGATATATAGTGAAGTTTTTGGGCATACACCTATACGGTTAAAGCCCTTTTTCTTTTTAGAAAAACTACCGAGAAGTGATGCATCTATACTCATTCTCTCAGGATTTGTAGAGAAGTGACGTAGAACCTTATTTAGACAACACCATAGTCCATAGACGGATAACTCTTAAATAGCTGGACACATTCATGGGTTTGCACTTTCTCTTACATTCCCTTCCAACTTCATCTCCTCCTCACCATCCACCTCACCATCCAGTCTCATTTTCTTTCATGAGAACACCAAAGGCCTGTTAGTTATGCTGCCTTCGAGTGCTCCCTTGGACTTTCTTACCTTACTATCTCTCCTCCTCTACAGAGAAGTGTCAAATAGATGGAAGTTTACCCCCTTCACTTCTATGTAAGATCATCGCCTCAAACTCCATCTCCACTGCTTTATCTTTGAGTCTTTGAATACATGTTGAGCCAAAGGCCATGGATGTTCCCTTGCTAAATCGTAGTGGCAACACCCGAAAGGTTTCTTTAAATCCTTTCCACCCAACTCATCATGATTAGCATGATTCAAACCAGCCATCCTTTTAGGTCGAAAGAACACGTCGATGGCTTACTACCATAAAAAGGTAAGTCTACAAAGGATAGTGACAAGGCCATATTGGTGCAACCTAACATGAGTATGGGTCCATTAAGTTCAAGATTTGATCCATAAAGTGAGATGGAAAATGGGGTGGCATATATTAAAATCCAAGTTGTCAAATGAGCCCCAACCCCTCTTTCAAAAGATATGCCTAATTAAAGGCAGATCACCTTTTGTTGTTACCATTAACCTTTTCGGTTATTATAGCATTCCATCTCTTGAAGGCGAGAATGTTGATGTCGATTTTGCTACCATATCAATTAACACAGTTTACATCGGAACCATTGCCTGGCCAAAGCTTATTATAGAAGCATACACCACCTCTACGCATAGAGCTTGAAGGAGAGACTCCTTACCATTATACTTAGGTCCATCGACGATGACAAGGATGTTTGGTCATCTCCTCGACAACCTTTAAGATGCTTTCTGGTGAGAGCCCATTATACACTAAAGTTTACCTCCCCCATCCTAAAGAACAATCACGTGCAATGTTGGATTCAAAGTTGATAACTTATAGATCCTAAAAATTGATCCCTGAATGAATGGATGCCTCCACCTCACTGGCGTAACCCCCACTTTGCTTACATAGAGAATTGCAGGTGACTGTTGTGGCTAATCGACAAATGCAAATCATAGGGTCCTCAATACCACATCTCTAGCAAAGGATGGGTCGAGAACCTATGTGACCTCAGACATCATCATCCACAATCTGTCCTCCATGCATTCAAACACTAAAACTCCATGCACTGATGATGATGTTGCTGGCGTAACCACCCCCAACGTATCTGTTGTCATTACTCTTGACTCTTCATGGCCTCCGTCCCCTTTCGTGGACGAGTGATGCCTAATGCTTGTACATGTCTTTCCATACCTAAGTGAAACTGCCAAATCGCAACATTGTCAAGCCATATGTACCTTGCTCTCAATAGAAACAACAATCATGATTAGTCTCCTCAAAGACACTTTATGGGACAACGATCTCGTTTCCCCACGCCACCATATGTCCCTCCACTTTCTTTGTCTTCATGCCTCTCACAATGCCCTTCCCTTCAAAACCATTTGCCTCCTTTTTCCTTTTATTATGGTCCACTATTTTGTTTTTTCTTTCAATAACTTTGCCTTTACCCATAGTGTTAGGCAAGTTAGTTGTTTGCAACTAGCAAGAATAAGCATGGCCTTGTTGGGGAAGTGGGTTGTTCAGATCTAGGCTTGTTCCGAGGAATTGCTTTGTAGGATTATATATTATATCTATGGGATAGGGGCACACATGTCGGTTTAGGTGCTCATGCCCTCTTCGCCTACCGCTTTTTGAAATTGGATCTGTTCGGATATCGGGGCGCAAATGTCAGGTCCTAATCGTTTCTTTTCACTTGACCTATGTTGTGGGGATAACTAATCTTTCCATTCCTGGAAGGACAATTGGCTGATGTGGGGTTCTTTTTGGTCTCGATTTCTTGGACTCTTTGCCTTGGTTGAGGATTGATATATGCTTATGTTTGACACGTGGCTTGACAGAACTTGGTTCCCCAATTTAGGTATGATCTCTTGGATTAGAGTTTGGGCAAGCTTTCGCAGCTGCGGGGTGTCCTTGATTAAGCTGATAACTCTTTTGAACTTAAGGACCTTGGAAAGTGGGGGGATGATGCCTTGATAGTTAAGAAGGCATATATGCCGTATACGCCTTTGATGGACCACCTTCCTCTAGTTGTTGAGGACCTCAAGTGGGATAGTGATTTGATCTGGACTTTAAAGACTCCCATCCTGGTCAAGCTCTTCATTTGGCTTTTGCATTAGGAACATCTCATGACTTGGGTCCTTAGGTCGCCTTTATGCCTGATGCTAAGGTGTATTGCCTTCTTTGTGCGACTCATTCAGAGAAGCTAGAGCTCCTTTTCTTCAGTTGTAAGGAATTGCAAAATTATTGGGATGAGGCATTTTTTCCGCTCAACATGTCCTTTCTGAGTGATTATTAAATTCGCTCACCACATACTTAGAGCATGCGTTGATCTGATGAGGCCATTTGCTTGGTTATGGTCCATTTTGCACAGGTCTTTAAGGAATGCCATTTGTACTTGGAAAATGTGGCCCACATTGCTAAACTATTTTTCAAGCCATGGACTTTGCAGTACACCCAACCATGGCCAGTCTCAAGTTCGGGTAAATTGAGGCAAGTTGCGTTAGGTAGCCGACATCCAGCATAAAACAGTCAGCGACAAATTCTTAAATAGTATTTTTTAAATACTATTTTGGAATTTTCTACAAGATAGTCGTATATTTTCTACGTAGATATAACATATATTTAGATTTCATTGGGGTGTTCCCTACTAGCGACGCGTTGCATCACCCGAATGCAATGAGAAATTAGCGAGGGTCGCTACATCACCACTTAGATGTAGTTTAAAATCCGCAAGGTTTCTCACATGATGGACACATACGAGTAGTATTTTTTAAATAGTATTTAAATAGTATTTTTAAATACTATTTTGGACTTTTCTACAAGATAGTCGTATATTTTCTACGTAGATGTAAACATATATTTAGATTTCCATGGGGTGTTCCCTACTAGCGACGCGTTGCATCACCCGAATGCAATGAGAAATTAGCAAGGGTCGCTACATCGCCACTCAGATGTAGTTTAAAATCTGCAAGGTTTCTCACATGATGAACACATGCGAGTAAATAAGCTAGTTCTACTGCATCACTACCCTGATGCTGTTCAAAATTTCCGTGGGTCCTCGCATGATGGACGCATGCGAGTAAAGAAGTTACTCCTGTAGAGGTTGCAAAAGAAATTGAGGATAGATAGTTGGAATATTGGCACTTTGTCTGGCAAATCAGTGGAGATAGTAGATATGATGGAAAGAAGGATGATTCAAACACATTATCTCCAAGTGATAAAATGGGTTGGAGAGAAAGCAACGAATATAGAGAAGACATGCTTTAAATTATAGTATTTAGGTAAAGAGAGGTATAAAGATAGTGTTGGAATGATTGTTCATGAGGATTTGAAGGATAGTATGGTTGGTGTGCAAAGATTTGGGATAGGATTATATTTGCTGAAATTGGTATTGAAAGAGGTTATGAATATAATCTCCGTTCATGCACCACAAGTTGGTTTAGGGGAAATAATGGGAGGCTTTGGATACCATTATGCAACGAATCCCACAATAAGAGATGATTTGCCTAGATGGAGATCTTAATAGGCATGTGAGAAATGATGTTTTAGCGTATACTAGTGTTCATGAAAGCCATGACTTCGTGGTAGAAATGAAGAGAGAAAAGTCATACTAGATTTTATAATGACTTATGATCTTTTCATAGCAAACAATCTTGTTGGAGTATTTGGTTGTGCACCATATAAGTTGTAGGAGGGTAAATGGATCTCTCCAGGATCCATTTACCCAATCCCAATGTTTAGTCCCACATCTACCAATGGTGGGACTTGGAGGTTCTGTGGAGGCTATATAAGGAGCCCCAGAACTCTTGTAATTATGGAGAAAGTTCAATGAACATATCATCCCTCTGAGGCATTCTCCCGTGGTTTCATCCTGCTCCTTAGGGAGTAGGGTTCCACATAAAAATTCTTAGTGTTCCATGTTTTATATTTCTTGATTTATGCCCTATTTATCATTTCCGCTACCACATTCTCTATTTCCGAACATGTTATCAGAGCGGGTTCAATTCTCGCGGTTTTTGCTATACTCTTGATTTTGTTCGAGATTCGAGATTCAATTATAGAAATTCTCTTGCAACCCCACTTATATTCTTGAAATTTTATTGAAGATTATTGTTGGCCAAGATAAATTTCATGTTCTAGGGTTTTCTGAAACCCTAGATTTATTTGTAAAGATCTAGCATCTTCAGGAGGCATGTTCAGCAGTAGATCGGCAATCCTCCGTCTCTGATCACGTTCAAGTTGGAGGGTTTTTCGAAACCCTTGTTTTGTGGATGCAAGCGGCACAACTCGTCGTATCTCGATTCTCATTCAGACGGTGATCCAACCTTCTGCCACGATGCAGGGTGTTGCAGCCTCCGATATCTCCATAAGTGCAATACATGGCCATACCTTCCTGATCTCAGGGTGATGCTTTCTCGCCCAAGCCCTATGCGTTAGGGCACCAACTCGATAGAGCCGCTTATCCTTCTCCCTCCTGCAGCAGAAGCCTTTCTAGGGCTCCTTTTCGTGTGCGACGACGCAACCTCTTCTCCTCCGCGTGCATGGCAAAGGCGGCCCTTGCAACCCGCCCTGTGCAACCCTACGTATGTCTTCCTGTCAGCAACGAAGATCTCCACGACACCAAGATATCTGGGCGACGATGGCACACCCCTTCGCGCAGGCTCACAGAACTCTCGCCCCTGCAAAATCTCCAAGAGGAGGCGTAGGTCTCCTGTCGAGCCCTAGGCGTGAGATCCAGTCGAACCCCATCTCGCACGCACGACCTCCAAGCGGCTCCTGGCGCAGACGACGCCTCCCCAATCCCATCTTCCAGGTGCTCTTGGCCACTACCCTATCCAGTGACGGCGTCGCTCCAGCCAGGCGGTGCCAAGGGCAACGTCGCTTGTCATCTTCCTCCTGCGGCACTCCCAGTCGGTGTCGAGCTTCTAGGCGGCGCATATCCCATCGAGAAGGTCTCCCATTGGGGGGGGGGTGTTTTTTTTGTCAAGGGTTCCCAGGCAGGGAACCCTAATATGAGATAGGGCATGTTTCATTCAAGGCTCCTAGCGGGCCTGAGCATGTTAAAAAAATCAGGAGGGGTGCGACCCAATTAAAAAAAAGGAGGGGGAGTCCGCAAAGTTTTTTTAAAAAAGTGCATACAATTAAAAAGTCGTATGTAATTTCAAAAAAATGATGATGAAAAGCCGTAAAAAAATGATGGAATGACTTATTTTTTTAAAATATGTGACGGCTAAAAAAAGGAAATAACCAAAAAGAGAGAGAGAGAGATGATTTGAGAAGCCGAAAAAATGAAATCGGCTAATTGATGTTTTCTTTCTCCATTTTATTGTCTTCTCCCAACTTTGTCGATGCTCATTGTCGAACAAGTATGAGAGAAAGGGGGAGTATTAATAGAGTTACATGTTTGTTACAGATATTCCAGACCAACCAATTGTTCAGACTCTGCAGTTTCAGACTTGACGTTCAGACTTCGAGTCCACAGTTTGATGCACAGTTGTTCATACTTGACGTTAGTTTCCGAATCTGCAGTTTAAGATGCACGAGTGTGTGATCTTCAATTTTCTGGTCCCTATCATTTTTGCTGTTTCGACCGGAGTTTTCATATGAGCCATAAGGACTCCAGTGTAGAGGACCATTCCTTATGCCATGTTGGCAAGGGTTTTCATGTGGTTTTTGTAGGGACTCCAGAGTAGAGTACCATTCTCTGTGCCGGATGTAAGAGACCCAATTCTCCAACGAGGAGACTTTTCAGACTCCATTGTCCAGCGACCGTGGACTCCGACGAGGATTGCACTTCCACAACCTTTTTAGTTCGACCCTTTTCAGAGGTGGAGTAATTGTCCACATGTTGTGGCGGGCCAGAGTACTCCGAGGAGGAGACTCATTTTCATTTGCAGTGACTCTGACATGCGCAGTTCATAGTACATGCTCTCAGACGAGGAGACTCATTTTGACTCACACTCCAGCCTTTTCATAGTACATGCTCTCAGACGAGGCAATCTATAAGGCATATCCTCTTGGGCAAAAGTATCCCAACCCTTGGCATACTTATCGTCAAGATCAGCGGCTATCCAAGGCAGCTCACCATGCGTGCATCGCTCCAGAAAGCTCCCATCAGAGATCCATCGCATGGCGGTGCTTGACCTCCAAACTCCATGGCGATTTCCAATAACCGACGGCGTCACCCACGACACCCCATCAGGCGCAAGGCTTCCCAGACGGTCCTCCATCTCCCAGTTCCCTCGATCTCCTCCTTCAGGCAATCCATGTGGGCCCAAGTACACCGCCAGGCCCCATCGCACCCTCCTCTTCTAGACGCAACATCCAGGCGGCTATCTCCTCCGCGTGCGTGCTCCGTGCGGACCCCTCTCTGCATTGCGCCTTGACGAGCGCCTCCAAGCAGTGATTCCCAAGATTCGATGGCGATGTGCCTCTCCTTCCTGCTCGATGGCAGCACGTCTCTCCTCTCCAAGTAGGCAGCTGGGTTCCTGGGAACCCTAATCGCACACAAGGAAAGTTGGGGGGCTTGGAGAAAAGTATCGAGCCCTACGTGACTCTTAAATTAAAAAGGGGGGAAGGGGACATGCGGAGGGCTGTAATTAAAAAAATCTATGTTGCTTCTTTCTGGCCCAACGGGCCTGTTTCGTTAAAAAAATATGGGTTGTGTCATTAGAAAAACGGAGTAGTGAATAAAAGGAAGAAGAGGCCTGATTAAAAAAAAGAGGCCTCGAATTTCAAAAAAAAATCGTACACAAAAAAATAGAAAGCCGGAAGAAAAAATTGGTAAACGCCTTATTAAAAAAATTGAGACGACTATTAAAAAAATTGATGAATAAAATAGATGAGAACAAAATTTGTGAGAAGCAAAAGCCGTAAAAAATGAAATGAAATAGTTTATAAAAAATGTTTCAAAAAAATGATTGATTGAGATAGCTGAAAAAAATATCGGCCAAGAGTTTTCATGTTGTTTCCCCTTTTTATTGTCTTCTCCCAACTTGGTCTATGTCTTCATTCCGACCCAATATGGGAGAAAGGGGGAGTATTGTGTAGAGTCACAAGTCTTGTTCCAGATTCAGAGATCATATTCAGATTCTCCAGACCAGTCGGATTGTCCAGACTCTACAATGATCAGATATTCAGACTCAACATCATATTTGTTCCAAGTCTCCAGTTTCAGACACGCACATGTATGCGGTATTTTCAAATGAGCACATATATGTCATCTTTTGTTGTGGTCCCCATCATTTCTTGTTGTTTCGGCCAGAGTTTTCATGTGAGACATAGGGTCTCCAGAGTAGAGGACCATTCCCTATGCCATGTTGGCAAGGGTTTTCATGTGGTATCTAGGGACTTCAGAGTAGAGTACCATTATCTGTGACATATGGGAGAGACCCAGTTCTCCGACAAGGAGACTTTTTTAGACTCCATTCTCCAACGATCGTGGTCTCCGACGAGGATTGCACTTCCACGATCTTTTCAGTTCGGCCCTTTTCAGATATGGAGCAGTTGTCTACATTGTTGTGGCGTGCTAGAGTACTCCAACGAGGAGACTTATTTTTCAGTTGCAGTGAGGCGCAGTACAGAGTACATGCTCTCCGACGAGGAGATTCAATTGACTCACACTCCAGCTCGTTCGTCCACCTCACCTGCATGGTATGAGAAGCAACGTCCTCGACAACAGCTGACAGTTGTACGCGTTGAGTTGATATTGTCTATAGTTTCTTGTAGCGTGAGTTGAGTTTCTTTTCGTTTGTCCAAGCTGAGCATTGCATGCTCCAACTTGAGGGGGGTGTTGGAATATTTGGTTGTGCGCCATATGAGTTGTATGAGGGTAAATGGATCTCTCTAGGATCCATTATGCCATCCCAGTGTGTAGTCACACATCTACCAATGGTGGGACTTGGAGGCTCTGTGGAGGCTACATAAGGAGCGCCAGACCTCCTGTAACCATTGCGAAAGTTCAATGAACATATCATCCCTCTGAGGCATTCTCCCGTGGTTTCATCCCGCTTCTTAGGGAGTAGAGTTCCACATAAAAATTCTTAGTGTTCCGTGTTTTATATTTCTTGATTTATTGTCTGTTTATCATTTCTGCTTTCGCTTCTCTATTTTCTAACAACTCTCTTCAAGAAAAGGGAATTCATTTAATTACTTATAAGAATGGTTCGACTAAAACACAGATAGATTACTTTACAATGAGGAGAAGAGATCGGTTATGTTACAGAGACTACAAAGTAATCCCAAGAGAGATCTTGACACCTCAACATCGCTTGCTAGTCAAGATTTGCAAATAAAAGGGTTGGCAATGAAGAGGATGATTTCCAATATCATTAGAACTAAATGGTGGAATCTGCAATTGAAGCAATCACGCTTCAAGAAGAAGGTTTTAGAAGACTTATCTTAGGATTGTAACGGAAGTGCAAACGAGATGTGAGAGGTGGTAGCATCTTGTATCCAGAAAGGCACCAAAGAGATGCTATGCAAGTCTAAGGGAGGAGTTCCAGGACAAAAGGAGGCTTGATGGCGGAGTGAAGGGGTACAAGAGAAACTTAAAATTAAAAGAGCTTACTTTAAATCTATGTAAAAAGGATAAAATACAGGAAACTATCACAATATACAAAATAACGAAGAAGGAAGCAAAGAAGGCTGCAAGTGAAGCCAAGTAGAAAGATTATATTGTTTTGTACAAAAAACTTGACTCGAAGGAGGGCCAAAAGGATATATTCAGATTGGCCAAAGCAAGAGTAAGAAAGACCAAAGATCTTTCTCAAGTGAGATGCATCAAGGATGATGGACATGTGCTTGTTACTCAAAAGGACATAGATACTAGATGGAAGCAGTATTTCCACAAGGCGTTCGTTGGGGAAGGGAACAAAGGAATTACTTTGGTAGATCTTGCTGGTAGTCAATGTTACTTGAATCAAGCAAGCTATAGATGGATACAACGGAAGTAGAGGAGGCGTTAAAGCTTATGAAACCTGGGAAAGGGGTATGACCTAATGACATTCCTATAGAAGTTTGGAGCATTCTATGTGAATAGGGTTTAACTTGGCTCACACATTTATTCAATATTATTTGGTGAAGAAAGAAAATGCTTGAAGAATGGAGGAGAAGCATTATGATGCCTCTTTATAAGAATAAAGGAGACATTCAAAATTGTTCCAATTATAGAGGTCTCAAACCGATGAGTTATACTATGAAAATTTGGGAACATGTGATAAAAAAGGTTGAGGCTAGTTTTCAAAGTAATTGAAAACCAATTCAGATTCATGATGGGTCGTTTAACTATTGAGGTAGCAGAGGAAAACGTAGATTATCTGTTTTTCTCATGTCCTCAATTCGTACATGTGTGGGGTAAGGCCAACATTATTTAGATTTGCATGGATGATGGCTTAACTTTTTGGAGAAACATCAGATCGGTGTGTCAAAACGGCCATGAGGATAACTCCTATCCTTTTTGCAATCTTGTAGGCGATCTGGTGTGGCAGAAATGAGGCCATATTCCAAGCGGCAATGTTTCTACTCGGAGAACGTACCGGAGCTTTGTAAGACGCTTTATTTATCATGGATATTATAAAATAATGTTCTTAACTTTTGATGTAATCCCCTCTTTTACTTTTAATTTTTATTATAATTCGTGGTGGATTCCATCTTTGGATTCCATCCTTTTTTTCGTTTAAAAAATTACTGAAGCTCTCTACTTGTTGAAGAGAAGAATGGAGATTTCTAGAGCTAAAAAGAACCTCTATATGAGTTTTATTGATTTGGAGAAGGCTTATGATTCAATCCCAAGGGAGATATTATGGAGAGTTTTGGAGAATAGACAAGTACATATCCTATACATTAACCTTATAAAGAATATGTATGATGGGATTTCATTTTGTGTAAGGATACAGTTTGGGAATACTGACTATTTTAACATCAGCATCAGTCTGTTGCAAGGTTCATCTTTGAATCAATTCCTTTTTACCTTGGTTATCGACGAGTTGACTAGTCACATTTAGGATGAGATACCTTGGTGTATGTTTTTCGTTGATGATATTGTGTTGTTGATTGATGAGACAAGAGATGGAGTAAATGAGAAGCTGGAGGTTTGGAGACATGCCTTAGAGACTAAGTGGTTTCGTATATTGTTGGAGTATGCGTCATTGTAGTGATGGGTAATTGGATCCCTCCAGGGTCCAATTATCACATCCACTTATTTAATCCTGCATCTACTGTTAGTGGAACTTTGTGCAATCAATGGGCTATATAAGAAGCCCCGCATCTATTGTATCAGATGAAAGAGAAAAGTGAATAGAAAACACAGGCCCTTTGAGATGTTTTCCCATGGTTTCATCCCGCTCCTCACGGGGTACGGTTCCATGTAAATCCTAGTGTTCTTCATGTTTATTCTATTTCTATGGTATTACGCTTCCGCTTTGTCGATTTCTAACATGGTATCAGAGCGGGTCGATTCTTGATTTTTGAAGATTATTTATTCATGTTCATATATTGTTCGAGATTGTTTAAGTTTGAGTTTCAGTTTTTAGAGTTTCTTGAAACCCTAATTTTCAG
This sequence comes from Ottelia alismoides, assembly GCA_037367405.1. Classification (NCBI taxonomy): domain Eukaryota; kingdom Viridiplantae; phylum Streptophyta; class Magnoliopsida; order Alismatales; family Hydrocharitaceae; genus Ottelia; species Ottelia alismoides. The sequence goes on along the minus strand of JAZKJV010001462.1, from coordinate 1,174,745 downwards.
CCGACATAAAATTTCGGAAGATCGTTTCATGCATATTTATTATTGCCCAGGATCAAGTTTTTGGGTTTCTTTTTGAAACCCCAATTCTACATCAGCACATGTTCTGATATATTTAATTCAATTTGTTCAAGGGTTCTCGATGGAACCTAATTCTGCGCTGCCGAAGTCGACGCCAACGACAATCAGATTCTGATCCAAGTTCAAAGGCATGGATCATGTATTCGTCATCCTAGTGTTCTTCATGTTTACTCTATTTCTCTGGTATTACGTTTCCGCTATGTCAATTTCTAACATGATATCAGAGCGGGTCGATTCTTGATTTTTGAAGATTATTTATTCATATTCCTATGTTGTTTGAGATCATTCAAGTTTGAGTTTCAGTTTTTAGAGTTTCTCGAAGATCTAATTTTCAGCCGACATAAAATTTCGAAAGATCATTTCGTGCATATTTATTGTTGCTCAAGATCAAGTTTTGGGGTTTCTTTTTGAAACCCCAATTCTATATCAGCACATGTTCTGATGTATTCAACTCGATTTTTTCTAGGGTTCTCGATGGAACCTATTCAACCTAATTCTACGTAGCCGAAGTCGAGCCAACGACAATCATATTTTGATCCAAGTTCGAAGGTATGAAACATGTATTCGTCATCAAGTTCCAGAAATTCAATGGTTTCTGAACCCTACTTCAGATGGCGGCGCATGTTTTGGCAAGCAAGTTTTGCATCATCAAAAGGATTTCTGGAAACCCTAATCTCAACTGCAAGACACGAGGAAAAGAACCCAGGTGTTGGTGAACCCATAGTGATGTCACGCTTCACCAAGAGAAGAAGCAGCCATGCCACCTTCGTATCCAGGTTTACTCCATGCAGCGGTAGTATGTGAGTATCATCGCCCTCGAGGCGGAGCCCCAAGCCCCGTGCTAGGGCACACAAGGGGGGGGGATTGGCAATAGAGATACTTCAAGCGACGATGACTAGAACCCTCTAGGGTGGTGATGATGGTGGCCCCATCTCTGTGCCTACATGCCCCTCGAGCTCCAGAAGAAGAGGAGGCAGAGAAGTGCACCTCCAAGCGACGGAGAAGCTCTCAATAATGGCGGTGATGGGGCTCATCCCCGGCAGTAGCATCGTCGCACCTCCGCGCCATGCATGTTGGCACCACCACACCTCTCCAGCATCACCGCAAGTGATGGTTTCTTTTTTCCACTAACGACAACTCCATCAAAGGGTTCCCATGATGAGAACCCTAATCTTCATGCATTGAGAAGAAAGAGGCCCGATGACCCTTTAATAAAAAGAAGGGGGGGGGGGCTGCTCCGCCGTAAGAAAATGAAGTTGCATTTTTTTAAGCCCAACTGGGCTATCGTGCGATAAAAAGGGGGTGAATTCTTTTGGGCCCAAGTTGGGACATAAGTTTTTGAAAAAATGGGAGACGTGAGTATAAAAATGGAAAAAAAACATATACAAAAAAGGGAGATGACTAAAAAAAGGAAATAGCCGATAAAAAAGGAGAGAAAAAAAATTTCATTTGAAATTGTTTTCCTCATATTCATGTCTTCTCCCAACTTGGTCGGTGTCATCTATTCCAACCAGTGGGGGAGAAATGGGGAGTATGTATAGTTTTACAGGTCTCCAGTTCAGATTCCAGGCCACATGTCAGACTCTACATGTCAGATTCTGACTCTACAGATGGTTCAAAGTCTTCAGTTCGAGGTGCACATGTGTGCGTTCTTTGTTTGAGAGGTCCCCATATTTGATCTGGTCGGTTTAAGATTTTCATGTGATCCATAGGGACTCCATAGTAGAGATCCCATTCTTCATACCATTGTGGGCTAGGGTTTTCATGTGGTTTCATAAGGACTCCAGAGTAGAGATCCCATTCTCTGAGACAGTATGGGAGAGACCCAATTCTCTGATGAGGAGACTTTCAGACGCCATTCTCCAACGATCGTCCACAGTTTTTTCCAGTTCGATCCTTCAGAGAGATGGAGCAGTTGCGGGCCAGAGTTCTCCAGGTGGAGACTCATTCCAGTTTCAGTGACTCTGACAGATGCAATACAAAGCACATGTTCTCTGATGCGGACATCTAGTTCAACTCACACTCCAGCCCTTTTGTTCCTCGATATCACCGACATGAGAATCAATGTCCTCGATATCAACCGACAATAGAGTTTGTAGTACCTTCTATTGTGAGTTTGAGATTTCTTTTTGTTTGTCCAATCTGAACATTGCATGCTCTAGCTTGGGGGGGGGGGTCTTAGAGTATGCGTCATTATAGTGATGGGTACCAAATCCACATGTTTAGTCCCACATCTACTGTTAATGGGACTCCGGTCAGTCGATGGGGCTAGATAAGAAGTTCTACTCCCATTGTATCAGATGAGAGAGAAAAGTTAATAGAAAACACAAGCCCTTTGAGGCGTTCTCTCGTGATTTCAGTGCGCTCCTCACGGAGTAGGGTTCCACGTAAAATCCCAGTGTTCTTCATGTTTATTCTAATTCTATGATATTACACTTACACATTGTCGATTTTTAACATATATGTTTGGCTAAGACTGAGTATATGAAGTGCACATTTGATGGAAACAACGATGACAGACCTAAGGTGAAGATTGCATACTATAACATTCAGAAGAAAGACTCTTTTAAATACTTGGGATCTATTTTGCAACAGAAAAGGGAAATTGATGGAGACGTTACTCATAGAATGAATGCAGGTTGGCTAAAGTAGAAAGGAGCCTCTATTGTTCTTTGTGATAAGAATCCCTTTGAAAGTCAAAGGAAAGCATTACAAAGCAACCGTGAGACCTGTTATGCTCTATGGATTAAAATGTTGGCCTGCAAGCCATAGACATGTGAAGAAAATGATAGCAACAGAAATAAAAATGCTAAGGTGAATATGTGGTCATACACGAAAAGATCATATTCGGAATAATGCGATCAGAAGGAAAGTTGGTGTAGCTTTGTTTGGAGGATAAAATGAGAAAAAAACCGCTTAAGATGGTTTGGCCATTTGCAAAGGAGGTCAATTGATGCACCAGTTAGAAGATGCGAGATTTGATACGTTGAGCCGGTTAAGAGAGGGTGAGGAAGGTCCAAGAAGTGTTGGAATGAGACTATACAAAGGGATCTTAGTTATTATGATTTAAACCCGAGAATGAGCCAAAATAGATCTGAATTGAGGCAAATAATCCATGTTGCCGATCCTACTTAGTTGTGGGAAAAAGCTTTGTTGTCGTTGTGTGGACTTTGTAATTAAAGTTGCTTACTATATGTGAGGATGCCCTATCTGGGTGCATGCCCTTGTTTGCATCACTAAAATGAGATAAATATTACCTAATTACACTAAATAATTGTAAAAATATCTGCACTAAATGAGATATAGGCACTGTTGTAAAAGTTGGCCGACTAAGCCGATTAGTCGGCCTGACTAGTCGAGTCGGTGGGGTAGCCGACTAATCGGCCTAGTCGGCCGACTTTTACATAGAGATTTTTAAATTTTTTAGTTTTTCGATTTTTTTAAAAGCAAACTTATTCTAATATGCTTAATGTTGTATTTAAAGACTTACTGTTAGAATGCTTCGATGTTTATTCCATAGAGCCCTCGGGTCTCTTATATAGGGAGAGAGCCCTTGGGTAAATTACATGAGAGGTACATAAAGAAACAGAAATAATAAGTAACATTAACGACACACAACTATCTCTCCACTCCCCCTCAAGATGGAGCATAGATATCTATCATGCTCAGCTTGGAAGAACATCTCTGGAAAGGTCCTCTGAGCAATGGCTTTGTGAATATATCTGCTGTCTGGTCCTCGGAGCTGACGCGAGACGTGGAGATGAAGCCCTTCTGAATCATGTCCCTAGTGTAATGGCAATCCACCTCTATGTGTTTTGTTCTCTCATGGAAGGCTGGATTGTTGGCAATGAACAACGCTGCCTGATTGTCACATTGCAGGTTCATAGGCAACGGAACTTCAACATTCAGATCTTCTAGGACTGCTTTAACCCACATCATTTCAGTGCTTGCCTGTGCCATGGCCCTGTACTCGGATTCGGCACTGGATCTCGCCACAACAGTCTGCTTCTTGCTTTTCCAGGAGACTAAGGAGCTTCCTATGAAGATAGCAAACCCAGAAGTAGACTTACGATCCCGTGGACATCCTGCATAATCCGCATCTGCGCAGGCTGAAATAGCCAAATCCGTGCCTTTCTTGAACAGCAACCCTGTGCCTGGTGAAGACTTCAGATATCTCAATATCATGTACAATGCATCCATATGTACTTGCCTCGGCTGCTCCACAAATTGACTCACCCGGTTTACTGCAAGTGCAATATCCGGTCGAGTTATAGTGATGTATAAGAGCTTGCCCACCATTTCTCTGTACCTTCTCTTGTCCACCTCCTCAGTGTCATCATCGTACAGCTTCATACTCGGATCCATTGGTGTACTTGAAGGTCTGCATTCAGTCATTCCTGTTTCAGCCAGCAAATCTGTGACATATTTTCTTTGAGTCATCACCATTCCTTGTGCATTTCTTGCAAATTCTATCCCCAGAAAATACCGTATAGTGCCTAGATCCTTTGTAATGAACTGACTGCCCAACATAGACTTGGTTATCTCAACCCCTTGTGCATCATCTCCAGTAACCAATATGTCATCAACATATACCATAACAACGATGGTACCTCTAGGAGTCTTCCGGACGAACAGTGAGTGATCCGCATTTGATCTTCTGAAACCTTGTTGTTCAATAAGCTGGGAGAGCTTCTGGAACCATGCACGAGGACTCTGCTTAAGGCCATAAATAGCCTTATGAAGTCTGCATACCTTCTGAGTCTCCCCCTCAGCAGCAAACCCTGGTGGCTGCTGCATGTAGACTTCCTCCTGTAGATCACCATACAAGAAAGCATTCTTAACATCAAGCTGGAATATGGGCCAGCCACGTACCACAGCAACCGATAGAAGAATGCGAAGGGTAGAATGTCGCGCCACTGGTGAAAACGTGTCCAGGTAATCTACCCCATATGTCTGTGTAAACCCTCGTGCTACAAGCCTTGCCTTGTATCTGTCAAGACGACCATCTGCATGATATTTGACTGTAAAAACCCACTTGCAGCTTACCACAGACGCACCTGGAGGAATAGGGACTAGAGACCAGGTCCCTCGGGATTGTAAGGCACGCATCTCCTCTTCCATTGCTAAACGCCAGCATTCAGTCTTCATGGCATCCTGATATGTCCGTGGTATCTCAACTGATGATATAGCAGCGGCAAACTTCTGGAAATCCCCAGTGAGACGATGAAAGGAAACATGAGAGGCTAGGGGATATGAGACACACTGTCTTCGCTGTTTCCAAATGAGCAATAGGCCGGTCCAAGTCATCCAAACCAGTGCTGACCGGTTGGTCCTCCTCCTGTGGTACAAGCTCCTGCACATGTGTATTATTTAACCCATCACTAATGTCAGAACATACCTGAGGCGTGCTGGATGGTTGAGATGTAGCTTGAGCAGGGCCCGTGCGTCTCGTGTAGAACTTAGGAAAAGGAACAACTGGGGGTGGTGGTGGCGGGGTTGGTGGTGGTTGTGTTATTTGAGACGCTGGAGTGGAGGACGGACCCAGGCTTGGAGGTGGTGGAACATAGACTTGGGAGTCTGATGATGTGGAGGGGACCAATCTGTCACCTGCAGGGGAGAAGTACATGACAGGTTCGAAGAATGTAACATCTGCACTCACATAGTATTTGTTATTGACAGGATCATAGCAACGGTACCCCTTCTGTGTCCTGGAGTAGCCCACGAAAACACACTTGATAGCCCTAGGGGATAGCTTATCAAGTCCCGGAGATAAGCGGTGAACAAAAGCGACAGTGCCAAAAACCCTAGGTGTCAATGTAAACAAGTCTCTGTCCGGAAAGAGAACAGAGATTGGAGACTTTTCCCCAAGAACAGTTGTAGGCATTCGATTGACCAAATAGCACGCAGTAAGTATAGCATCACCCCAAAAGGTTAATGGAGCACAACTCTGAATAAGTAAAGTGCGAGCAATGTCAAGGAAATGTCGATGTTTTCGTTCGGCAACTCCATTTTGTTGAGAAGTGTAGGGACATGTGGTTTGGTGGACAATGCCTTTAGATGAAAGAAAGCTGGCAAGAGAGCGAGTGCAGAACTCCAATGCATTGTCAGTACGCACATACTTAACAGTAGATGAAAAAACATTCTGAACTTCATTAATTAGATTTTGAATAACATTTCCTGCTTCAGATTTATTCTTGAGAAGAAAAGTCCACGACACTCTGGAAAAATCATCAACCACAACTAGATAGAACCTGTGCCCCTGGTGATCCGGGACACGACTTGGACCCCAAATATCTATATGGAATAATTCAAACGGGGAGCTACTGCTCCGACTCTGACGACCGGGGAAGCTAGACCGATGGTGCTTCCCCAACTGACATGCTTCACATCGAAAAGAAGAACTCGGAGATATCTGAGGCAGGAGGTGACGCATCTTCTGCAGCGGTAGATGACCGAACCGAAGATGCCAGGTGTATGGAGAAACAGAGGCCTGTGTATGCAAGGAGACACCAGCGTAGGAGCTACGAACGAGACGATAAAGGCCATTTTGCTCAGAACCACAACCAATCACCCTGCCCGTCAGTATGTCCTGAAAAATAACAGACGATGGGTCAAAAATAGCACGACAGTGCAAATCACGTGTAATCTGACTAATAGATAAAAGGTTCATCGAGAATTCTGGAGCATGTAGCACATTCTGTAGGTGCATAGAGGGTAGCAAAGCTGTCTCCCCCTGACCGATGATAGGAGACTGGGTGCCATCCGCAATGAGTACAGAGCGACCTGGCTGAACAGCCCTGTATGACTGCAGAATATCTCTCTCACGGCAAAGATGATGGGTAGCTCCAGAGTCGACAATCCATCCTGTGAGATCATGACTATGAAATGGGGCTGAAGGGCTACCTGAGGCACTGGCTGAGGCCGATGTACTGGCTGACGCCGAAGCCGCAACATCAGAAACATCTGCACCCTCTGATGAAGAAGATTGTGGCATGATATCCCGAAGTCGTGCCACCAACTCCTCGAACCTGTGATCTGAAGTAGACGCAGGTGGACCCTGAATATGATCAGCTACTCGTGCAGATGGAGGAAACCCATGCTTGGAATAGCATGTATCCTCCGAATGACCAGTGCGGCGACAATATGAGCACGTAGAGCGTATGCGGCCTCCACGGCCACGTCCACCACTTCCCCTGCCACGAAACGAGGACGAACTACCACGTCCCCTGGAGACTGCCATTGCTGATGGAGTCGCAGTCGCTATATTGGATGGAACAGGTACACGACTGAGCCGCCTGTATACATCTTCTATTGGTGGGATGGTGGCATCTGCCAGTATCTGAGCACGTGCTGCCTCGTACTCCGGATCTAGGGCAGCGAGTAATACGCCAACCATAGTGGTGTTGCGGAACGTCTTCTGCTGTTCCGGCGTGGCTGTAAGAGGGATGGTGCTGTAGAGCTTCTCGAACATGCCACGAAGCGACGTGTACAGGGAATGAAGGGGCTTCCCGTTCTGCTTCGTGGTAAATATATCATGCTGCAACTGGAGCATCTTCGTCTCATTACGGACCTGAGAGTACGTCATAGCCAAAATATCCCACATCGCCTTAGCGGTGGGCTGGTGAAGGACGTCATTCGCTATCTCCATCGTGAGCGTACCTGAGAGCCATACCTTGGCGTACGCATCATCAGCCTCCCATGAGGCATAGATCCCTGTCTTCTCCGGTGGTTCATCCTCGGTAAGAATATGCTTCTTACCGCACGACTTCATGAGACTGAGGAACTGCATCGCCCACAGTTCGTAGTTGGTCCCGTCCATCTTGACGATTGGTGCCGAACCTTTGAAGGCACCTATGGCGGGCATATCGATCTTCTGATCTGACATAGTACCGGAGAAGAATAACTACTGATAGACCAAGAAAATTGTCTACCAAGACCTTGTAGGATTCAAGTGCATAGGTAGACGATTATGCACTTGAATCAAACATGATGCCGAGTCCGAAGAACGCGGTACCCCTGCAGCGAGTAGAGGCTTTGAGAGCCTCTACTTTGACACGAACGACTGCTGGAAGAGGACGGCGGCGGCTGGACAGCAAGTGGAGCCCTACGGCAGGGGCTCGGCGGCGGTGGTAGGGGCTAGCGGCGGTGGTTGGGGCTGGCAGCAGGGATCCGGCGGTGGGTGGAGGAGCCCGACAGGGGCTGGCAGCGGTGGAGGAGCTCGGCGAAGGAGGCGGCGGTGTGAGAGTTGGGCCCGGAGGGGGTTGGGCGCCGAAACCCTAGAGAGGGGGGGGGGCGGCGGTGGAAAAAACCCTAGGTTAGGGTCATGGCTCTAATACCATGTTAGAATACTTCGATGTTTATTCCATAGAGCCCTCGGGCCTCTTATATAGGGAGAGAGCCCTTGGGTAAATTACATGAGAGGTACATAAAGAAATAGAAATAATAAGTAACATTAACGACACACAACTATCTCTACACTTACTTCTTTTATTTCATTATGATAGTATAGAAAATGTACAAATGAATGTATATATATATATGAATATATGTATAAAAATTGATTTATACATTTTAAATACTAAAAAATTCAAAACCAACTAATGGTCGACTAAATCCGATTAGTCTCCTGACTGCCAATTAATCCTTAGTCACTGACCCTGCCGACCGAGTACTAACTACTGCTTTCTGCTATCTTAGATATATGAATACAAGTGGATTTGTAAATATGTTTTAAAAAAAACCGTCTTACTTATTAAACTCTTTTTTAACCGTAAATGGTTGATACGAGAATAATAAAAGATCATATATATCACGTCTTCTATCGTGAATCACGGAAGTGGAACAAGCATAAATGACCGATCAAGCAAGCACGAAACACACAAGATTTACAAGGTTCACCGGTAACGGGGCTACGTCCTTGGACGGCGCCGATCGGTTTTCACTATGTGGAGAAAGAAGAGAGTACATAGGATACTAAGAACTCTCCCGTCTTGTTGGGATTGGTACAACAAGAGGGAGTGCATACGAGGTTATTTACTCTGGGTTGGATGGTTAGGATTCAAGGCATATCAATATATTCTTTTTTATTCAATGTGATATTCTGTATCAGTTATTATTTGTTTTACAAATACCCATTGTAAAGTTGGTTCTTAAAATTATGTTATAAAAATTAAAAATATATTACATAATTGGTGAAAAAATTGCAAGATATTTATAATAGATAAGATGTGGAAATCAAAGCCTGGAAATGTTGACAAATCCATGAACTGATATCAATGATTTGTGTTAGAATCAAACACACTTAGCACACACAAATATGTAGACACGGATTTACGTGGAAAACCCTACGGAGAGGGAAAAACCACAGTGGCTCTTAATCCCTAAACTCCCTCACTAGAGATTAGGGCACTCTTCACTAAAAACTTATTTTCAAATGAGGAGGGATGAGTACAATATATAGAGAAGGATGGGTAAACGGTCTCTCATCCAAAGATCCGTTTACCCATATAAGTATAATAACTCAACACCCCCCTCAAGTTGGGCATACATGTCTACCATGCCCAACTTGCCTACATTCAACTCAAATTGTACCGTAGGCAGCCCCTTTGTGAAGAGATCAGCAACCTGATCAGTAGATTTCAGGTAAGGCAGACACAACAGTCCATCATCGATCTTCTCACGGATGAAGTGTCTATCAATCTCCAAATGCTTCGTTCTGTCATGCATTACTGGATTGTTGGCCAAATTTATTGCAGCCTTGTTGTCACAAAACATCTGCATTGGCATACTAACTTCATCCGTGAGAAGATCGATGATGGACTGCATTGGCATACTAACTTTGATTCCTAAGTCATGGAGCAAAATTTTTAGCCATAGAATTTCTGTAACGTCATTGGCAAGAGCTCGATATTCCGCTTCAGCACTTGATCTTGAAACCACATTCTGCTTCTTACTTCTCCAAATAACCAAATTTCCGCACAAATATACCGCATAACCAGAGGTGGATCTTCTGTCATCAATGGAACCCGCCCAATCGACATCAGTGTATCCTTCAATAGTGACCTCATGATTCTTCTTGAACATAAGACCTTTTCCCGGTGATCCTTTTATGTAGCATAAAATTCTATTTACCGCATTAGCATGAGAGGTAGTAGAAGCATGCATGAATTGACTCACCACATTTACAACGTATGTAATATCCGGTCTAGTAAGGGTAAGATAGATCAACTTTCCCACCAATTTTTGATACCTACCCTTTCCCGCATCATCAAGAAGGTCACCATCCTCTTTATTCAATTTATGGTTTGCCTTAATAGGATTAGTAGTAAGCTTGCATCCCAACATGCCACAATCTCTCAATAAGTCCAGAGCATATTTACGTTGACTTAGACACATACCTCCTGGAGATCGAGCCATCTCAATGCCTAGGAAGTACTTTAACTTCCCCAAGTCTTTCAATTCAAATTCACCTGCAAGTATTTTCTTTATCCTGGAAATTTCTTCTTCATCATCACCTGTAAGGATCATATCATCGACATACACTAAAAGAATAGATCTTTTTTCATTATTCCTTCTTATAAACAAGGTGTGGTCTCCATTCACTTGGAAATATCCATTCTTAATTATAACCATACGGAGACGTTCAAACCAAGCTCTTGGTGATTGCTTTAATCCATATATAGGTCTTTTTAGTTTGCAACACTTGTTGTCCTTTTCAAACCCAGGTGACATTTTCATATACACTTCTTCTTTAAGATCACCATTCAAGAAAGCATTTTTCACATCTAACTGATACATTTTCCAGGAAAAATGGACTGTTAGGCAAATAACAACCCTGATCGTATTCATCTTGGCAACAGGAGCAAATGTCTCCAGGTAGTCAATCCCATATTTCTGGTTGTATCCCCTAGCCACAAGCCGAGCTTTGAATCTGTCGACATTTCCATCCGCATCATATTTGATTGCATAGACCCATTTAGAGACAACGAGGTGAACTCCCTTAGGAGCATCAACAATATCCCAGGTATGATTTTTAACCCAGGCATCCATTTCTTCCTTCATAGCATTAATCCATTTCGGATCCTTTTTGGCTTCATCAAAATTTTTGGGAACATGATGAGTATCTAGAGAGGTAATAAAGCATTTATATCTTGAACTCATATTGGTATAAGCAACAAAGTCCTCCACTAGATAACGAGTAGAAGCTCGAACAGTTCTAGTAGATTTTCTCATAGCAATGGGACACTCATCCAGTAAAAGGTTGATATTATCAGTATGAATATCAGGAGTGAGAGAAACACTTGTAGAGCTTCCATGGCCAAAATCATGGAAGGACATATCGATATCGATATCGTTTCGATATCGTGTCGATATCGATATATCGCCGATATATCGCTATATCTAGGAATCTTTCTGAAGAAAATGCCTGAAATCGGATATATCGATTTCGATATCGGTCCCATGTCGATATCGATATATCGACGATATATCGCCGATATATCGGGATACGGCCTTCCATGACCAAAATCACCCATAGAAGGGTTGGCATCATGGTCGGAGGAAAGATTGTCACCCTGGTTCGGTATCATCTCTTCTTCGACTTCCACCACTTTATCTGATGGAAGTCTGTCCAAATCAGCATGCATTTGGACTATCTTTATCTGTATCTTCATTATTCTCCCCCACATGGATAGTCTCTGGTATATCAGCAAGAAAGTGAATCCCATTCTCATTTTCTCAACATTTGTACTCACAGACTCCCCTTGAGGAAATCTCTTAGAGAAGTAGGACTCGCTCTCGAAGAAAGTAACATCCTTACTTACATGGAGACGACGTGCCACAGGATCATAACATTTGTATCCTTTTTGAGTTCCAGAATACCCAAGAAAGGTGCATTTCGTGGCTCTTGGATCCAATTTACGCCAACCTGGTCCAGAATTGTGAAGAAAGCAGACACATCCAAAAACACGTGGGTCCAAACTAAAGGGAGAGGTATCTGGATGGATGACAGAGAAAGAAGTTCTCTTTCCGATTACAGCAGGTGGTGTCCTATTGATTATATAGGCAGCTGTCAAGACGTCTTCACCCCAAAAATTCTTTGGCACATTTCGCTGGAGTAGGAGTGCTCTTGTGACATTCAACAAATGACGATTTTTCCTTTCAGCTATCCCATTCTGTTGAGGTGTGTAACTACATGAGGTTTCATGGATGATACCCTTCTCATCAAGAAAAGCATGTAGGGAACTTTCCATGTACTCCTTGGCATTATCAGTCCTGAGAGTTCTTACTCTTGTTACATACTGAGTGCTCACCATATTTATAAAGTTCTTTATAGCAGCAGGAACTTCACTTCTATGTTTTAAAAGGTACACGTAAGTACTCCGAGAAAAATCGTCAATGAAAGTGATGTAGTACATATGGCCACCCATGCTCTTCACACTTGATGGATCCCAGACATCAGAATGCACCAATTCGAATGCATAAGTAGATTTACCCGTAGATGCAGGAAATGTAGTTCGTGTTTGCTTTGCAAATTGACAAACCTCACATTGTAAATCCTCCTCAGACAATCCAGAGAAAATATCAGGCATCAACTTATGTAGAGAAGAAAAATTGATATGACCAAGACACTCATGCCATTTTCGTACTAAAGTAGAATTTTCTTTTTCAAAACGAGCTTTCATCACAGATGTAAGGGCTTGACCCACTCGAGCTGGAAGACGATATAATCCATCCTCAACTAATCCAATTCCAATCTTCTTTCCTGTCTGTAAGTCTTCTAAAACACATGAATTTTGGTCAAAAATTAGCCTGCAGTTCAATTCTTTAGTAATCTTACTGACTGACAAAAGATTTATTGGGAAATCTGGGACTTGAAGTGCATCAGTAAGGAGGAAACGATCAACAACAGAAATTGTTCCTTTTCCGGCAACAGTAGCTGGAGACCCATCTGCAACTGTAACTTTCTCTCTTCCAGACGACAACTTGTAATCATGAAACATTCTATGATCACCTGTCATGTGATCGGAAGCACCACTATCAATAATCCGCTCAGATTTGGTAGAGCAAGCATTGCTAGTTCTCCTCATATTAAAAGCTGAACCATTGTATGTCGATTGCAAGGATACATGTTCTTTCGTAAATGATTCCTTCAAGAAGGACTGCAACTCCATAATGGTATCCTTTGTCGAGTCGGGTTCTGTAGATGCTCCAAACATCATGGGATCATTCACCGGAAAATTCGTAGCCCTTAGAATTTGACTATCTCTCACAAACATTTAATCATACACCTTGAGTACAATAGGAGTAGCAGTTCAGCACAAAGAACTTGAAACACAGAAGGACTCAACTAGGCTCTTTGTGGCTTTTTGTCGAACACTTGGTGGACAAAAGTAAACAACCCAATTTTCTCTTGCAAATGAAGGGCAGAAAATGTCTCAAGAAACGGGCTCTACGTCCACAACAACACTTAAGAGTACAAAACTCCCACTAAGGGTTGTTCCCCCAACAACTAGGGAACTTACCTCACAATACCAAAGGAGTTCGGATCAAATCTTAGACGCCAAAAAAACACCATAGAAGCAGCAGCAACAGCCTCTTGCAGATGAATTCAGATCTTCACCACAACTCCACAACACGTGGAGTGGTTGTCGCAACACAATATGGTTGACCGGCGACGAGAGAAATCAAAATCCACCACTAAAAGACAGAATCCAGCACAGTGAAACCAATTTCCAGCACCTCCGAGCAGCAGAAAACACAATCATATGCCTCAACGAGGCTCTGATACCGTGTTAGAATGGATCTAACTTCGTTGAAAACAAAAACTATTACAGAGAGATTGATGGGAGACGGGCAATAAGCTGCGCCACCAATCCCTTTTGAATGGCAAATCCAATTCTTCGAAATACAACATCAATAGATCTGGGAACCATGACATTGCTGTGCATAATTCTTTGGACCCTTTTGAGAAGCTGTACTGCTTCAGTAGCCAAAAATCCGAAGGTGTCAAAACCAAAAGGAATGAATACATGCTGATTGTCAATACATGCCTTCTCATGCTTAGCAACTTTAGCTGAGGCCGCTTTCCGTGCAGCGTGTCCCGCAATAAAATCACTTCTTATCGGACTCACCAATGGAGAAACTCCAGTCAGATCAACACAAGCATGCTTCCCTCCAGCCCATCCAAATATTAAAACATCTGCTGGTCTAAGTGTCGATCTCACTTCTTGAGGATCCGTCAAAAAATTCACAGGTGCTTCTTTCTTTGAAGCAACTCCAACATGTCTGAGTACATCAAAAAGAACATCCCTTACAAAATCATGTCTATATTTAAAACCTGGGAGTTCACGACAATGAACTGCATGTTCCCCAAAAGCGTCCAAGCAGGATTTGTGGCATATTGGGCAAGGCTCATCGGTTGGAAAAAGAGGAATCTTGTTAGAATCAAACACACTAAGCACACACAAATATGGAGACACATATTTACGTGGAAAACCCTACGGAGAGGGAAAAACCACAGGGGCTCTCAATCCCTAATCTCCATCACTAGAGATTAGGGCACTCTTCACTAAAAACTTATTTTCAAATGAGGAGGGATGAGTACAATATATAGAGAAGGATGGGTAAACGGTCTCTCATCCAAAGATCCGTTTACCCATATAAGTATAATAACTCAACAATTTGAAAGCAGATGAGAGAGATTGAAAGAGAGGCATTAGAGAGACAGAGAGGGGTGGGCAGGAAGTGGGCAGAAAGGGCGGGCATGGAGAGGGGAAGCAAGTATATGGAACACGTAGCCAAAAAACATGCCATTTTGTCAGAAGAAACTGGAAACTTTCATTTTATATAAAGTACAGATATGAATGTTAACGCACAGGTAAATTTAAAATATTACTCCTAAGATTGATGTAGTTTGGAACTTTGGATAATTGACATTACTTGCATACTCCATTGGTTTGTGTTAGAGTAATTATGTTATTTGGTCTTTTAATTGTCCTTTTTCCTGTAATTTACCCGTAGAGCTTTTCTCCTATATAAGAGAGCTCTAGGGTTAGATGAATGATCATCTTGCTTATTCCCTTCAACATGGTATCAGAGCGACGGTCCTAGACCGGAGTTCTCGAAACCCTAACCCTACCTGACCCCACCCGCCGCCCTCTTCTCTCTCCTCCTCCTCCTACGATCGGCGCCTGTGTCGCGGCGGCGCCTGCGTCGCGGTGGCCGCCTTCTCCTCTGGCGCCTTGGGCCTTAGCCTCCAGTCGCGATCTCGCGATTTCCTCTAGCGACTCCGGTCGCGTTCTCCATCGCGCTGTCTTCACGCGCGATCTTCACGCCAGTCGCGTTCTCCTCCATCGCACGATCTTCACGCGCCTTGCACCTCTAGCGCGCCCAGTGCCCCATCGCCCTAGCGCGCTATCTCTGTTTCCCTAGCGCCCCATCGCGTGGGTTAAGCCCAGTTCTGCTGCGCGATCTCCAGCCCCTTTCCTGCGCGAGTCTTCCTCTGATGTGCGCGAGTCTTCTTCTGCGCGCCTAGTGACTCATCTCAGTGCAAGCCTTGCAAGTGCGTGTTACTCTCACCATCCCACAGAGACGCCCTAGTCAGAAAAGAAACTAAAGGCATGGAGGGCGTTGTGGTGTGCGTCTACGTCCACATGTGCACGCAAGTCCTGGAGCGCCTTTAGCGTGTTTCCTGTAGCGCCTGTGCACGCAAGTTTCCTGTAGCGCCTTTTCTGTGCACGCAAGATCATCTGGAATCCTGTGGCGCATAGTGCTGCTTCTTAGCATCCTTGGAGCAGCGTGTCGAAGACTCCTGTAGCATGCCTCCCTGTGCACGCAAGGTATGCGCGTATGTACTATATGCCCTAGCCAAGCTTCCTTGAATGAACATGTTCTGTACGCGTGACCGCTGGTTTGAGTCTATGCACATATAGACCTTGTCTTCCGATTTTGTAACCCCAGTTACAGGTTACTGTTGTCGTCATGTCAGACAACAAGGTAGATTTTTCATCTGAGGGTGCCTTCAAAGGTTCCGCACCCATTGCATTTGCTACATGTTACAAGGCGGATCTATCAGAATGGATCATGGATTCAGGTGCATCACACCATCTCTGTGGTGACAGAGGTCAGTTTAGTGTTTTTCATCCTGCTCAATCTGAACGATCGGTGGTGATAGCTGATGGTACATATTCCCCTATTACTGGTCAGGGGGAGGTACAGTTGACTCCTACCTTGAGACTGTCCAATGTTCTCTATGCACCGAAATTCTCGATGAATTTGCTGTCTATTAGTCAACTGACCAAAGATTTACATTGCCGTGCTATA
The DNA here is from genome assembly GCA_037367405.1 of Ottelia alismoides. Lineage (NCBI taxonomy): Eukaryota > Viridiplantae > Streptophyta > Magnoliopsida > Alismatales > Hydrocharitaceae > Ottelia > Ottelia alismoides. Next base: position 1,158,344 of record JAZKJV010001462.1, on the reverse strand, counting down.
TTTGACCCATCTACTCTTGTGCTTCAGGACATATTAACGGGCAGAGTGATTGGGACTGGCCATGAGCAAGGGGGTCTTTATAGACTGGTGCAATCTCCTTATGCTGGTATCTCTTCTATGAGGGCTGGATCGGTGTCACCCTACACTTGGCATCTTCGATTTGGCCATCTTCCGTTGCAAAAGATGGTCCATATTCTTCCACAGATTTCTCCCAAGTCTAATTTTCAGTGTGAGGCATGCCAACTTGGCAAACATCACAGGTCGTCTTTTCCGAGTCGTATAGGTCCAGGTCATCATGGTCTATTTGAGCTGCTACATTTTGATATTTGGGGTCCCAGTCGTGTCCCTGATCTTCAAGGGCACAGGTTTTATCTTGTTGCTGTCGATGATTTCTCTAGACTATCTTGGGTCTTTCTTCTTAAAAATAAATCTGATGTTGGTCATTTTATTCAGTCTTTTCTTATTGAAATAAAAAATATCTTCTCTGCTAAAGTGAAGTACATACGGTCTGACAATGCTCTTGAGTTGTGCAGTACCCAATTGTCCAAATTTCTTATGTCTCATGGGATTGTGCATCAGACGTCGTGTGCTTATACCTCCCAACAGAATGGGGTGGCTGAACGGAAGCATCGTCATTTGTTGGATATGACCAGAACCCTTTTGATTCAGAGCCGTGCACCTCACTCCTATTGGGGGGATGCGGTTCTCACTGCTTGTTATCTTCTTAATCGTATGCCGTCGACAGTGTTAGGGGAGAAGATTCCGTTCTTGACTGCGTTTCCCGAGAAGGATCTCTTCTCCCTAACACCACGTGTTTTTGGGTCTGTTGCATTTGTTCGTTGTTTTTCTCCTGGTCTTGACAAGCTCTCTCCCAGAGCTGTCAAATGTGTTTTTGTGGGTTATTCCAAAACCCAGAAGGGATATCGGTGTTTTGATCCAGTTAAACGAAGGTACTACGTCAGTGCAGATGTCACCTTTTTTGAGTCCATTATGTATTTTTCTCCTACAGGTGACAGACTCACTCATTCAGAGGAAGGAGATGATATCTATGTGCCTCCTCCACCATCTATTCCGTGCTCTACTCTGCCGCCACCACCACCACAGCCTATCCCACCACCACCTCCACCACCACCTTCTATTTTTTATCCTCAGGTCTATCAGCGTCGACCCTCTGTTCATGTGCCTCCTCCATCATCCAGCACGCCCGAGGTATGTAATGAACAATTGAGTACTAATAACAGCACGGGTGATTTGCATACGCAGACAGATGTACAGGGCACAGATGATACTACCCCTCCTCCAGCTGATGATCTTGATCTTCCTATTGCCCATAGAAGGCAAAAGCGTGCGCGGACAATGAATCCCAAATATGGGATGGACTTTGCATCACAGGCTTGTTTGGAGCGGTTGTCCCCAGAGTTTCGCAAGTTCGTCCTTGGGTTATCAGCAGTGGAAATCCCAAGGTCATATCAGGAGGCACTACGGAGCAGTCCATGGCGTTTGGCTATGGAAGAGGAGATGGCGGCGTTGCAGTCACGTGGTACGTGGAGTGTTGTGCATCCTCCACCAGGTGCGTCTGTAGTCGGAAGCAAATGGGTTTTTACTGTAAAGCATAGGGCTGATGGTACGGTTGATAGATACAAAGCCAGGTTGGTGGCTCGTGGTTTCACCCAAACATATGGGGTGGACTATCAGGAGACGTTTTCTCCAGTAGCCCGTCATTCTACCTTACGAATTCTCATTGCAGTTGCTATTGTCCGTGACTGGCCCCTGTTTTAGTTAGATGTCAAGAATGCTTTCTTATATGGTGACTTGCAGGAAGAGGTCTATATGCAGCAGCCACCAGGGTTTGCTGCTGAGGGGGAGTCCAGTATGGTGTGCCGTCTTCATAAGGCCATATATGGCCTGAAGCAGAGTCCACGGGCTTGGTTTCAGAAGCTCTCAGAGTTGATTGAACAGAAGGGCTTCGTCAGATCTACAGCAGACCATACTCTCTTTGTAAAGAGAGACCAGCAAGGTACTGTGATCATCTTAGTCTATGTGGATGATATTGTTATCACTGGTAGTAATAAGTAGGGCATTCAAGCAGCCAAGGATTTTCTTAGTGAGCAGTTCGTTACGAAGGATCTGGGTTCACTTCGTTACTTTCTGGGATTGGAGTTTGCAAGAAATGAGCAGGGCATGGTAATGACACAGCGGAAGTATGTTACTGACCTGTTATCTGAGACAGGAATGGCAGGATGTAGACCAGCTACTACTCCTATGGATCCTAATGTTAAACTCTATGATGATGACTCTGAGGAGGTGGACAAGAGACGGTATAGAGAGCTCGTGGGGAAGTTGCTATATGTCACTATTACCCGACCAGATATAGCCTTTGCTGTCAATAGGGTAAGTCAATTTATGGAGCAACCCAGACAGACTCACATGAATGCTGTTTTTATGATCTTGAGATATCTGAAGTCGTCTCCAGGTGCTGGTCTTCTGTTTAGGAAAGATACCTCTATATCTGTCACAGGTTGTGCTGATGCAGACTATGCTGGGTGCCCTAATGATAGAAAGTCTACTTCAGGTTTTATTGTATTTGTTGGCAGCTCACCAGTTGCATGGAAGAGTAAGAAACAGAATGTCGTGGCTCGATCCAGTGCAGAGTCAGAATATAGGGCAATGGCCCAAGGTAGTGCTGAGATGATGTGGGTTAAATCGGTTTTGAATGATTTAACTATTGAAGTACCTCTTCCTATGCATCTTAAATGTGATAATCAGGCAGCCTTGTTCATAGCCAATAATCCAGCGTTCCATGAGAGGACAAAGCACATTGAAGTGGATTGTCATTTCACACGGGACTTAATTCAAAAAGGGCTTATTTCAACTTCTTATGTATCATCAGGAGAGCAGATTGCAGACATGTTCACCAAGGCTCTTGCCAGAGGTCCTTTTCATCTATGTTGTTCCAAGCTGAGCATGATAGATATATATGCTCCAGCTTGAGGGGGAGTGTTAGAGTAATTATGTTATTTGGTCTTTTAATTGTCCTTTTTCCTGTAATTTACCCGTAGAGCTTTTCTCCTATATAAGAGAGCTCTAGGGTTAGATGAATGATCATCTTGCTTATTCCCTTCAACAGTTTGGACTTGGTTTATATGGCTTGCACTATATCTAAAAGTCGGTGTGTTATTTTTCCTTACATAAGATGCATAGTTTTCTTGTTTCATTTTTACGTATCATGACCATTTGTAAGCAAAGTTTTCGTAATGGTACCATTCTGAATTATGTCACATCATCAGCTATTTTTCCTTCAGCGACAGAATGAGCAAATTAGAAGTTCCGAGAGAAAGTTGATATCTGAAGATGATGACATCACTAGTTCGCTAATGCAGAACCGAGATATGTTAATAAATGTTCTCAAATCTCGACTAACAAAGTTACAGGTGATGCCTAATCTTTATATATTCTGTCATTTAGCATAGCATACATGTACTGCAACACACCTCATGTCTTAAGAAGAATTTTTCACTTTGCATAAACTTTCTTTTCAGAAAGCTCCAAATTTTTGAAAGTGTTGTTATACGGGAAAAAGATGTATTATATTTAAGCCATATCCGAATACATAAAGCGCATTGAAACCTGTGGCAGATATCAAGCATGGAGAGGAAATCAAACAAGCACAAACTAACATATTTTCAAGGTTCACCTATAACCGGGCTACGACAGGTGTAATAAATTTGTGTAGAAACAGAGCAGATGATAACTGATAACTCTTAGAGAACTCATACAGTTATCCTAAGCCCAGCTTTAGAGAGCTTAGATAGCTGCTCCAGCACTTAAAAAAGTCATACATAAGCTTTAAATTAACACCGTATGCAACAAGATCCTGTTTTGGTTGGCCCCTATTGGTGGCACACCTGCATCGGAACGAAATGACTAACTAGGATTCAAGGCATCACATCAAAAACATTGTTTCCAGTATATTAGCCATCTCATGACGATCGGTTTTTAGATTTTTGTTCTTAATATTCAGATGGATCCATAAAGTACATAATAAAGGAGCAATGATCTTGAATTCTTAATTTCCTTGTCCCTAGATATATTACTTTTTTCATTTTTTTATAATGTTTAGTGTTATATATAAAATTTGATGGCAAGTTGCTTCTAGATGTGCTGGGATTGGGAATTGGACTAGTACCTTCACATTTCCTTTTTTCCTTTTAAAAAACCCTTTCTATTTCCTTGTAAAATATAACATGTCATCATTTTATCGATTGTAGTTTTTGATTTGATGGGCTGGTAACATTTTATGCTATGGTAACATTTTTCGCTTTGTAGACAACAATAAGTAGAAAAATCAAATGCTTTATGTGGACACCCGCTTCTATAAGAATGATAAAACTTTGGAACGATGACATAGTGACCTTTCTTGAACTGCCATGTTTTTCTCTTTTTTTAGAGACAAGGGATGGATATATACAACACACACACATGTAAACGTATCTATACCTAAGATCAATCCAACCCAATTCTATACATTCAATAAGTCCCCTCAAGTTGGGCATGGATGTCAATCATGTCCAACTTGTCGACGCATTCATCTCATGTTGTGAAGTGGAAAGGCCCCGTGTGAGTATGCCGAGTAGTTGGATATTCGATTTGATAAATGGAAAGTAGAGTTGGCGAGCATTTATTTTCTTAGGATAAAAAGTGTCGTTCCAACTCAACTGGCTTGGTGGGTTGTTGCATTGGATTGTTTGTAAGATTAATGATGACCTTGTAGTCACAATAAAGCTTCAATGGCAGGTTTATTAAGATGCCCAAATCATTAATCATGATCTAAACACACAACATTATAAAATCAAAGTTGATTAATGGAGCCATTATATCAACATCTGTGTAAGCTTCAATATTGGACTCCTTTCCTTTCTCAAAAAATAATACAGTGGAGCATGGCCTTAAATTTCAGCGAAATTCGACCTAATTTCGATTTCAACATGTTACCGAAATTCGGTCAAAATGGCCTAATTGACCAAAATATGGGGGCCCTAGTACAAAAATGACTGAAATGATCGAAATTTCGATCGATTTTCGACGTATATTCGATCGAAATTTCGTTTCGTCGGTCACCGAAATGGTGTTTGAAACCGACATTTAAGGCCGTCGTGGAGAAGAATAAGTGACTTCTATGACCATATGGCTCCTTTAGATAGAGAGGTGAAATCCTAGAGTGCAAATAATGAAAGGGGAAATTACAAGAGAAAGAAACAAGAAAAGCATGAATGATAATTACTCTAGCACTTCCCCTCTAAATGGAGCATAGATATCTATCATACTCTGCTTGGAATAACAAATCTGGAATGACCATGGCTAGGGCTTTGGTGAAAATGTCTTTTCTCTATTCCCTGAGATGACATGGGAAGTAGAGATGAAGCCCTTCTGTATCATATCTTGAGTGTAGTGACAATCTACATTGATATGTTTGGTCGTCTCATGGAAAGATAGATTGTTGGTGATGAATAATGCAACATGAGTATTACATAGAAACTGCATGGGAAGAAGTGTGTCATTCATTAGGTCATTTAGAACAGATTTGACCTACATCATCTTAGTGCTCCCTTGCTCCACGACACGATATTCAGATTCAACACTCGACTTAGTGAACATATTCTTTTCCTTGCTTTTACATGAGACTAGTGAGCTCCCAATGAATATTGCAAAATCAGAAGTTGACTTCATGTCCTTTGAACATCTTACATAGTCAACATCTGCTCATGTTGTGATGGCAAGAGTTGTCCCTCTACTGAATAGCTACCCTGTACTAGGAGAAGACTTCATATACCGTAAGATCATGTAGATTGTATCCATGTAAGCTTGACGTGGTTGCTCCATAAAGTGCCTGACTTTGCACACTACAAAGGGAGATATATGGCCTAGTAATAGTAGAGAAGCTTCCTAACGAGCTCCATGCATCTTCATTTGCCCACCTCATTTGTATCATCATCATAGAGTTTCATGTTAGGATCCATAGGAGTGGTGGCAAATCTGTAATCTGCCATCCCGATCTTTAGAAGGAGATATATAACATACTTTCTAAGAGTCATCATAAGGCCTCTATTATTCCTGGTAATTTTAAGGCCAAGGAATTATCATGGTTCGCTAAGGTCCTTGTTAACAAACTGTTGTCTAAAGAACTCCTTAGCGTCTTCATCGTTCGTAAATCTCCTGTTATAATGTTGTCGTCAATAGACTAGAATGACAACAATATCTTGTGGTCTCTAGGGGTGCTAATCGAATCGAATACATTCAAATCCAACTATATTTATATTCAAATTATAAATTTTTTTATTCTGAACTCGGATCAATTTCAAATGAATTCACTAGTCTGGATTAAAATTCAATTCATTATAATTTTTGAATATTCAAATTTCAATTCATTTTATTTTGAATTGGATGTTAATTATTAATTTAAGTAATTTTATAAAAAGAGTATTCTAATTTTCTAGGAAAAGAATGGACTTTACAATTCTATTTTATGAAAAATAGATTAGATAGGCAAAAAAGTGTTGAGATAAAGGTATAATTTAAATATATTGTAGAGATAGTTGATCGTCTTCTATGTTATTTAGTATTTCAGTTTCTTTATGTACCTCTCATGTAATTTACCCAAGGGCTCTCTCCCTATATAAGAGACCCGAGGGCTCTATGAAATAAACTATCTCAGTACTCTTTTACCCTAACATGGTATCAGAGTCCTAACCCTAATCTAGGGTTTCTCTCCACCGCCGCCCCCCTCCCGTCGACTCTCTCCTACCGCCGTCGTCCCCAGGGCGCCGCCCAGGGCTCCGCCGCCACCTCCAGGTTGCCTCCCAGCCCCCAGTGCGCCGCCGAGCAGTCCCGGGACCCCTCCTCGTCCCGCACGCGCGCCGCCGGAGCTCCCCCACCTTCCGCCCCGGCTCCCTCCAGCCGCCTCCGGGGGCTGTCTACACCGTCCAACCCTCTCCCAGCCCCCGACCAGTCCCCGTCCAGCCGCCATCTTCCTTGGTAGAGGCTTCCGGAGCCTCTACTTGTTGCCGGGTGCCGCTACTTCACTCGGTCTCGGATAGAAGATGGATTCAAGTGCATAACGTCTACATGTGCACTTGAATCCTTAAAGTCTTGGTAGACAACCTCTTCTTCGTCTATCAATAGTCGTTCTTCTCCGGCATTATGTCCGAACAAAAGCTCGATATGCCCGTCATAGGTGCGTTCAAAGGTTCTGCACCGATCGTCAAAATGGACGGGACAAACTACGAACTGTGGGCGATGCAGTTCCTCAGTCTCATGAAGTCGTGTGGTAAGAAGCATATTCTTACCGAGGATGAACCGCCGGAGAAGACAGGAGTCTATGCCTCATGGGAGGCTGATGATGCGTACGCCAAGGTTTGGCTCTCAGGTACGCTCACGACAGAGATAGCGAATGATGTCCTTCACCAGCCCACCGCCAAGGCGATGTGGGATATTTTGGCCATGACGTATTCTCAGGTCCGCAACGAGACGAAGATGCTCCAGTTGCAGCATGATATATTTACCACGAAGCAGAATGGGAGGCCTCTTCATTCGCTATACACGTCGCTTCGTGGGATGTTCGAGAAGCTCTATAGCACCATTCCGCTCACAGCCACGCCGGAACAACAGAAGACGTTCCGCAATGCCACTATGGTTGGCGTTTTACTTGCCGCCCTAGACCCGGAGTACGAGGCCGCACGCTCTCAGATCCTAGCAGATGCCACTATCCCGCCGATGGAAGAGGTATACAGGAGGCTCAGTCGTGTACCTGTTCCATCTACTACAGCGACTGCACCTCCGTCTGCAATGGCAGTTTCCAGGGGACGTGGTGGTTCGTCCTCGTTTCGTGGCAGAGGAAGTGGTGGACGTGGTCGCGGAGGTCGCATACGTTCCACGTGTTCATTCTGCCGCCGTACTGGTCATTCGGAGGATACTTGCTATTCCAAGCACGGCTTCCCTCCTTCTGCACGTGTCGCGGATCATGTTCAGGGTCCTTCAGCTCCTGCTACAGACCACAGGTTCGAAGAGTTGGTGGCACGACTTCGTGATATCATGCCACAATCGTCGCCTGATGGTACTGAAGTTTCTGATGTTGCAGCCTCGGCGTCAGCTAGTACATCCGCCTCTGCTAGTGCCTCAGGTAGTCCAAGTCTCACCTCATTGTCATGATCTCACAGGATGGATTGTCGACTCTGGAGCTACCCATCATCTATGCCGTGAGAAAGATATTTTGCAGTCCTACAGGGCTATACAGCCTGGTCGCTCTGTACTCATAGCTGATGGCACTCATTCTCCCATCATCGGTCTGGGGGAGACGGCTTTGCTACCCTCTATGCACTTACAGAATGTCCTACATGCACCAGAATTCTCTATGAACCTCTTATCCATTAGTCAGATTACACGTGATTTGCACTGTCGTGCTATTTTTGATCCATCGTCTGTTATTTTTCAGGACATACTGACGGGCAGGGTGATTGGCTGTGGTTCTGAGCACAATGGCCTCTATCGTCTAGTCCGTAACTCCTATGCTGGCGTCTCACTGCATTCCCAAGGCGCCGTATCTCCGTACACCTGGCATCTTCGGTTCGGTCATCTGCCCCTGCAGAAGATGCGTCACCTACTGCCTCAGATCTCTCCGAGTTCCTCCTTTCGTTGTGAAGCATGTCAGTTAGGGAAGCACCATCGATCTAGCTTCCCAGGTCGTCAGAGTCGGAGCAGTCGCTCCCCGTTTGAATTACTTCATGTAGACATTTGGGGTCCAAGTCGTGTCCCAGATCATCAGGGGCACAGGTTCTATTTAGTAGTGGTTGATGATTTCTCTAGAGTGTCCTGGACTTTTCTTCTTAAAATAAATCTGAAGCAGGAAGTGTTATCCAAAATCTTATTAGTGAAATCCAGAATGTTTTCTCTTCTACTGTTAAGTATGTGCGAACTGATAATGCATTGGAGTTCTGCACTCGCTCTCTTGCTACCTTCCTTTCTTCAAAAGGCATTGTTCATCAAACCACATGTGCTTACACCTCACAACAAAATGGGGTTGCGGAACGAAAGCATCGACCTTTTCTTGATATTGCTCGCACATTACTCATTCAATGTTGTGCTCCATTATCTTTTTGGGGAGATGCTATACTTACAGCATGTTATCTAGTCAACCGAATGCCTACAACTGTTCTTGGGGAAAAGTCCCCAATCTCTGTTCTTTTTCCAGACAGAGATTTGTTTGCACTTACACCTCGGGTCTTCGGCACTGTTGCATTTGTCCACCGCTTATCTCCAGGACTTGATAAGCTTTCTCCTAGGGCGATCAAGTGTGTTTTTGTGGGTTACTCCAGGACACAGAAAGGATACCGTTGCTATGATCCTGTCCATGACAAGTACTATGTGAGTGCAGATGTTACCTTTTTCGAACCTGTCATGTATTTCTCACCTGCGGGTGACAGATTGGCCTCCTCCACTTCTCCAGATTCCAATGTCTTTGTTCCACCACCGCCAAGCCTGGGTCAATCCTCTACTCCACCAACACCACCACCACCACCACTACCTCCTCCAGTTGTCCCTTTCACTAAGTTCTATACGAGGCGGACATGCCCTGCTCAAGCTACAAGTCAACCATCCAACACGCCTCAGGTTTGTTCTGAAATTAACACTAATGATGGCTTAGATAACGCACCTGTGCAGGAACCTTTACTACAGGAGGAGGAGCAACCGGTCATCACAGTCTTGGATGATTTAGACCGGCCCATTGCTCATAGGAAGCAGCGCAGACTCTACCCTTCGCATCCTTCTATCGGTTGCAGTGGTACGTGACTGGACCATATTCCAGCTTGATGTTAAGAGTGCTTTCTTGTATGGTGATCTACAGGAGGAAGTCTACATGCAGCAGCCACCCGGGTTTGCTGCTGAGGGGGAGACTCAGAAGGTGTGCAGACTTCATAAGGCTATCTATGGCCTTAAACAGAGTCCTCGAGCATGGTTCCAGAAGCTCTCCCAGCTTATTGAACGACAGGGGTTCAGAAGATCAAATGCGGACCACTCACTGTTCGTCCGGAAGACCCCTAGAGGTACCATTGTTGTTATGGTATATGTTGATGACATATTGGTTACTGGAGATGATGCACAGGGGGTTGAGGTAACCAAGTCTATGTTGGGCAGCCAGTTCATTACAAAGGATCTAGGCATAATACGATACTTTATGGGGATAGAATTTGCAAGAAATGCACAAGGAATGGTGATGACTCAAAGAAAATATGTCACAGATTTGCTAGTTGAAACAGGAATGACTGGATGCAGACCTTCAAGTACACCTATGGACCCGAGTATGAAGCTGTACGATGATGATACCGAGGAGGTGGACAAGAGAAGGTACAGAGAAATGGTGGGGAAGCTCTTATACATCACTATTACTCGACCGGATATTGCCCTTGCAGTAAACCGGGTGAGTCAATTCGTGGAGCAGCCGAGGCAAGTACATATGGATGCCTTGTACATGTATTGAGATATCTGAAGTCTTCCCCAGGCACAGGGTTGCTATTCAAGAAAGGTACAGATCTGTCTATTTCAGCCTGTGCAGATGCAGATTATGCAGGATGTCCAAGGGATCGTAAGTCTACTTCTGGATTTGCTATCTTCATAGGTAGCTCTTTAGTCTCTTGGAAAAGCAAGAAGCAGACTGTTGTGGCGAGATCCAGTGCCGAATCCGAGTACAGAGCCATGGCACAGACAAGCACATAAATGATGTGGGTTAAAGCAGTCGTAGAAGATCTGAATGTTGATGTTCCCTTGCCTATGAACCTTCAATGTGATAATCAGGCAGCATTATTTATTGCCAACAATCCAGCCTTCCATGAGAGAACCAAACACATAGAGGTGGATTGTCATTACACTAGGGACATGATTCAGAAGGGCTTCATCTCCACGTCTCACGTCAGTTCAGAGGACCAGACAGCGGACATATTCACTAAGCCATTGCTCAGAGGACCTTTCCAGAGATGTTCTTCCAAGCTGAGCATGATAGATATCTATGCTCCATCTTGAGGGGGAGTGTAGAGATAGTTGATCGTCTTCTATGTTATTTAGTATTTCAGTTTCTTTATGTACCTCTCATGTAATTTACCCAAGGGCTCTCTCCCTATATAAGAGACCCGAGGGCTCTATGAAATAAACTATCTCAGTACTCTTTTACCCTAACATATATAATATGAGATGCATTAAATTACCCAACTTTTGTAGTTCTTGTACTAGTGTATGTCTGATGTGATCCTTATTTGCTCTTTTATTTGTTATGATTGAAATAAATAAAGAAAAATAATTAGATTAGGCTTATAAATGATAAATATTGTTGTAAAACAACGAATCCACTGTAATTACCTTTTGCATGTTGATGAACCCACTGGAATACGCTCTCAAGTTTGGAGTTGTTTTGTTGAACAACGTGTGGTATTGTATTATCTGATTACTGGTGCAGTGATTCTTATTTTTTCAATTCCAATAGGATGCTAAAATTTTAGTTGCAGCTGATGCTAGTTAAATGGTAGCTGTAGTTATCTGGGAACACTATTTATATCTCAGATTGAAACTGTCGGAAACAATCTGATTTTCTTAGCTTTTGAATTTCTGACTTTCGCATCCAATCTGATTTTCTAATCTTCTACTTTTCTAAGCTTCATGTATTATTAAAAAAAAGAATGCATATAAGAGAAGAGGAGAACTTGTAGAAATAGGAAGATTTAATGTATAGGGATCGCTTTCACAGGGAGGCGCTGACGGTGTGGTGCTCTGGGAGGAGTAGAGGAAGCAACTATTGTGGAGGCGACATGTGGAGTTGCAAGGTGGGGAGGGTGGCGGCGCGCGTATGTGTGGTGGGGGGGAGCTGCACGGTGAGGGAGAGGTTGCATGACAACGTTGGCAAGACTGTGCAGTAGGGTTCACGGCGACGAGCTGGCGAGTTAAAGGTCACTGGCTGTTTTGGTGGCGGTTGGGAGAAGGGAGAGAAGAGGAGTGATGGAATTGGATTTTAGGGTTACGAGGGGAGGGAGAATTGGAGAGAGAATGTGGGGATAGTGGAGGAATTGGGAGAGTTTTGAATTAGATTAAAAAAATAACATTAAGTTTTATTTATTTATGTAAGTTTCATATACTAAGTCTTCAAAAGACTGAATGGGTTGGAGAGAAAGCAAGGGAGATCGAGAAGACATGCTTTAAACTTTAGTATTCAGGTAAAGATAAGGGCAGAAACGGTGTTGGAGTGGTTGTTCATAAGGATTTGAAGGATTGTGTGGTTGAGGTGCAAAGATTCAGGGATCGAATTATTTTGCTAAGATTGGTGCTTGAAGAAGAAATTCTGAATATCATCTCAATTTATGTACCACAAATTGGTTTATATGAAAGGACTAAACAAGCTTTTTGGGAGTATCTGGATACGATTTTACAAGGAATCCACAAAAAGAGATGATTTGTATAGGTGGAGATCTTAAAGGACGTGAGAAAAAAATGCCTCAGGGTATGCTAATATTCATGGAGAACATGGTTTGGGGATAGAAATGAAGAGGGAAAAGTCATTCTGGATTTTGTAACGACATATGATCTTTTCATAACAAACACTCTCTTCAAGAAGAGGGATGAGCATTTAATCACTTATAAGAGTGACCCAACTAGAACACAGATAGATTACTTTGCATTGAGGAGAAGTGATAGGTTGTGTTGTAAAGACTGCAAAGTGATCTCAGGAGAGAGTTTGACAACCCAACATCACTGGTTAGTCTTGGATGTGCAAATAAAGGGCTGGTAAAGAAATGGAGGGTTCCTAAGATCACTAGAACTAGATGGTGGAATCTTCCACTGAAGCAATCGAGCTTTAGGGAGAAAATTTTAGAAGACTTATCTTGGGATTGTAGCAGAAGTGCAAATGAGATGTGGGAGTCAGTAGCATATTGTATCCGAAAGGTAGCTAAAGAGATGCTAGGTAAGTCAAAGGGAGGAGCTCCAGGTCAAAAGGAGGCTTGGCGGAGGAGTGAAGGGGTGCAAGAGAAGCTAAAAATTGAAAGAGCATGCTTTAAAGTTATGTCTAAGGATAGAACATAGGAAATTGTCACAAACTACAAATAGTGAAGAAGGAAGCAAAAAAGGCTGTAAGCAAAGCTAAGTCAAAAGCTTATGAAGTTTTATATAAAAATCTCGACTCTAAGGAGGGTCAAAAGGATATATTCAGGTTGGTCAAAGCAAGAGAAAGAAAGATCTTTCTCAAGTGAGATGCATTAAGGACGAGGAATGTTACGTACTTGTTACTCAGAAGGATATATAGACTAGATTGGAGCAGTACTTCCATAAACTTTTAATTGGGAAAGAAATGGAGAAATCACTTTGGGTGATCTAGCTAGTAGTAAAAGTTATTTGAACCGTACAAAAGCTATAGACAACAAATACAAGAAAGGAAGTAGAGGAGGCTTTGAAAGTTATGAGGCCTGGGAAAGGTGTAGGACCGGATGACATCCCTATAGAAGTAAGAAGAGTTTTAGATGATCGTGGTTTGACTTGGCTTACGAATCTATTCAATGTTATTTGACGAAGCAAGAAAATGTCTGAAGATTGGAGGAGTATCGTGATGCTTCTTTATAAGAACAAAGGAGACATTCAAAATTGTTCAAATTACAGAGGTATCAAGCCGATGAGTCAAACTATGAAAATTTGGGAATATGTGATCGAAAGAAGGTTGATGCAAGTTTCCAAAGTAAAAGAAAACCAATTCGGATTCATGCCAGGTCGCTCAACTATTGAAGCCATACATTTGCTGAAGAGAACAATGGAGATTTATAGAGCTAAAGGGAAGAACCTCCATATGATTTGGGGAAGGCTTATGATTCTGTCCCACGAGAGATATTGTGGAGGGTTTCGGAGAAGAGATAAGTACATGTCCTATACACTAACCTCGTAAAGGATATGTATGATAGGGCTTTATCGTGTGTAAGGATCCCGTCTGGGAAGATTGACTATTTTGACATCAACACTGGTTTACAAGGTTCAACTTTGAGTCCATTTCTTTTTACTTTGATTGTGGAAGAGATGACAAGTCACATTCAAGATGAGTTACCTTGGTGTATGTTATTTACTGATGATAATGTTGATTGACGAGACTAGAGATGAAGAAAATGAGAAGCTTGAGGTATGGAGACATGCATTGGAGACTAAAGGATTTTGTATAAGTAGGGATAAGACGGAATATATGAAGTGCACCTTTGATAGAAGCAATGGTGAAGGAATCGGGTAAAGATTGGTGACGATAGCATTCAGAAGAGATATTCTTTTAGATATATGTGATCGATTTTGCAACATGATGGGGAAATTGATGGAGATGTTACTAATACAATATATGCAGGCTGGCTAAAGTGGACAGGAGCCTTTGCTGTTCTATGTGATAAGTAAATTCCTTTAAAAATTAAAGGAAAGTTTTACAAAGTAGCCGTGAGATCTGCTATGCTCTATGGATCTGAATGTTGGCCTGTGAAATGATGCAATCAGAAAGAAAGTTGGTGTACCTCCGATCGAGGATAAGATGCGAGAAAACTGCTTAAGATGGTTTGGTCATTTGCAAAGAAGGTTGACTAATGCACCAGTTAGGAGATACGAGTGTTGGGATATTAAGCCAGCTAAGAGAGGCGAGACGACCCAAGTAGTGTTGGAAAGAGACTATATGAAGAAATCTTAGTTTTTTGGATATAAGCCCGAGATTCACCCAAGGTAGCTCTGAATAGAGACGAAGAATCCATGTAGGCGACCCTACATAATTGTGGGAAAATGCTCTGTTGTTGTTGTATTTAAATTGTGTAAATTTGATAGTGTGTGGATTTTCAAAATTTACCCTATGTATATTTTTTTGTAGATAATAAATCTTTAAACTTTATCATATGTATGCATGTGTGTATGTTATGGATCTTTAAACTTTAGCATATGTATGTATGCGTGTATGTTTTGAATCGAATTGAATTGTTATCGAATGAATCCAAGTCAATTCAGATTCAATTCTTTTGAAAATCGAATTCACAAATTAAATTCATATTCGATTCATTTAAATTCGAGTCGAACTATTTTTGAATTTTTTCAGAGCGAATCATAGTCAAATTCAAATGATTCGATTCAATTAGCAACTCTAGTGGTGTCTTGTGTAGAAAGAGCCAGTGATCCACAGTCGATCTTTTGAAGCTCTGTTTCTCTATGAGGTCCGAGATCTTCTAAAATCTTACTTTAAGATTCGAAAAGGCTATAAATAACCTTATGAAGTTTGCATATCTTTTGGCACTCCCTCCAACAAACCTAGGTGGCCACATGTAGACTTCCTCCTGCAGATCACCATACAAGAAAGCATTATTGACATATAGTTGGGAGAGCGACCAGTCTCGTACGACAATAACAAGAGGAGAATCCAAAGAATAGAATGACATGTCACAGAAGATATAGTATCCTGATAGTCCATTCTGTATGTTTGAGTGAATCCACATACCATATGTTTACCCTTGTAGCGATTAACACGGATATATGCTCTTTGTTTCACTGTAAAGACCTACTTGTAGCCAACCATGGAAGCCTCTGAGTGGACTGTAACCAAGATCCATGTATCACGTGACTAGAGTGCAGTCATCTATTCCTCTGTAGCGATTAACATTGATATATGCTCTTTGTTTCACTGTAAAGACCTACTTGTAGCCGACCATGGAAGCCTCTGAGTGGACTGTAACCAAGATCCATGTATCACATGACTAGAGTGCAGTCATCTATTCCTCTTAGTGATTAACACTGATATATGTTCTTTGTTTCACTGTAAAGGCCTACTTGTAGCCAACCATGGAAGCCTCTGAGTGGACTGTAACCAAGATCCATGTATCACTGACTAGAGTGCAGTCATCTATTCCTCTATAGCAAGATACCGCTAACTGTCTTACATAGCCTCATGATATGTGCATGGGATCATATCAATTGATAGTTCTATCACAAAGTTGTTGAAATCCTCTGTAAACATCCCAATGAAACATTATCTGCGAGAGGATATGTAGCACATGTACGCATTGTTTTTTGAAGTGCAATAGGCTGGTCAAGATCATCCGAATGATCTGTCTCTTATAAGCTGCAATCTCATCCTATAAAGTCTCCTACTATATAGAAATATCAACAGTATCATCAGTGGAAACCAAGTGTTCAGAATCTATCAAGGGTATACTAGATGATGGGAAAGGCACAAAAGCAAGGGATATGGCAGTCGGACTATGAATGTATACATAATGCAAGGTCAGAGCCACAAGAGGTGTGCAGGGCATGTCTTAAAATGTCGGTTTCACCATCTTAGGGAAATTGACATTGGACTTGGCAAACTTCAGTATGCTTCTTTGCATTTTCATGTCCTTGAGTAATATCTCATTGACATATCGGCAACATGTCATCGATATGTCGGTTTCACAATGTCATCTACATGCAAGTGATATTGGCATTTTGGGCCATATGTGGGAGGTGGAGGTCAAGGAGGAGGTAGAATGTATGACCTCCTCACCAAACTTTGACGAAGTCATCTTGTCACATGTAGGAGAAAAATATATAACATACTCAAAGAATGTGACGTCATCATTGACATAGTATTTTCATCTGATAGAGTCAAAGCATCGATACCTCTTCTGGGTCCAAGAGTAGCCGACAAAGATGCACTTGACAACTCTGGGGGAGAACTTGTCATGGACATGAGTCAGGTAATGAACACAAGCCACAGAATCAAAGACACGTGATGTTAGAGAGAAGAGGTCCTTATCGAGAAACACAATTAAATAAGGAACCTTTTTCATAATACGAAGTACGCCATATAGTTGATGAGGTACTATGCAGTGAGAATAACATATCTCCAATAAGAGTAGGGGGCATGAATCTATATAGTATTTTCGTCTGATAGAGTCAAAGCATCGATACCCCTTTCGGGTCCAAGAGTAGCCAACAAAAATGCACTTGAAGGCTTTGGGGGAGAACTTGTCATGGCCATGAGTCGGGTGATGAACACAAGACACATAACCGAAGACACGAGATGTTAGAGAGAAGAGGTCCTTATCGAGAAACACATTTGAATAAGGAACCTTTTTCATAACATGAAGTACGACATACAACTGATGAGGTACTATGTAGTGAGAATATCAATCTCCAATAAGAGTGGGGAGCATGACTCTATATAATGAGATTCCCGATAACATCAAGTAGATGACGACGGTGTTTGTAAGTCTAGAAAAATAATCAACTGCAATGAGATAAGACGTTTGTCCTTGGTGATCAGAAACGCAAATGGGTCCTTAAATATCAAACTACAATAACTCAAATAAAGAACTATTGCTATGACTCTGACCATTAGAGGTACATGATCTTCTCGAGTCTACTGTAGGCCTCATTCATGCGAGGTATAGATATGTATGCTAATAGTTGAGTTCATGCGACATCATACTCAGGGTCAAGTGTCCTCAGAAATACTCCAACCATTGTGGTGTTCCTGCACGACTTCTCCTGTTTGGGAGAAGTGATCATAGACATGAAGCTCTAAAGCTTCTCAAACATGCCCTTGAGTTATGAGTAGAAAGTATGAAGATGACGAACATTTTGTTTGGCCATGAAAATGTCATACTGGAACTCCAAGATATCTGTCTCATTCCTCGCCTGAGAATAGAGGGTGGCGAGGGTGTCCCACATTGCCTTTGTAGTGGTTTAATGCAGAATATCATTGGCTATCTCTGTAGTGAGAGTACCAAACAGCCAAACACGTACACACATCATCTTGCTTCCAAGAAGCATTAACCTCAGGCTTGTTGGTTGTCTCAAGCTGTGTCAAAATGTACTTATTATTGCATTGCAGAAGGCTCATGAACTACATGGACCATAACTTATTATTGGTCCCATCCACCATGTCGATGGGTGCTTAGCCTTTGAAGGCGCCACTAGAGGAATCGCCGATCGTGTTCTCTAACATGATGATGGAGCTGGGAAAGGACACGATTGAGGTCGTAGATGGATCTGAAGGTGTCTACACAATCGTAGTGTATGCAGAATACAGACTCATGTCGCAACTGTTCCCATCAACTTCAACGTTGCTCTAGGATGGACACAATGGTTTATAGGTTTGAAATCACCCCGGCACCTTCAAAATTAGATCATTGGAGAACCTAATGACAATGAGATCTTCAGAAAGGCCACTAGGGTCTGTTGGCGGCACGAACATGGGCCAAGGGGTCCCACTAGCAGCATAAGGGATGCTGAAAATTGCTATTGGTGGCACTGGGATGCGTAAACAAGCAGTTGGGACCACTAGCAGTAAAACACAGTAGCGACTAGCCAAGATGCTGAATATGCTAGCGATGTTGCGACAACGGATAATACCACAAGCAACATCACAGAGGAGATTGGAAGATACCAGTGGTCAATGACGATGGTGGTGATGCCTTGCGGTATAGAGAGAGTAGAGGGCCAACCTGTGGGGCAAGGGTTCATGGATATCGAGCTTCGGTCTAGAACTATTGCTCTGATACCATGTGGAAGGAAATAATGAACATGTTTATTATGAGGGCCATAGGGCTCTTTTATAAAGAAATGAGAAACCTAGAGGGCAAATTACATAATAGTGACGAAATAACTAATCAAACATCATTTACTACCAAGTCTTTTCCTACATTTAAGTAGGGTCGGCTACATGGATTTTCTGCCTCCATTCAGGTCTATTTTGGGTCATTCTCGGGCTTAAATCCAAAAACTAAGATCCCTTTGGATAAGTCTCATTCCAACACTTCTTGGGCCCTCAAATCTCACATCTTCTAACTGATGCATCAATCGACTTCGTTTGCACATGGCCAAACTATCGCAGGTTTTCTTTCATCTTATCTTCTATCCAAGTTATACCAACTTTTCTTATGATCTCATCATTCTGAATCCGATCTTTTCGTGTATGACCACACATCCGCCTTAGTATTTTTATTTCTGCTACTGTCATTCTCTATACATGATTATGGTTCGCATGCCAACATTCTGATCCATAGAGCATAGCATGTCTCACGGTTGCTTCGGAATGCTTTCCTTTGACTTTCATAGGTATTTTCTTATGATGAAGAACAATAGAGGCTCCTCCCCACTTTAGCCAACCTACATTTATTTTATGAGTAAACATCTCCATCAATCTTCCCATCATGTTGCAAAATAGATCACAAGTATCTAAAAGAATCTTTCTTCTAAATGGTATCGTCTTCAATCTTCACCTCGATTCCTTTACTGTTGTTTCCATCAAATGTGAATCTCCATATATTTTTTCTTAGCCCTACTTGTACGAAATCATTTAGTCTCTAAGCCATCTGTCCAAACTTCCAGTTTATTATTTACTCCATCTCTTGTCTCATCAATCAACACAATATCATCGGTGAACAACATACACCAAGGTATATAATCCTAAATGGGACTAGCCAACTCGTCCATAATCAAAGCAAAAATGAATGGGCTCAAAGCTGAACCTTAATGCATATCGATGCTGATGTTGAAATAGTCGGTCTTCCAAAACGGAATCCTTACACAAGATGAAGCCACATCATACATATCCTTTATAAGGTTAATGTATAGGAGATTTACTTATCTCTTTTCCAAAACTCTCTACAATATCTCCCTTGGGGTTGAATCATAAGCCTTTTCCAAATCAATAAAAATCACACGGTGGTTCTTTTTAACTATATAAATCTCAATTGTTATCCTCAGCAAAGTGGATATATTCAATAATTGAGCGCCCTGGCATGAATCCAATTTGGTTTTCAGTTACTTTGGATAATTGCCTCAATCTTCGTTCGATCACACGTTCCCAAATTTTCATAGTATGGCTCATCGGTTTGATACCTCTATATTTCGAACCATTTTGAATGTGTCCTTTATTCTTATAAAGATGCCCCATAATGCTTCTCCTCCATTCTTTAGGCACTTTCTTGCTTCACCAAATAATTAATCAAATACAAAATATCTCAATAGAACCAATGGCAAAGAAACTGTGGTGCATGTTGAGAGTTATTTTATCTTATCATGTTTATGTATTTTATTTTCTTTCTGTCTCTATTATATAAATTGCCTAACTAAGTTTCTCCTCTACAAGAAAGTCCTAGGATCATATTAATAAACAATTCATTATTTTTTCTTCACGTAGTATTAAAACGACGGTATTATATTGAAGCATGTGTCCTAGACCCCCTCTACGTGCACGTCGTCGCCGACGGCACTCATACGTCATTTTCGTTGGTTACACTGCTCCAATGTTCCCTCATATGGGGTGTTAGCCTCCCTTCTGTCAGTTTGCACCACAATAGCCCATCTTGGGGCTACCCTAGCAGTTGTGCAGACCCCCTCAACCATGCATCGGACCCTAACAACCATGCACTTACTGTCACTAATGTGGTCACTCTGAGGACACATGTCAGCAATTTCCCATGTTCTTAAGCAGGTTCAGACTCTTGCACCTCCTATCATTGCTTCTAATCAGGGATTCTATGAGTTTATCGCCCGTCTGAAGGAGATCATGCTTCCCACCTTCGAATCTTCTAGTGCTCCGTCAGGCTCGTCCAACTCCGTTGCCTCTACATCTGCCTGTACTTCAGGTATAACCTATACTCTAAATACTTGTCACAGGACATATCTCTTGTCCTAGATTCATGTGCTACTCATCATTTATGTATACGGGGCTCAATTTACTTCCTCTAGAACTGTTCAGCCTAGTATAATGTTAGTTATTGATGATGTGATGCATTCCCCCATTACAAGGCATGTGGAGATTAGACTGACAATCATTCAATCGCATAATATTCTTCATGCTCTTGATTTCTCAATGAATTTATTATCTATTAGTTAAATCTCCAAGGATTTACATTATTATGTCATCTTTGACTCCTTTTATTTTGTGTTTGAGGATATACTCATGGGCATGATTATTTGGATGCAATAGTAAGGAAGGTCTCTACATACTGTATCACTCTTCATATGCCAATGCCTCTTCCATTCCTACTAAGTTAGTCTCCCCCTCCATGTGGCGTCTTTGGTTCAGTCATCTACCTCTGGAGAAGTTTGTGTAGAGTTTTCCCTCAGATTTCTTCTAGATCTACCTTTTAGCAGGAGCCTTGACAGCTTGGGAAGCATCATTGTTCTAGTCATTTAGGTCGTCAAAGTCATAGCGGTAGTTCTTTATTTAAGTTGGTACATTTTATATGTGGGGTCCCAGTCGTGTCCTTGACCATCAAAGTCACATGTTTTATTTTGTAGTCGTTGATGATCATTCTAGATTGTTATGAGGTTTTCTTTTGAAAAACAAGTCTGAGGCTGGGTTTGTCATTTGATCTTATATTTATGAGATAAAGAATATTTTCCTGCTATATTAAGTATGTTTTCTCTAATAATGCCTTGGAATTTTGTACTACTTAGTTATCCAGTGAAGCAAGCGAGCTTCAGGGAGAAGGTTTTAGAAGACTTATCTTGGGATTGTAGCGATAGTGCAAACGAGATGCGGGAGGCAGTAGCATCTTGTATCCGAAATGTAGCTAAGGAGATGCTAGGCGAGTCAAAGGGAAGAGCTCCAGGTCAAAAGGAGGCTTGGTGGTGGAGTGAAGGGGTGCAAGAGAAGCTGAAAATAAAAAGAGCTTGCTTTAAAGCTATATCTAATGATAGAACAGAGGATATTGTCACAAACTACAAAATAGCGAAGAAGGAAGTAAAGAAGGCTGTAAGCGAAGCTAAGTCAAAAGCTTATGAAGTTTTGTATAAAAATCTCGGGTCTAAGGAGGGACAAAAGGATATATTTGGGTTGGCCAAAGCAAGAGAAAGAAAGACCAAAGACCTCTCTCAAGTGAAATGCATTAAGGACGAGGAAGGTCATGTGCTTGTTACTCAGAAGGATATAAAGACTAGATGGGAGCAGTACTTTCATAAACTTTTCATTGGGGAAGGAAATAGAGAGATCACTTTGGGTTATCTAGCTTGTAGCGAAATTTACTTGAATCGTGCAAGCTATAGACGGATACAAAGAAAGGAAGTAGAGGAGGCTTTGAAGGTTATGAGACTCGGGAGTGTAGGACTGGATGACATCCCTATAGAAGTGTGGAGAGTTTTAGGTGAGCGTGGTTTGACTTGGCTTACGAATCTATTCAATGTTATTTGATGAAGTAAGAAAATGCCTGAAGATTGGAGGAGGAGTATCGTGGTGCCTAGGGATGCAAACGGTCGGATACGGATACGGATATAGGTATTACCATGTCCTTATCCGTTTTTAATACGAATACGGATGCAGATACGGATATTGACGGATATTAAAACTATCTTACCGTATCCTTAAAAAACGGATACGGATGTAAAACAGATATCGTGGTGCCTAGGGATGCAAACGGTCGGATACGGATATAGGTATTACCATGTCCTTATCCGTTTTTAATACGAATACGGATGCAGATACGGATATTAAAACTATCTTACCGTATCCTTAAAAAACGGATAAGGATGTAAAACAGATATTGATCGCACACGAGTAATGTTAGAAATACTCTATAGAATTGACTTAAATATATAAGAATTGGACGGAAAACACATGATATTAATTTACTAAATGTGTTTGTATCATAAAAAGTATATAAATATGGTAAAAGGAGGTTGAGAAGTATGTTATATATGGTTAAAAATAAATCTACAACTGTATTTATATACTAAAACGGATATACGGATACGGATGGTTGCGGATATCAAAATGATATCCATATCCGTATCCATTTTAAAACGGATACGGTGACGGATCGGATACGGATATATCCGTATCCGTTTGCATCCCTAGTGGTGCCTCTTTATAAGAATAAAGGAGACATTCAAAATTGTTCAAATTATAGAGGTATCAAGCTGATGAGTCACAATATGAAAATATGGGAACGTGTGATAAAAAGAAGGTTGAGGCAAGTTTTCAACGTAAAAGAAAATCAATTCGGATTCATGCCAGGTCGCTCGACGATTGAGGATTCATGCCATCCATTTGCTAAGGAGAACGATGGAGATTTATAGAGCTAAAAGGAAGAACCTCCATATGATCTTTATTGATTTGGAGAAGGCTTATGATTCTGTTTCACGAGAGATATTGTGGAGAGTGTTGGAGAAGAGACAAGTACATGTTCTATACATTATCCTCATAAAGGACGTATGATTGGGCTTTATCTTGTGTAAGGACCTCGTCTGGGCAGATTGGATATTTTGACATCAACATTGGTTTACATCAAGGTTCTGCTTTGAGTCCATTTCTTTTTACTTTGATTATGGACGACTTGACAAGTCACATTCAGGATGAGTTGCCTTGGTGTATGTTATTTGCTGATGATATTGTGTTAATTGACGAGACTAGAGATGGAGTAAATGAGAAACTTGAGGTTTGGAGACATGAGTTGGAGACTAAAGGATTTCGTACAAGTAGGGCTAATACGGAATACATGGAGTGCACCTTTGATGGAAGAAATGGTGAAGGAATCGAGGTGAAGATTGGTGACGATAACATTCAGAAGAGAAATTCCTTTAGATATCTGGGATCTATTCTGCAACATGATGGGGAAATTGATGGAGATGTTACTAAT
This sequence comes from Ottelia alismoides, assembly GCA_037367405.1. Lineage (NCBI taxonomy): Eukaryota > Viridiplantae > Streptophyta > Magnoliopsida > Alismatales > Hydrocharitaceae > Ottelia > Ottelia alismoides. Next base: position 1,134,687 of record JAZKJV010001462.1, on the reverse strand, counting down.
AGAATAAATGCAGGTTGGCTAAAGTGGAGAGGAGCCTCTGCTGTTCTCTGTGATAAGAAAATTCCTTTAAAAATTAAAGGAAGTTTTACAAAGCAGCCGTGAGACCTGCTCTGCTTTATGGATCTGAATGTTGGCCTCCGAACCATAGACATGCGCAGAGAATGAATATAGCAGAAATGAAAATGCCAAGGTGGATGTGTGGACACACACACACACACACGTAAAGATCGGATTCGGAATGATGCAATCATAAAGAAAGTTGGTGTAGCTCCGATCGAGGATAAGATGCGAGAAAACCACTTAAGATGGTTTGGACATTTGCAAAGAAGATCTGTTGATGCACCAGTTAGGAGATGCGAATATTGGGATGTTGAACCGACTAAGAGAGGGCGAGGACGGCCCAAGAAGTGTTGGAAAGAGACCATACGAAGAGATCTTAATTTTGTGGATATAAGCTCGGGATTGACCCAAGATAGATCTGAATGGAGGCGAAGAATCCATGTAGCTGACCCTACTTAATTGTGGGAAAAGGCTTTGTTGTTGTTGTTGTGTTAGTTATCCAGTTCTCAGGTCTCATAACATTATACATTAGACATCATTGGTCTTCTCAACAGAATGGTATTGCAGAACACAAACACCGTCATCTTCTTGATATGACCAGGACTCTTCTCATTTAGAGTCGTGTTCCCCACTCTTTCGGTGGAGGGGGGTGGGGGATGTTGTTCTCACTGCCCGTTATCTGTTCAATTGGATGTCGTCCTTTGTGTTAGATGAAAATATTTCTTTTTCGATTGTGTTTCCTGATATGGATCTTTTCTCCCTATGACATCATATCTTTAGTTCAATGGCTTTTGTGCACCATCTGACCACTGGTTGTGACAAGATCTCTCCCAAAGATGATAAGTGTGTCTTGATACTCTTGGACATGAAAATAATTGATTTGATCCGATTAGACGAAAGTACTATGTTAGCAATGAATCTAATGATGCCACTTTCTTTAAGTCGATTATGTACTTTACTCCTACAGGTGACAGAATGATTGCCGCTGAAATTGGTGAGGAGGTTTACGCACCCCCTCCTCTTACTTCACCACCACCTTCTCGTGTGGTCCCACCTACACCACCACTAGCTCCACCACCACCACATCTACCTCCTATGGGGTTGCTCCTCCGCTCCTACCATCGAGTACGTTGGTTCAGTTTTTACCACATTTTTATATTCGTTGTCCTCCTTCTGTACCCTCTTCTCATGGATTGTCTCCATCATCCAACACGTCCTAGGCATGTTCTAAGCACTTTGTTTCTATTGATGACATTGTGATTTGCCTATGCAGCATGCTACTTTACAGAATGAGCATGTTCCTTTAAAGGAGGCTACGTTACATGTCATAGAAAATAGAGATGATCTTGACGTGTCCATCGCTCTTCAGAAGCGAAGGCATATTGTGCCACATATCCTCTCGATACTCATGTTTCCTTAGAGAGTCCATTAGAGGTTTTAGGAGGTTTTTCGTGAGTATATCAACTATAGAGATCCCACAGACATATCAGGTGGATATACGCGACAGTCACTGACATCTAGCTACGGAGGAGGAGATGGTCAAATTACAGTCGTGTGGTATATGGAACCTGGTCAATGCCCCTTCATGGTTTTCAGTTGTTGGACGCAAATAGGTGTTTAAAGTGAAGCACCGTACAGATGGCGGTGTTTATCGCTAAAGGCTAGATTTGTAGCTTGTGTGTTCACCCAGACTTGTGGGGTGGACTATCAGGATACATTCTCTCCCATGGTACGTCATTCTACACTATGTATCCTTCTCTTTGTTGCAATAATATGTGATTATCCTTGTCGATGTGAAAAATGCATTCTTATATTGTGACTTGCATGAGGAAGCCTACATGCAACAACCATCCGAGTTTGTTGCTAAGGGGGAGTGTCAGACAAATTTACAATTTCGTAAGGCTATCTATGGCCTTAAGTAGAGTCCTATAGTATGGTTCCAGAAGCTCTCAAACTTGATAGAGTAATATGGCTTCACAAGATCGATTGCAGACAATTCATTGTTAGTTCAGATGACTTCGAGAGGTAAGTTTTTATACTGGTCTATGTTGATGATATCCTTGTTACATGAAATGATGTGCATGGTATTAATGCAACTAAGGAGTTCCTTGGACAACAGTTTGTCTCCAAGGACCTTGATGAGTTAAGTTACTTTTTAGGACTTGAGTCCGCTAGAGACCAACAGGGTCTTGCGCTGACCCAAAGAAAGTATCTCGGAGATAGGAATGGTAGATTGCAGACTTGCCACTCCCATGGACCCTAATATGAAGCTATATGATGGGGATACCGAGATTTGAGCCCGCTAAAGACCAACAGGGTCTTCCGATGACCCAGAGAAAGTATCTCAGAGATAGGTATGGTAGATTGCAGACTTGCCACTCCCATGGACCCTAATATGAAGCTATATGATGGGGATATCGAGGAGGTAATTCTAGTTAGGAATCTCCTTTATGTGACTTTCTCCAGGAAACAGACATCTCTTTTGTCGTAAGTAGAGTTAGTCAGTTTATGGAGTAGTCTAGACATGCATATGTGTATGTAGTTCATATGATTTTGAGATATCTGAAAGCTTCTTGATGTATTGGATTGCTCTTTGACAGAGGGACATCCCTTTCCTTACGACATGTACAGATGCAGATTATGCAGGATTTTCCAAGGATAAGAAATCTACCTCTGGCTTTGCGGTGTTCATAAATAGCTCTTTGGTGTCATGGAAGAGCAAGAAGCATACTGTGGTTATCAGATCTAGTATAGAGTCAGAGTACAAAGTCATAGCACAAGGGAGCACTAAGATGAAATGGATCAGACCTGTTATGACTGACCTTGCTATTGATGCACCTGTTCTAATGCATTCAAAGTGCGACAATCATGCAACGCTTTTCATTGCCAACAATCATGTATTTCTTGAGAGAATCAATCACATTGAGGTAGATTGACACTATACACTGACATGATTTAGGGGTTTATTTTTAAAGGGTTTCTCCTCTCTATATATGAGAACCCTAGGACCATATAAAGAAATCATTATTTTCTCTCTACAAAAAGATATAGGATTCGGTCTCTTTCTGAGCATAGAGTTATTGTTAGTAGGAATGTTACATCTGATGAGAATTCCATACTTCACTCGAGGAGTGAGTCTGTTGATACAAAGACCATGTGATAATATGCACGAAAAGTTGGAGTTAGAGCTATCTCCTAGAAGTGATCAAACAATTGATCATACCACTTCTAATCAAGATGATGATGAGCAGCCTGAAGCTACAATTAGTCTCGTAGAGGTAACCAAGTGTTGCAACTGGTCTCGAAGAGAGATACATCCATCACAGAGATACACCCCGTCCTTGAGCGAGGTCTTTTACCAGCAGATGTTGTTGGAGTATTTGTTATGTGTGCTATTGAGTTGTAGCAAGGTAAATGGATCCTGGAGAAGATCCATTTACCCCATCCATGTATTTAGTCCCACATCATCTAGTAGTGGGACTTGGAGGTTCTGGAGAGGCTATATAAGGAGTCCCGGACCTCCTGTATACATTGAGAAAGTGTAATGCATAATATGCCCCTTTGAGGGCTTCTCCCGTGGTTTCATCCCGCTCCTCACGGAGTAGGGTTCCACGTTAAAATCCTGCGTTCTTTGATGTTTATTCTATTTTTCCATGTTTACGCTTCCGCTTCCTATTTCTTAACATGGTATCAGAGCGGGTTCGGTTCTCGCATTTTTTTATGTTCTTAATTCATTTGAGATTTGGTTTATGGAGAAGATTCAATCGGTGCTCTTGTTGAAGATGCCCTTAAAGATTTATATTTGAAAATTATATTCTAGGGTTTCGATTCGAAACCCTAGTTCTTGGAGTTCTTCATGCTTTCATTCTCCCTCAAGCAGTTCTCCAGATGCAGATCTAGCACCGCATCTCCTGATTGGTGGCTTCCTCTACACTCTACAGCCCGGCAGCCCCTCCCGCGCGGCAGGGCACCGACCTCATCCCAGTCCTGCGTAGGCGGCACGGCACCGCATCGTGCGCACGACGCTTCTATTGGCTTTGCCTCCCATTGGCAATGCCTCCCCGCGCGCCATGGTCCGCGCGAGTCCTCCAGAGGCGGCACTCCCACACAGGCGGCGAGATGGCGCTCCCACACGGATTAAAAAAAAGAAGAAGAAAAGCCGCAAGTTTTTGGATGTTCATGTTTTATGTACCCCCTATTTATCATTGTCTTCTCCCAACTTTGTCGATGATCATTTTCCGACAAGTATGGGAGAAGGGGGAGTATATGTAGAGTCACAGGTATTATTCAGATGATCCAATTTCAGATGCAGATTTCCAGACCTTCCAGATTTTCAGACTCTACAATTTTTTTCAGATGAAGATTTTTCATGCGCAATATCCAGACTCGACGTTCAGATTCCGAGTCCCAGTTTGATGCGTAGATGTTCAGACTCGACAGATTGGTCAGAGTCCAAGTTTGAGGCACTCCATGACGAGGCCCATTTTTTGAGTTCTCCAGAGAGAGACTTCAGTTTCAGACACGCACGAGTTTACGGTCATTTTCAGATGAGCACATGTTGCCATCATTTGTTCGTGGTCCCCATCATTAGGCCCTTTTTCAGAAATGGAGCAGTTGTACACATTATTGTGGCGGGTCAGAGTACTCCGACAAGGAGACTCATTTTCAGTTGCAGTGACTCTGATAGGCGCAGTTCAGAGCACATGCTCTCCGACGAGGAGATTCAGCAGACTCACACTCCAACCCGTTCGTCCTCCTCATCTGCACGGTATGAGAAACAACGTCCTCGACAGCAGCAGTTGTGCACGTTGGGTTGATATTGTCCGTAGTGTCTTGTAGCGTTGAATTGAGTTTCTTTCTGTTTGTCCACGCTGAGCATTGCATGCTCCAGCTTAATGGGGAGTGTTGGGGTACTTGTTATGTGCACTATTGAGTTGTAGCAAGGTAAATGGATCTTGGAGAAGATCCATTTAGCCCATCTATGTGTCAGTCCCACATCGTCTAGTGGTGGGACTTGGAGGCTCTGGAGAGGCTATATAAGGAGCCCCAGACCTCCTGTATCCATTGAGAAAGTGCAATGCATAATATGCCCCGTTGAGGGCTTCTCCCGTGGTTTCATCCCGCTCCTCACGGAGTAGGGTTCCACGTTAAAATCCCGCGTTCTTTGATGTTTATTCTATTTTTCCATGTTTACGCTTCCGTTTCCTATTTCTTAACAAATCCCCTTCAAACGTGATGTCTCTATCCCCGTCTCTCTCAAAGGTATCGAGTGAAGATAAGTGTGCACATTTTCTTTTTTGTTGCAAATTGTATCCTTCTCACCTCCAGCTTGAGGGGGAGTGTTGAAGTACGTAATAGATGGGTAATTGGATTTCTCCAAGGTCCAATTACATTCATTCATGTTTAGTCCCACATGGATGAACGATGTGACTATAGTATGTCTGTGGGGTTATATAAGGAGCTCCACACCCCCTTTACTCATTGAGAAACTTCAATAAAAGATCCGGCCCTTTGAGGCCTTCTCTAGTGGTTTCATGTCGCTCCCTCATGGAGTATGGTTTCACGTAAAACAAGATGTGTATGCTTCTTGTGTTCTTGATTATCATTTTGCTTCCGTAGTTCTTTATTTTTAACATTAGTGTTTTAAATTTTTGAAAGATGAAAAAGGCAGTAACATCTTGTCTCCGAAGGGTAGCCAAAAAGATGCTAGGCAAGTCCAAGGGAGGAGTTACAGGTCAAAAGAACGCTTGGTGGTGCAATGAAGGGTTGCAAAAGAAGCTTAAAATTAAAAGAGCTCGCTTTAAAGGTATTTATAAGTATAGTACAAAGGGAACTGTCACAAACTACAAAATGCGAAGAAGGAAGCTAAGGTTGTAAGTGAAGTCAAGTCAAACGCTTATGAAGTTTTGTACAAAAAGCTTGACTCGAAGGAAGGCAAGAAGGATATATTCAAATTGGCCAAATCAAGAGAAAGAAAGATCAAAGAGCTTTCTCAAGTGAGATGCACCAAGGATGGGGAAGGACATGTGTTTGTTACTGAACAAGATATAAAGACTAGATGGAAACAATATTCATTGGGGAAGGGAAACAAAGACTTTACTTTGGGAGATCTTGCTGGTAGTGAATGTCACATGAATCGTGTAAGCTACAGACGGATGCAAAGAAAGTAGAGGAGACTTAAAGGTTATGAAACCTAGGAAAGGGTTATGAAATGCGAACGTTCCTATAGAAGTTTGGAGAGTTCTACATGAACGAGGTTTGACTTGGCTCACAAATTTATTCAAAATTATTTGATGAAGCAAGAAAATGCCTGAAGAATGGAGGAGAAGCATTGTGATGCTTCTTTATAAGAATAAAGGAGACATTCAAAATTGTTCGAATTATAGTGGCATCAAAGGGATGAGTCATACTATGAACATTTGGGAACATATGATCAAAAGAAGGTTGAGACAAGTTTCCAAAGTAACTGAAAATCATTTCGTACTCATGTCAAGCCACTCAACTATTGAAGTTATCCACTTGTTAAGGAGAAAGATGGAGATTTATAGAAGCTATATAGCTAAAAGAAGAACCTACATATCATTTTCTATTAAATTGGAGAATGCTTATCATTCAGTACAAAGGGAGATATTGTGGAGAGTTTTGGAGAAGAGACAAGTACATGTCCTATACATTAACCTTATAAAGGATATGTATGATAATGGTTCATCTTGTATAAAGATCCAGTCTAGGAAGACGGTTGGTGCATCGGTTAGAAGATGCGAGATTTTGGATGTTGAGCCAGTTAAGAGATGACGAGGAAGGCCCATGAAGTGTTGGAATGGGACTATCCGAAGGGGTTTTAGTTATATGGATTTAAGACAAAGAAGGACCCAAAATAGATCTGAATGGAGGTAGAAAATCTATGTAGCCGGCCCTACTTCATTATGGGAATGGGCTTTGTTGTTGTTGTTACATGTGAATGCTTGGAAGTAAATTCTTCCTTTGTTTAGGCATCTATTAGATTTTGATAATTCTTTAAAGAAATAGAAGTACCACATATTGTAAGTCGTGCACTGTTCTCCAGAAATCTAACCTGAAAGCCTCGATGAGTGTAACTTCCAAATAATATTTTTTTTAAAAAACTTCCAAATAATATCTATTGCAAGGTTCAGAAATTTAATCTGAAAACCTCGTTGAGTGTAACTTCCAAATAACATTCTTTAATAAATCTTCCAAATAATATGTATTAGAAAATAAACATGCGAAAGCAAAACATGGAAAAAGATAAAGAACAATAAGAACAACGGGATTTAACATGGAACCCTACTCCCTAAGGAGCGGGATGATACCACGGGAGAAGGCCTCAAAGGGACAGGTTATGCATTGCACTTTCTCAATGGATACAGGAGGTCTGGGGCTCCTTATATAGCCTACACAGAGTCTCCAAGTCCCACCACTGGTAGATGTGAGATTAAACTCATGGATGGGGTAAATGGATCTCTCCAGGATCCATCTACCCATCTCTTATACATATGGCGCACAACCAAATACTCCAACACCCCCCCTTAAGTTGGAGCATGCAATGCTCAGCTTGGACAGACAGAAAGAAACCCAACTCACAATACATGACACTATAGACAATATCAACTCAACGCGCACAACTGTCGGCTGCTGTCGAGGACGTTGCTTCTCATGCCGTGAATATTAAGAGGACGAATGGGCTGGAGTGTGAGTCTGCTGAATCTCCTCGTCGGAGAGCATGTGCTCTGAACTGTGCTTGTCAGAGTCACTGCAACTGAAAATGAGTCTCCTTGTCGGAGTACTCTGGCTCGCCACAACATGCGGACAACTGCTCCATCTCTGAAAAGGGCCGAACTGAAAGGGACGTGTAAGTGCACTCCTCGTCGGACTCTACGTCGCTGGAGAATGGAGTCTGAAAGAAGTATCCTTATCAGAGAATTGGATCTCTCCCATCTGGCACAGAAAATGGTACTCTACTCTGGAGCACCTATGATACCACATGAAAACCCTTGCCAACATGGCATAGGGAATGGTCCTCTACTCTGGAGTTCCTATGGCTCACATAAAAACTCTGGCCGAAAACAAGAAGAATGATGGGGACCACACAAAAGATGGCAAACACGTGCTCATCTGTTTGGGCATTTATTAGCTTTTGATAATTCTTTAAAGAAATAGAAGTACCACATATTGTAAGTCGTGCACTCGTTCAGTGTAACTTCCAAATAACATTTTTTTAATAAATCTTCCAAATAATATGTATTAGAAAATAAACATGCGAAAGGAAAACATGGAAAAAGATAAAGAACAATAAGAACAACGGGATTTAACATGGAACCCTACTCCCTAAGGAGCGGGATGATACCACGGGAGAAGGCCTCAAAGGGCCAGGTTATGCATTGCACTTTCTTAATGGATACAGGAGGTCTGGGGCTCCTTATATAGCCTCCACAGAGCCTCCAAGTCCCACCACTGGTAGATGTGAGACTAAACTCATGGATGGGGTAAATGGATCTCTCCAGGATCCATTTTCCCATCTCCCATACATATGACGCACAACCAAATACTCCAACACTCCCCCTTAAGTTGGAGCATGCAATGCTCAGCTTGGACAGACAGAAAGAAACTCAACTCACAATACATGACACTATAGACAATATCAACTCAACGCACACAACTATCGGCTGCTGTCGAGGACGTTGCTTCTCATGCTGTAAATATTAAGAGGACGAACGGGCTGGAGTGTGAGTCTGCTGAATCTCCTCGTCGGAGAGCATGTGCTCTGAACTGTGCTTGTCAGAGTCACTGCAACTGAAAATGAGTCTCCTTGTCGGAGTACTCTGGCTCGCCACAACATGTGGACAACTGCCCTATCTCTGAAAAGGGCCGAACTGAAAGGGACGTGTAAGTGCACTCCTCGTCGGAGTCTACGTCGCTGGAGAATGGAGACTGAAAGAAGTATCCTTATCAGAGAATTGGATCTCTCCCATCTGGCACAGAAAATGGTACTCTACTTTGGAGCACCTATGATACCACATGAAAACCCTTGCCAACATGGCATAGGGAATGGTCCTCTACTCTGGAGTTCCTATGGCTCACATAAAAACTCTGGCCGAAAACAAGAAGAATGATGGGGACCACACAAAAGATGGCAAAAACGTGCTCATCTGAAAAGATCGCATACTCGTGAGCGTCCGAACTGACTCGGAATCTGACGTCGAGTTTGACAAAATATCTATAGAGTCTGAAAATCGGTTGGTTTGCAGAATATCTGAATCTGGGACAAGACCTGTGACTCTATACCATACTCCCCCCTTTCTCCCATACTTGTCGGAAAATATGGACGTCGACCAAGTTGGGAGAAAACAAAGAAAATGGGGAGAAAACAAAATCAGATAAGCCAATTACATTTTTTTCGGCTTTTCAAAAGCATTCATTTTTTTCTCTCGACCATATTCATTCATTTTTTAATAGCCATCATTTCATTCAATTTTTTTACATTTTTTAAATGCGTACGACTTTTCAATTGTACGTGCCTTTCTTGATTTTTTTTTGAAATACGACCCAAAGTAGGCCCAATATCTCAGCCTCCCCCCTTTTTTTCATTTTTTTACATAACTCACGGCTTGCCTTTTCTCTCTGTCCTTTTTTTAAACAGCCTCCATTTTTTAAAAATAAACCCGCAACCCTAGGGTTCCCACATACGAGAAACCCCGACCCCAACGGGGTTACTCGCCACCGCCGCCCCCTTTGGGGATTTGGAGATGATCGCTCGTCGCCTGGAGATCTGCGGTGGCATGCTTGGGCTAGGGCTCGTCGCACGATGGCTTGGCTTCGGCTAAAGGCGCGAGAAGCTTGCATCTTGAGGTGATGAGCTCTGCTGTGAGCTCTGCTGGTCGCCGCCTGAAAGACAAAGCGCGAAAGGAGGGCCGCTACTAGGGTTCGCCTCCTGTGTGGATGCGCGAGGATAGGGCTCCGCCTGGAACCATACGGCTAGAGAGAGAGGTCTCGGTTATCTCGGTTGGTCAACTGCGTGCTCGTGGCGGAGGGAGATGGCGGCGCCGCTGGAAGATGTTTTGCTGAGAGTAGGTGATGTTGTGCCTTGCTGCCACCTGGTAAGGATTTCGCGCTTCCTGCGTGAGTGAGAAGCACCTGGGGCGCTAGGATGTTGCGCCCTGGAGAGGGAGTCATCGCCGAGGTCTCTGTGGTGATCATGTTGTCGACGCCACCATTGCAGGTAGAAGCTTGGAGACCTAGGAACATCCTGGATCAGGCGCCGCCTTCTGGAGACCAAGGAAGGGGCACGACGAGAAGAGCATCGACCCTTTTGGGGTTTCACGACGCATTGGCCTGGAGGTTTCACCTGGAGTTGATGCGCTAGTGCTTGCTGGAAAGATGCGTTGAAATCAGCGTCGATAGACATCGGAGAGCCTTCAACATGACCTGATCTGCGGCTTCCAGGATATTGACAGATCTAGGGTGTCAGAACACCCTTGATTATACAAGATGTGAGATCCGGAGGTCAGCAGGAGGCTGGAGATGATGGCGCAGCATCGCGGCTTGGACTCTGTATCTAGAGTTTCAGAAAACCCTAGGAATTTTGAATAAATCTTCCATAACAGGAATAATAGTCTTCAAAATAATATTCACGAATCAAACATCTTGATAATCGAATCTTGAACCAAAATATAGAACATAATAACAAAACTTGAGAATCAAACCCGCTCTGATACCATGTTAGAAATAAACATGCAAAAGCAAACATGAAAAGATAAAGAACAATAAGAACATTGGGATTTAACGTGGAACCCTACTCCCCTTAAGGAGCGGGATGAACCACGGGAGAAGGCCTCAAAGGGCTAGGTTATGCATTGCACTTTCTCAATGGATACAAGAGGTCTGGGGCTCCTCATATAGCTTCCACAGAGCCTCCAAGTCCCACCACTGGTAGATGTGAGACTAAACTCATGGATGGGTAAATGGATCTCTCCGGGATCCATTTACCACATCTCCCATATATATTGGCGCACAACCAAATACTCCAACAATATGTATTGCAAGGTTAAGTGAGAATGACCATTTCAAGGTGTCAAGCCCTACATCTTTCACATATTTATCTAATCTCACTAGTTTTTAGCATATGATGGATTTTTATTTGTGTTTGTAAACATCCAATGGTTACTATTTTTCACATGAGCTTGTTCTTTTATGATAGTTTCAGATTTATTTATCCACTTGCCTATCAATTTTAGTAGTTTTCATGTGCATAATCTTTTTTGTACAGATGGTTCGACACTGTTGGGAGCAAAATGGCATAAAGGCGCAATTAATTCGGTTGCAAAATTGCCTGATCTCTCTGTTAGTTTTCCATCCACGTTTCATAAAAAGTTTACCAGCAAAATGTTAAAATCTGTTCTCGGTTAACTGTGAGCATACATTTCAATGTAATATGCACTTATGCAGGTCCAGGTTGACGTAATTAGTGTTCTTACTGAAAAACCCAATCTTTTAACTCTGGACTCTTTCTCTTGTCTGCTTCCTATCTTGATGAGATCGTTAAGCAGCAAAACTGAAAGGTAATTCAAGATTTGAAAATCAATGTGATGAGATTTCTATTATCTATATCATTTTAATTTATTTCTATGATTAATGAAGTTGATTTTTTAATTGTTTGCTTAGTGTAAGCATCAATGAGAGTGCAAGGCAAGACTCAAATTTATATTGAGAAATGTAAAAGAACAAAATGGGAAAGCATATATAGAAACTGTGCGTGCCATGTCCCCATGCTTGTTTCGTATTGTCCTACAGGACCCCTTCTTTATTAACAAAAAGAAAGAATTATGAATGTAGGAATTCTTATTACAGTAGTATATCTAACACCCACACTGAAGATGGATCATATGGATCAACCACGTCCCATTTGGAAGCAATGTCCTCGACTCTCCTAAACAGAAGAGATTTAGTGAAGTTATATGCTAGTTGCCTGTCTGTGGAAAATTAGATTTATGCATCTCTACATGAGGTACGAATTTTCTAATGAATTGGATCAACCTTCATCTGCTTGGTACTTTAATGAGACGTTGGGTTGTTTGCAACAAAATGTTACAACAAAATATCACAATACACAAGCCTAGTTCGCCAAGACTTTATTCCAATATCACATAGGAGATATCCAGCCTAGATAAGTCCATGCACTGCATACCATCGCCCTATACATTGGGTGTGCACGTGAGCGAGTTTATTTGTTTATGTCTAGTTGTACCATGTGATGCAATATACTTTTGTACATGTTGCCCTACACTCAACTATCTCACAATAGCCAGGTGGGAGTCAAAACAAACTTCCATCCACACAATAGATGGATTTGACAAGATCCACTTACCACTTACCCAATTGAATCATCTGTGTTGTGAGTGAAGAGAGAATGTTGGGGTTACAAAATTGTTCGATTCGATGTTATATGGCAGAGCAAAACAATGTCACATGAATGGAGAAAAAGCATTTTGACTCTTTTTCAAGAACAAAGGAGAAATGAAGCTGTGCAAATTGTAGGGTTATTAAATTGATGGGACACGAAACTAAATTGTGGGAGAGAGTAATTAATTACCTTCTGAGGCGATGATGGAAGTTTTCAAACTTAGAGAGGCCTTTATTGATTTTGAAAAGGTTTAGATATTTTATGCTAATCAATTTCCTGTGGAGGTATATGAAGAGAGGGTGGTCAGCTATTTACATATCAGAGCCCCGTTTGTTTGGTTGGAATGGAATTACAATTGAATAAAAATAAGTCAACAGTGGAATTTAAAAATGATTAAAAAAGTGAAGAACCATTCTATTGTTTTGTTCACATTGGGAATGGGACTTTTAATAAAAAAGACATATCCCTTTCTTATGTTTGATAGAAGGAAATCGAAAGAAAGAAGTTAATGTTTACTTTGAGTATTTTATTAAGTATAGAATACAATCTTTATCCTTAGACCTGAATTTTTGATGTGTTTGACATAATTGATACAAGTATCAATAGTAATGTTGAAACAAAAAACTTCTAGTTGTAATATAATATTAAAAATAAAAAGTTATAATTTTACAACTTTAATATGTATATTCCACATGCAAACTTATATGTATACATTTATATCTAATATATTAATAAATTCGTGTCCATTTTACTTGGATACATTTATCATTTTGTATTCATGTATATGTAACCTTTATATGTATATCTAATTTAACAATTTGCCATCCATAAGGGATTGGCGACACAGCTTGTTGCCCAGCTTCCCATCAATCTCTATGTAATAGTTTTGATTGATGTTATAGATTTATTTAATATTATATTTAATGTAATCGTAGTATATTATTTCATCTAGATAATCTCATACCAATTTAATGTGAAAAAGGATATGGATAAATATGTATTGGGTCTGCTTTCCTATAGTTCTTAAATATATTTTGAAAATTTGAATCCATTTTAAAATGGATAATATTACTTTGATATCTGTAAAATGCGTGTCATATATCCGTTTAGGATGCAAATATAGTCATAGATTTGTTTGTAATGATTATTTGATATGACTTTGAAATTAATATATTTAATATATATTTGTCTCATCCGAATTTCCGGTATACCAACTTTAATTTCCAAATTGATATAGATATGATGCTAATTTATTTTATAATTTTTTGACATCCGTATCCAATTAAATAGAATACAAATACGGATTTCACACTAATATTCTTACATATTTATATCCATATATGTATATCCATTTTAACAATTCCTATACAATTATCGCTAATCATGTTTGATATAAATGTTGTGAAATAAATACATTTAGATATTTGTTTGATCCAAGTATCACTTACGTCAACTTTAATAAGCAAATTGAGATGGATATATTTTTATCCAATCCACTATCATATCTATTAGTGTTTTAAGTAGCAGAAGCAAACTCATACAAATACAATCAATCAAGTAAAAAATGCAAACACACATATTTATTTTAAAAGGTTTATTCATAACTAGGCTACATTCATTTGCCTCAGTGATAGGTTTCACTATTTGTGGAGAATGAAAATGAAGGATATGGTTAGATCCTCAAGCGCATCACGGAAGCGTGATCGTCATATCGAATACGACGAAGAACGACTAGTCGCACTAGTTGTTCTATGCAGCGGAAATTAAAAAATTTTCATGTGACGAAACCACATGATCCAAGAACACTTCTCGGATCGTTTCGTCTAAAACCACAACCAAGTATTAGGTTTACCTCTTGAAGCGTGGTGCGATCAAGTCTCTAACGAAGAGACCTCCTGTCTCAAGTCCGATCCGTCGGAGGAGACGCTTGCGAGCGCGGGGATGAACCGTGTGCTTCTCGCAATCCATATTGATGATCCAAGCGGCGGATCTCCTGATCTCGACACACGAGATCCGATGTCTTCTTCACGAGCAGGGCGCACCGAAGGAGACGGAGATCCACGAGCAACCATCGGGCAGCATAACGACGATGCCGCGGCGATGGAGAACCTCTCTAGGGCATCCATGGTGGACGGCCACATGAGAGAGATGGAGAGAGGACGTGTAGAATGAGAGAGAGAGAGAGAGATTTGTTGCCTCAACTTATGTGTAAAGAAGAGCAATGGGGTGCCTCTCCTTTTATAGGGTTTTGGGATCCATGGATCTCAATCCATGTGTTCAACACAAATCCAATGGTCCACATCAATTTGTGTTTCTTTCAATGGTTATGATTTGTTGCTAAAAACACAACAACAATTAATTTAATTTAAATTAAATATATGTTGATAAATCAACACATTTAATTACAAAATTAAATCATCAATACATGGAGATAATGAAAGGAGAGAAAGCCTCCTTCCATGTGGAGAGGGGGGACAGCCTCCCTTTCTAATGGGAGTGGTGGCCGTCCAACCTCCTCCATTAGGAAGGTGGCTATTTTCACCTTTTATTTAATCTCCATTATTTGCAACAACTTTTGTTGCAAATTATTTCACAAAAATAAATCCAATTTATTTTGTGAACTTTGCAATCATGCCATTGAACAATTGTGAATCACATTCACAACCCAAAACAAAATGTAAATTACATTTTCAATTTGATGTCCAATGTGAATCCAATTCACATTAACATTTAATTAACAAATGTAAATTACAAATAGCTCTCTCTTATATATTATAAATCCACATTTATAATATATATGACTAATATGGATATTGCTATCCACATTATTCATATCCATGATAATTAAATCATATTTAATCATCTTGGATCTCTATTCTCTTGTGTCCAAATAATATGAATCACATTCACATTATTTACATCTTTGATAATTAAATCTCATTTAATTATCTAAGATAACTCTCTTTTATAATATGAATCAAATTCATATTACTCATGATAATTAAAATCACATTTAATTATCCATTTTCTCAATGCTCGGATACATATATCAACAATAGAATTATCCATGAACTCCTTCAAGGATAATGCGCTTTCTCCGCAGATACTTGGAGATAAGGACAGGGCGATTGTATTATTCCACGTATAGTGACATGGATATTGAGATCGTATCTCAAATCCAGATCGCGGGCCTCCCATAGATGCTTGATTAAATCAAGACCGTAAATCTAATCTTCTCATTGTATCTGAATCATATTCAGATCAATGTCCAATACTTGGACCAAGATCAGATCACTTCTCTATTGAGAGGAGTCACTAAATCCAGACCCGTTTCATCACTCCCTAGGAATGGAAGCGTCATGGTTATACAATCGTTTATGATCACATCACCCTCAGGTATTCCCAATACCTGTACATCCTGCATACTGGAAGACTCAGACTAAACCCGAAGTATTCGATCAACTTTATACTGTCTACTTCATGGTTTTATCAGTAAGTTTTTCATTCGATCATTGGGAGTCGGTATCGATCATATACTTTCCAAAAGCATATATCATACCTAGGTCTTGATCATATACTTTCCAAAAGTATATATCAAACCTACAATTCAGTCAAGCTTCCAAAGCGAGACGACCGTGCACGGAATTTGATTCTTCCCAATATCTCATGAGTGAGCTCATGTCTTCCGTTCAGTAACTGAACCTGTATGATCCCTTTGAGAGATCGTATTGCTCATATGCCCTTATATGCACACCAGCGCGCCGGTGTGTAGACCTTGATTAGGTCATCAACCTATTGGTCTGCCAAATGTACATACTTAGACACATAGCAACACATCTGTCTCTGGTCAGAGGATGCGTGCCTATATCATGACAGCATATGATATAGGACTTTGGTTATCTCGATCTCGTTAAGTCAACTCTTTGACCTAACTAATCTGACACCTGAATCTCTATTCCTATGCAGAGGACCCTGCATCAAGAGGTCGGTCAGATATCAGCCTTCAGAGATAAGGATTGCCATCTCCTACTCAGGCTGGAGATCATCTCTTAACAATCATCTGACGGTGCTTGATGAGTCCTCAATCTAACTCTTTAGATATTCATCTAAGCACCAGCCTCTATGATTCAATAATTGAATCAACAGCTGTATGATCGTTAAGATAGCCATGGTACATAACCCTAATTGTACTAAGGGACCTATTATGCAAATTATGTATTCTTCATTTCAGATTAAGGAGTGAATTGCAATAACATTTATTGCATAATGGCTCGCCGTGGGCTCGCATTTCCAACAATCTCCCACTAGCCCAAAGAGCCATTAATGGGCTAATCATTTAAACCAGCACTCATGTGACAATCATAGGTTATTTAGAAAATAGCTAGGTAAGCTGATCAGTCACTCTGTTCTCGCGAGACTACGCCAAGTCTTTTACGGCACTTGCATATCCCCAGTAACAGTGCTCGCATCTAATGCGAATGTTGCATCTCATGCAACCAATACTCAATCTTGTTAAAGCTATTGTAGTGTTCTTGACACTATAGCTTAATAATTGTTATAAACCAGTATTTCCATAATCCTTATCAGAATACCCTTATTCATGAAGATCTCTATCTCCAAAGGTATCTACAATAAGACCTTTTAGATCTCTATCTATAAAGTCTTAAGACTTCGAGATCACTATCTCAAAAATCTTGTCATCTATGAAGATTTTGCATTTACTGCAACCAAGTGTTTTATTTCCATAGTAGGATTAGTAACAGTTTACTACTCCCACTGCATGGCAGCCATCTGGCTTTTGTACACATCTAGCACACACCCAGCTTCTCAGAACTGATGCCCAAGGGCCAGTAATTCTAGCATTCACTTCCTCAACTCTTTGAGGTGTTATCCCTTAAGATAGGTCAGTACCATATCTTAAGGGTTAGAAGCCTTTCTTGGAATTTCTATGAATAAGAATATGTCCAAGGTATACTACAAATGTGACAGTCCAATTATCCTCTTCTCTTGGCTTCTGAACAACTTCAGAACTAAGATCTAAGAGGTATCTTTGAAATCATATTTCAAGATATGGAATAACCAAAGAATAAAACACTTATTATTATCCTTATATCATTTTAAATGATTAGGATATCATCTACATTCAGCAAGATGAACACAAAGGCACTCCCACTAAGCTTCACATGGCTCATCAAGATTCTATCTGAAATCATAACAATTCCATCAAATCTTATGGTCCAACTTCAAGAAGCTTATTTGAGTCCCATAGATGGATTCCTTGGTTTGCACACCTTGCTTTCCTCAACCATGAAGCCCTGGGGCTACTTCATGTGAATATCCTCAAAGAGGTATTCGTAGAGGAATGCAATATTGACTTACATCTTGAAGATGCAATAGTCAAGTTGTGTAGCTAAGATTAGCAACATTCTGATGATTTTAAGCATGGTCACCGAAGAGCAAGTCTCATTGCAAGCAATGTCTTCTCTTCCGGTGTGTGTGGCTCATGGCTACGAACCGTGCTTTGAGGGTCTCTACCTTCTCATCAGGTTCCCTTTCTCTTGAAGATCCATTTACACCTTTACAGGTCTTACCTATATAGGTGGAATCCTATAGGGTCCATATACAACACTTGTATATTGAAGTCTACTTTAGACTTTTATTGCTAACATCCATCTATCCATGCTATGATCTTCAGAAGCTTCATCACATGAAGTTCGATCATTGTCAGATTTCTCTGACACATGGAATCCTTCCTCAAACTCTTTTGAAGAGGTTTTAGTGTTTCATCTCAATTATCCTTTTAGTTTCCAATTTCAGGAGCCTCGTTATCTTTTCAAGATTAAATGAGTTCCTACACTTCATTTTCATCTTGATTCTCAAGAGTCTCTAACCTCCAAGAATCACATTCTCAGAGATGAGATATTTCAAGAATCTCAAGGTCATAAAGTAGGTATCCAATACCATCCTTTATTTTTCTAATGAAGCAGCACTCTCAAGTGCTAGATTCCATCTTGCATGGAACCTTATTAAGGATATATATTGTAGTCTCTACTACACATATATACCTGGAAACTAGGGATAATTATGCTAAAAATCATCATTGATAAGATCATGTCACACATGATCCAATTGTATCTCCCTATAACTCTATTGAGTTAAGGTGAGTTAGGAGGATTTAGATAGAAATGATATTCATATCTCCATAAGGTATCCTTTGAATTCATCTAACAGGTACATGCTACCTTGATTAGATCAAATTCATTTTATCTTCCTTCAAACTTTGGTTGTAGACCAAAATTATGAAATTCTTTGAACATTTCAAAGGTTTCTTCAGGTGAAGAGAAGAAATTTCATATCATACATAATCAATAATAGATATCATATATCCATAATGTTTACTATGATATAGATGATCCGCATACATCAATATGTATGAGATCCCGAATACCTTATCATCTTACACCATTCCCAAAGAAGGGTGTATTGGACATTTTATTATGAATACAATATTCATAAGCATGTAAGCTTTGAAATTTTAGACATTCTAAAGTTTCATCTCTTACTAGCCTATTGATCAAATCAATAGACAAATGTCCAAGGCTTGATGCTAGATCATTGTCAAATGATCTTCATCCTCCTATTGATCTTAAGGTTTAATTTCAGTATTTAGAAATGTTAATGAACCATTCATTAATTTTCTAATTTAGTGAAGTCCACCTAGATTATTAGATTACTATCTGAAATATATACATCATAACTCTTTATGATAGTTCTATCTCAGATTCATGTTTATTTCTAACATTTAGAAACAAACAATGAGTGTATTCTTATATCTAGGTCATAGAGACATTCTCTAAGACTAAGGACTCTCCCACTGAAATTAACAAGTCTATCAATCCAACAGAGATTGTTGCAACAATTGCATCAATATCCATGTGGATAACTATAAACCTTTAAGATCAAATTTTCCAGTCTTCTAAAACATATGCAACCTATTGCAAATGTCATCAGAAGATTGAGATACAATTATTTGACTTTATCTTATCAATGATTTATGTAGATTAATCTGATGCTCCATCCGAGTCCTTCTCTAAGGATTCTAGATAGACTTGATAGTCATACTATCAACACATCAACTTATTGCAGTATTGGCATTCATCCAACTCTTCGGATGACATATGGAAGTCATAGATGTATAGTCAACCTCTTTGATTATACTTCTTACTCGGGTCCAACCCATGCTTCCACTGCGCTCCCTTTATCTATAAGCAACCATTGCTTAAGACTAAGGATCTCTTATGTAAGAGCATTTCAACATTTATACATGCTTCATTAAATTCATACAATATGAATATTATGAAGCTTCATGAATGACCAGAGTATAGATAGTAGAATGATGACACTCATCATCTACATCCATCTAAACTCTTAAAACATAGGTTCAGGTAGGTACTCAAACAATTTGAATACATCATCTCTTATAGAGCCACCATTCTGCATGATGCAGTGAACCATCTCATTCATGTTAAATGTCAAGAGCACATGTGTATGCCAGAATATCTTCATTAATTTTATAAGGATTATTTGACAATTGCGATCATCATCGACATGTCACTTCCAAAGTACATCCGATGAGAGATCAAGACTATAGAGACATACAAACCCTAGGGTTGTAGTCCTATTATCTATTTAATTGTCATTCCTCAATATTATGAGGAAACTTGCACATTTGCAACCACATACATTATGTGTCCAATTGCAAGTACAATATCTGGATCATGAGTCCAATCCATGATATTTTACTGGTTATTATTGAGTATATCATTGAGTGGGTTTTAATGAAGGATTATCTGAAATAAGAAATTTGCATAAATATATAAATATATATATTACTTTGATTTAGGATTTTTATATCAAAGTTGTCTTGTCTTGTCAACATTGAAAGTTCATTCCCTTAATCACTTTCAATGTAAGAGATATACTTACCATTATATCTCAACAAGATCTGGGATCTCCTTCCTTATCTTTGTTGCATCCCAATAATATGAGAATCTGCAACTCGGATAAAAAGAAGCGGGAACAACATTCCGCTTTGCAAGTCCAACTTGCATCTCCCAATTCGGTCTTTAACACCCGGGGTCCACCACCCCTAAGGCAATGTTGACCCGTCGTTAATTGAACCAACCGTCAACAGGAATAGTACTCGCTATACGCAATCCAATATCGCCCCAATAATATGAGGATCCGATATTGGGGTCACTACGTATACAGCCTTACTCTTTCGAGAAGCAAAGAGTCCGATCCAGATGCGCTTGCATACAGGAGCTGTCACTTCGGACAGGCGTCTCCCACATACAATCCCTGGCGACGGAACCCTTCGCCTTGACGGGAGACCATGGATGTCACTTATGTGATCCTCCACCTCATATTCAAATTTTAATTAATTATCGTGAATCACATTCACATAATTAATTCTTCCAAGGGAATTATTAACTCTAATAATATTAGAGTATTTCAATCTTAATTGGATTCCAATTACTCTAATCATATTAAATTAATGATCCAATTAATATCCAACAAACATTTTAATAGTTACTTGAATAATGATATTATCTCAAATACGTATTATTTCGAATTTTAATAATTAGAAAAAAATACATCTTAATCCTCGGACATTATCCCGGCCCTACCCGCTGTCATGGCCAGTACCGACGAGAGTGGGACGGACCACATACGTTGCAACCCGCAACCCCAATGCTCTCCGACTAGGCACCATATCCGCCTTGGGAAAGGATAATGCCAAATTGATTAATTTGTACTTGAGATGATCATCGGTTTTTCAACCGAAATTGTACCATATAGTAATAATCAAACATTTTTGATTAACATTATAATGAGATTTGCTAAACAAATCCCAAGTCCTATTCAAGCAACATGTTTGTTGGAATGTATGATCATGTAGATCATGTAACCAATCTTGATCTAGATCACATCTAATCTTTTGTTGGTTAGGGCAAAGTCATTTAAAGACATAATTATCATTAAATATTTCACAAATATTTATGCATAATTATTCCAGGAAATTAAACAATTTACTTTCACTAATTAATTAAATGACAATCACTAGGTTCTTGATTAGGAAAGTATTTTCAGCAGTGACCCTCACTTACTAAAAATACCATATCTCAATCAATTTAAATCCAAATTAAGCAAAGTAAATTTCTAAAGTTTGCTAACTTGATTTACAACAGAACCCAAGTGATTTGCACGCATTTCAAGGCGTTTCAAATCCGCAATTAACATCTTAATTACGTCATGATCCGCAGTCCCCGAAAACAGTGGATACATGTTCACTAAAATGAGCATATCTAGAGCAAACGGAATCGAAATCACGCAAAACTCAGATCCTACGGTTTCCTTATTTAATGAGGAATAAAATCCAATTATTATTTTCGTGTTTAAACAATTTAAACAGTGCCGAAAATATATCAAAACAGAGATGCGAAAATGAAATGCAAGAAAACTTTCACAAACCCTAATGAACCCAAGTCGTCCTCGGTTTATGGATCATATCCAAAAACCACCGACCTAAGGCTCTGATACCACTTGAAGGATATGGTTAGATCCTCAAGCGCATCACGGAAGCGTGATCGTCGTATCGAATACGACGAAGAACGACTAGTCGCACTAGTTGTTCTATGCAGCGGAAATTAAAAAATTTTCATGTGACGAAACCACATGATCCAAGAAACACTTCTCGGATCGTTTCGTCTAAACCACAACCAAGTATTAGGTTTACCTCTTGAAGCGTGGTTGCGATCAAGTCTCTAAACGAAGAGACCTCCTGTCTCAAGTCCGATCCGTCGGAGGAGACGCTTGCGAGCGCGGGGATGAACCGCGTGCTTCTCGCAATCCATATTGATGATCCAAGCGGCGGATCTCCTGATCTCGACACACGAGATCCGATGTCTTCTTCACGAGCAGGGCGCACCGAAGGAGACGGAGATCCACGAGCAAACCATCGGGCAGCATAACGACGATGCCGCGGCGATGGAGAACCTCTCTAGGGCATCCATGGTGGACGGCCACATGAGAGAGATGGAGAGAGGACGTGTAGAATGAGAGAGAGAGAGAGAGATTTGTTGCCTCAACTTATGTGTAAAGAAGAGCAATGGGGTGCCTCTCCTTTTATAGGGTTTTGGGATCCATGGATCTCAATCCATGTGTCAACACAAATCCAATGGTCCACATCAATTTGTGTTTCTTTCAATGGTTATGATTTGTTGCTAAAAACACAACAACAATTAATTTAATTTAAATTAAATATATGTTGATAAATCAACACAATTTAATTACAAAATTAAATCATCAATACATGGAGATAATGAAAGGAGAGAAAGCCTCCTTCCATGTGGAGAGGGGGGACGGCCTCCCTTTCCTAATGGGAGTGGTGGCCGTCCAACCTCCTCCATTAGGAAGGTGGCTATTTCACCTTTTATTTAATCTCCATTATTTGCAACAACTTTTGTTGCAAATTATTTCACAAAAATAAATCCAATTTATTTTGTGAACTTTGCAATCATGCCATTGAACAATTGTGAATCACATTCACAACCCAAAACAAAATGTAAATTACATTTTCAATTTGATGTCCAATGTGAATCCAATTCACATTAACATTTAATTAACAAATGTAAATTACAAATAGCTCTCTCTTATATATTATAAATCACATTTATAATATATATGACTAATATGGATATTGCTATCCACATTATTCATATCCATGATAATTAAATCATATTTAATCATCTTGGATCTCTATTCTCTTGTGTCCAAATAATATGAATCACATTCACATTATTTACATCTTTGATAATTAAATCTCATTTAATTATCTAAGATAACTCTCTTTATAATATGAATCAAATTCATATTACTCATGATAATTAAATCACATTTAATTATCCATTTTCTCAATGCTCGGATACATATATCAACAATAGAATTATCCATGAACTCCTTCAAGGATAATGCGCTTTCTCCGCAGATACTTGGAGATAAGGGACAGGGCGATTGTATTGTTCCACGTATAGTGACATGGATATTGAGATCGTATCTCAAATCCAGATCGCGGGCCTCCCATAGATGCTTGATTAAATCAAGACAGTAAATCTAATCTTCTCATTGTATCTGAATCATATTCAGATCAATGTCCAATACTTGGACCAAGATCAGATCACTTCTCTATTGAGAGGAGTCACTAAAATCCAGACCCCGTTTCATCACTCCCTAGGAATGGAAGCGTCATGGTTATACAATCGTTTATGATCACATCACCCTCAGGTATTCCCAATACCTGTACATCTGCATACTGGAAGACTCAGACTAAACCCGAAGTATTCGATCAACTTTATACTGTCTACTTCATGGTTTTATCAGTAAGTTTTTCATTCGATCATTGGGAGTCGGTATCGATCATATACTTTCCAAAAGCATATATCATACCTAGGTCTTGATCATATACTTTCCAAAAGTATATATCAAACCTACAAATTCAGTCAAGCTTCCAAAGCGAGACGACCGTGCGCACGGAATTTGATTCTTCCCAATATCTCATGAGTGAGCTCATGTCTTCCGGTTCAGTAACTGAACCTGTATGATCCCTTTGAGAGATCGTATTGCTCATATGCCCTTATATGCACACCAGCGCGCCGGTGTGTTAGACCTTGATTCAGA